>OZ005650.1:18850661-19450661 GCA_963930645.1 Salticus scenicus
TGTAAACACACCCCATATGTAAACATAGACGTGGATGTAAACAGAGACCCTAAATGTAAACAAAGACGTAATGTAAACAATGACATAAGTGTTAACAAAGGCTATAAATGTATGCAAAGACCTAAATGTAAATAAAGGCCATAAATGTAAACAAAGACCAGAATTAAAAAGAGAACCTAATGATAAAAGATTATAAATGTAAACAAAGATCTAAAAGTAAACAATGACCCTAAATATTAAATATCCCTAAATGTAAACACAGACATGAAATGTAAAAAGACTCTAAATGTAAACAAAGACGTGAATGTAAAATACCCCATATGTAAACAAAGACCCTAAATGTAAACAAAGACTTGAATGTAAAGAAAGATCTAAACGTAAACAAAGGCTATAAATGAGAACAAAGAACCTATCTGGAAACAAAGACTACAATAATAAAGAGCGATTTATAAGAAAATAAAGACCATAAATAAAAACAGACTTTAAATGTAAACAGAACACATACGTAAATAAAAACGTGAATGTAAACAAAGATCTAAATGGAAATAAAGGCTAAAAATGGAAACAAAGAACCTAAATGGAAACAAAGACAACAATAATAAACAAAGATCTAAAAGAAAAGAAAGACCTTAAATAAAAACAGACTTTAAATATAAACAGACCCCATATGTAAACAAAGACCCTAAATGTAAACAAAGACGTGAATGTAAACAAAGATCTAAATGTAAACAAATGCTAAAAATGGAAACAAAGACAACAATAATGAACAAAGATCTAAAAGAAAAGAAAGACCTTAAAAAAACCGACTTTAAATGTAAACAGACCCCATATGTAAACAAAGACGTGAATGTAAACAAATACCCTAAATGTAAACAAAGACGTGAATGTAGACAATGACATAAGTGTTAACAAAGGCTATAAATTTATACAAAGACCTAATTGTAAACAAAGGCTATAAATGTAAACAAAGAACATAATTAAACAAAGAACCTAGTGAAAAAAGATAATAAATGTAAACAAAGATATAAAAGTAAACAATGACCCTAAATTTAAAAAGCCCTAAATGTAAACAAAGACCTAAATAAAAACAGAGCCCATATGTAAACGAAGACGTGAATGTAAACAAAGTTTCTAAATGTAAAGAAAGACGCGAATGTATCGAAGACCTAAATGTAAACAAAGGCTATAAATGTAAACAAAGACAACAAATATAACAAAGATATAAAAGTTAACAATGACCCTAAATATAAAAAATCCCTAAATGTATACACAGGCATGAAATTTAAACAGACACTAAACGTAAACAAAGACCTAAATGTAAAATTCCTCATATGTAAACAGACCCTAAATGTAAACAAAGACGTGAATGTAAATTAAGATCTAATTGTAAACAAAGGCTATAAATATAAACAAAGACTACAGTATAAAACAGAGATCTAAATAAAAGAAAGACCTTAAATAAAAACATAATTTAAATGTAAACAGACCCCATATGTAAACACAGACGTAAATGTAAACAAAGACGTGAATGTAAACAATGAATTAAGTGTTAACAAAGGCTGTAAATGTATGCAAAGACCTAAATGCAAATAAAGGCTATAGATGTAAACAAAGAACATAATTAAACATAGAATCTAATGAAAAAAGATTATAAATGTAAACAAAGATCCAAAAGTAAACAATGATCCTAAATTTAAAAATCTCTAAATGTAAACAAAGACCTAAATGTAAACAGAGCCCATATGTAAACGAAGACGTGAATGTAAACAAAGCCTCTAAAGGTAAACAAAGACTAAAAATGTAAACAGACTCTAAATGTAAACAAAGACGTGAATGTGTCGAAGACCTCAATGTAAACAAAGGCTATAAATGTAAAAAAACACAACAAATATAACAAAGATCTAAAAGTTAACAATGACCCTAAATATTAAATATCCCTAAATGTAATTACAGGCATGAAATGTAAAAAGACTCAAAATGTAAACTGAGACCTAAATGTAAAATACCCCATATATAAACAAAGATCCTAAATGTAAACAAAGACGTGAATGTAAACAAAGATCTAAACGTAAACAAAGGCTATAAATGAGAACAAAGAATCTAAATGCAAACGAAGACTACAATAATGAACAGAGATCTATAAGAAAATAAAAACCATAAATAAAAACAGACTTTAAATGTAAACAGAACCCATATGTAAACAAAGACGTGAATGTAAACAAAAACGTGAATGTAAACAAAGACCTAATTGTAAACGAAGACTATAAATGTAAACAGACTCTAAATGTAAACAAAAACGTGAATCTATCGAAGACCTAAATGTAAACAAACGCTATAAATGAAAACAAAGACTACAAATACAATACCTTAAATAAAAACAGACTTTAAATATAAACAGACTCCATATGTAAACAAAGACGTGAATGTAAACAAAGACCCTAAATGTAAACAAAGACGTGAATGTAAACAATGACATAAGTTTTAACAAAGGCTATAAATGTAAACAAAGAACATAATTAAACATATAACCTAATGTAAAAAGATTTTAAATGTAAACAATGATCTAAGAGTAAACAATTACCCTAAATTTAAAAATCCCTAAATGTAAACAAACACCTAAATGTAAACAGAGTCCATATGTAAACGAAGACGTGAATGTAAACAAAGACCTAAATGTAAACAAAGACATTAAATGTAAACAGAGACACTAAATGTAAACAAAGACCTAAATGAAAATTCCCCATATGTAAACAAAGACCCTAAATGGAAACAAAGACGTGAATGTAAATTAAGATCTAAATGTAAACAAAGGCTGTAAATGGAAACAAAGACTACAATATTAAACAGAGATCTAAATAAAAGAAAGACCTTATATAAAAACAGACTTTAAATGTAAACAGACCCCATATGTAAACAAAGACATGAATGTAAACAATGACATAAGTGTTAACAAAGGCTATAAATGTATGCAAAGAACTAAATGTAAATAAAGGCTAAAAATGTAAACAAAGAACAGAATTAAACATAGAACCTAATGAAAAAAGATTATAAATGTAAACAAAGATCTAAAAGTAAACAATGACCCTAAATATTAAATATCCCTAAATGTAAACACAGACCTGAAATGTAAAAAGACTCTAAATGTAAACAAAGACGTGAATGTAAACAAAGGTCTAAACGTAAACAAAGGCTATAAATGAGAACAAAGAACCTAAATGCAAACGAAGACTACAATAATAAACAGAGATCTATAAGAAAATAAAGACCATAAATAAAAACACTTTAAATGTAAACAGAACCCATATGTAAACAAAGACGTGAATGTAAATAAAAACGTGAATGTAAACAAAGATCTAATTGTAAACGAAGACTATAAATGTAAACAGAGACTCTAAATGTAAACAAAGACGTGAATGTATCGAAGACCTAAATGTAAACAAAGGATATAAATGTAAACAAAGAAAAAATATATAACAAAGATATAAAAGTTAACAATGACCCTAAATATAAAAAATCCCTAAATGTGTACACAGGCATGAAATTTAAACAGACTCTAAACGTAAACAAAGACCTAAATGTAAACAAAGACGTGATTGTAAAAAAAGGATCTAAATGGAAACAAAGGCTATAACTGGAAACAAAGAACCTAAATGGAAACAAAGACTACAACAATAAACAGAGATCTATAAGAAAATAAAGACCATAAATAAAAACAGACTTTAAATATAAACAGAACCCATATGTAAACAGAGACGTGAACGTAAACAAAGACCTAAATGTTAAAAGACTATAAATGTAAACAAAGACTATAAATGTAAACAAAGACGTGAATGTATCAAAGACCTAAATGTAATCAAAGGCTATAAATGTAAACAAAGACTACAAATGTAAACAAAGATCTAAAAGTCAACAATAACCCTAAATATAAAAAATCCCTAAATGTATGCACAGGCAAGAAATGTAAACAGAGACACTAAATGTAAACAAAGACCTAAATGTAAAAAACCCTATGTGTAAACAAAGACCCTAAATGTAAACAAAAACGTGAATGTAAACAAAGATCTAAATGGAAACAAAGGCTAAAAATGGAAACAAAGAACCTAAATGGAAACAAAGACAACAATAATAAACAAAGATCTAAAAGAGAAGAAAGACCTTAAATAAAAACAGACTTTAAATGTGAACAGACCCCATATGTAAACAAAGACGTGAAAGTAAAGAAAGACGTTAAATGTAAACAAAGACGTGCATGTAAACAATAGCATAATTGTTAAAAAAGGCTATAAATGTATACAAAGACGTAAATGTAAATAAATGCTTTAATTGTAAACAAAGAACAGAATTAAACATAGAACCTAATGAAAAAAGATTATAAATGAAAAGAAAGATCTAAAAGTAAACAATGACCCTAAATTTAAAAATCCCTAAATGTAAACAAAGACATAAATGTAAACAGAGCCCATATGTAGACGAAGACGTGAATGTAAACAGACTCTAAATGTAAACAAAGACGTGAATGTATCGAAGACCTCAATGTAAACAAAGGCTATAAATGTAAACAAAGACAACAAATATAACAAATATCTAAAAGTTAACAATGACCCTAAATATTAAATATCCCTAAATGTAAACACAGGCATGAAATGTAAAAAGACTCTAAATGTAAACAAAGACCTAAATGTAAAATACCCCATATGTAAACAAAGACCCTAAATGTAAACAAAGACGTGAATGTAAAGAAAGATCTAAACGTAAACAAAGGCTATAAATGAGAACAAAGAACCGAAATGCAAACGAAGACTACAATAATAAACAGAGATTTATAAGAAAATAAAGACCATAAATAAAAACAGACTTTAAATGTAAACAGAACACATATGTAAACGAAGACGTGAATGTAAACAAAAACGTGAATGTAAACAAAGACCTAATTGTAAACGAAGACTATAAATGTAAACAGAGGCTCTAAATGTAAACAAAGACGTGAATATATCGAAGACTTAAATGTAAACAAAGGCTATAAATGTAAACAAAGTCAACAAATATAACAAAGATCTAAAAGTTAACAATGACCCTAAATATAAAAAATCCCTAAATGTATACACAGGCATGAAATTTAAACAGACTCTAAATGTAAACAAAGACCTAAATGTAAAATACTCCGTATGTAAACAAAGACCCTAAATGTAAACAAAGACGTGAATGTAAAAAAAGGATCTAAATGGAAACAAAGGCTATAAATGGAAACAAAGAACCTAAATGGAAACAAAGACTACAATAATAAACAGAGATCTATAAGAAAATAAAGACCATAAATAAAAACACACTTTAAATATAAACAGAACCCATATGTAAACAAAGACGTGAATGTAAACAAAGACCTAAATGTAAACAAAGACTATAAATGTAAACGAAGACTATAAATGTAAACAAAGACGTGAATGTATCGAAGACCTAAACGTAAACAAAGGCTATAAATGTAAACAAAGACTACAAATGTAAACAAAGATCTAAAAGTCAACAATAACCCTAAATATAAAAAATCCCTAAATGTATACACAGGCAAGAAATGTAAGCAGAGACACTAAATGTAAACAAAGACCTAAATGTAAAATACCCTATGTGTAAACAAAGACCCTAAATGTAAACAAAAACGTGAATGTAAACAAAGATCTAAATGGAAACAAAGGCTAAAAATGGAAACAAAGAACCTAAATGGAATCAAAGACAACAGTAATAAACAAAGATCTAAAAGAAAAGAAAGACCTTAAATAAAAACAGACTTTAAATGTGAACAGTCCCCATATGTAAACAAAGACGTGAGAGTAAAGAAAGACGTTAAATGTAAACAAAGACGTGAATGTAAACAATGGCATAAGTGTTAAAAAAGGCTATAAATGTATACAAAGACGTAAATGTAAATAAATGCTTTAATTGTAAACAAAGAACAGAATTAAACATAGAACCTAATGAAAAAAGATTATAAATGAAAAGAAAGATCTAAAAGTAAACAATGACCCTAAAATTAAAAATCCCTTAATGTAAACAAAGACATAATTGTAAACAGAGCCCATATGTAGACGAAGACGTGAATGTAAACAGTCTCTAAATGTAAACAAAGACGTGAATGTACCGAAGACCTAAATGTAAACAAAGGCTATAAATGAAAACAAAGACTATAAATATAAACAAAGATCTAAAAGTCAACAATGACCCTAAATATAAAAAATTCTTAAATGTATACACAGGCATGAAATGTAAACAGTGACACTAAATATAAACAAAAAACTAAACGTAAAATACCCCATATGTAAACAAAGACCCTAAATGTAAACAAAGACGTGAATGTAAACAAAGATCTAAATGTAAACAAAGGCTAAATATGGAAACAACGAACCTAAATAAAACAAAGACTTCAATAATAAACAAAGATCTAAATGAAAAGAAATACCTTAAATAAAAACATACTTTAAATGTGAACAGACCCCATATGTAAACAAAGACGTGAAAGTAAACAAAGACCTTAAATGTAAACAAAGACGTGAATGTAAACAAAGGCATAAGTGTTAGCAAAGGCTATAAATGTATACAAAGACGTAAATGTAAATAAATGCTTTAAATGTAAACAAAGAGCACAATTAAACGCAGAACCTAATGAAAAAAGATTATAAATGTAAACAAAGATCTAAAAGTAAACAATGACCCTAAATTTAAATATCCCTAAATGTAAACAGAGCCCATATGTAGACGAAGACGTGAATGTAAACAGACTCTAAGTGTAAACAAAGACGTGAATGTATCGAAGACCTCAATGTAAACAAAGGCTATAAATGTAAACAAAGACAACAAATATAACAAAGATCTAAAAGTTAACAATGACCCTAAATATTAAATATCCCTAAATGTAAACACAGGCATGAAATGTAAAAAGACTCTAAATGTAAACAAAGACCTAAATGTAAAATACCCCATATGTAAACAAAGACCCTAAATGTAAACAAAGACGTGAATGTAAAGAAAGATCTAAACGTAAACAAAGGCTATAAATGAGAACAAAGAACCGAAATGCAAACGAAGACTACAATAATAAACAGAGATTTATAAGAAAATAAAGACCATAAATAAAAACAGACTTTAAATGTAAACAGAACACATATGTAAACGAAGACGTGAATGTAAACAAAAACGTGAATGTAAACAAAGACCTAATTGTAAACGAAGACTATAAATGTAAACAGAGGCTCTAAATGTAAACAAAGACGTGAATATATCGAAGACTTAAATGTAAACAAAGGCTATAAATGTAAACAAAGACAACAAATATAACAAAGATCTAAAAGTTAACAATGACCCTAAATATAAAAAATCCCTAAATGTATACACAGGCATGAAATTTAAACAGACTCTAAATGTAAACAAAGACCTAAATGTAAAATACTCCGTATGTAAACAAAGACCCTAAATGTAAACAAAGACGTGAATGTAAAAAAAGGATCTAAATGGAAACAAAGGCTATAAATGGAAACAAAGACCCTAAATGGAAACAAAGACTACAATAATAAACAGAGATCTATAAGAAAATAAAGACCATAAATAAAAACAGACTTTAAATATAAACAGAACCCATATGTAAACAAAGACGTGAATGTAAACAAAGACCTAAATGTAAACAAAGACTATAAATGTAAACGAAGACTATAAATGTAAACAAAGACGTGAATGTATCGAAGACCTAAATGTAAACAAAGGCTATAAATGTAAACAACGACTACAAATGTAAACAAAGATCTAAAAGTCAACAATAACCCTAAATATAAAAAATCCCTAAATGTATACACAGGCAAGAAATGTAAACAGAGACACTAAATGTAAACAAAGACCTAAATGTAAAATACCCTATGTGTAAACAAAGACCCTAAATGTAAACAAAAACGTGAATGGAAACAAAGATCTAAATGGAAACAAAGGCTAAAAATGGAAACAAAGAACCTAAATGGAAACAAAGACAACAATAATAAACAAAGATCTAAAAGAAAAGAAAGACCTTAAATAAAAACAGACTTTAAATGTGAACAGACCCCATATGTAAACAAAGACGTGAAAGTAAAGAAAGACGTTCAATGTAAACAAAGACGTGAATGTAAACAAAGACGTGAAAGTAAAGAAAGACGTTAAATGTAAACAAAGACGTGAATGTAAACAATGGCATAAGTGTTAAAAAAGGCTATAAATGTAAACAAAGACGTAAATGTAAATAAATGCTTTAAATGTAAACAAAGAACAGAATTAAACATAGAACCTAATAAAAAAAATTATAAATGAAAATGAAGATCTAAAAGTAAACAATGACCCTAAATTTAAAAATCCCTAAATGTAAACAAAGACATAAATGTAAACAGAGCCCATATGTAGACGAAGACGTGAATGTAAACAGTCTCTAAATGTAAACAAAGACGTGAATGTATCGGAGACCTCAATGTAAACATAGGCTATAAATGTAAACAAAGACAACAAATATAACAAACATCTAAAAGTTAACAATGACCCTAAATATTAAATATCCCTAAATGTAAACACAGGCATGAAATGTAAAAAGACTCTAAATGTAAACAAAGACCTAAATGTAAAATACCCCATATGTAAATAAAGACCCTAAATGTAAACAAATACGTGAATGTAAACAAAGTTCTAAACGTAAACGAAGGCTATAAATGAGAACAAAGAACCTAAATGCAAACGAAGACTACAATAATAAACAGAATTCTATAAGAAAATAAAGACCATAAATAAAAACAGACTTTAAATGTAAACAGAACCCATATGTAAACAAAGACGTGAATGTAAACAAAAACGTGAATGTAAAGAAAGACCTAATTGTAAACGAAGACTATAAATGTAAACAGAGACTTTAAATGGAAACAAAGACGTGAATGTATCGAAGACCTAAATGTAAACAAAGGCTATAAATGAAAACAAAGACTACAAATATAAACAAAGATCTAAAAGTCAACAATGACCCTAAATATAAAAAATTCTTAAATGTATACACAGGCATGAAATATAAACTGTGACACTAAATGTAAACAAAGACCTAAACGTAAAATACCCCATATGTAAACAAAGACCCTAAATGTAAAGAAAGACGTGAATGTAAACAAAGATCTAAATGGAAACAAAGGCTATAAATGGAAACAAAGAACCTAAATGGAAACAAATATTACAATAATAAACAGAGATCTATAAGAAAAGAAAGACTATAAATAAAAACAGACTTTAAATGTAAAGAGAACCCATCTGTAAACAAAGACGTGAATGTAAACAAAGACCTAAATGTAAACAAAGACTATAAATGTAAACAGAGACACTAAATGTAAACAAAGACCTAAATGTAAAATTCCCCATTTGTAAACAAAGACCCTAAATGCAAACAAAGACGTGAATGTAAATTAAAATCTAAATGGAAACAAAGGCTATAAATGGAAACAAAGACTACAATATTAAACAGAGATCTAAATAAAAGAAAGACCTTAAATAAAAACAGACTTTAAATGTAAACAGACCCCATATGTAAACATATACGTTAATGTAAACAAAGACCCTAAATGTAAACAAAGACGTGAATGTAAACAATGACATAAGTGTTAACAAAGGCTATAAATGTATACAAAGACTTAAATGTAAAAAAAAGGCTATAAAAGTAAACAAAGAACATAATTAAGCATAGTACCTAATGAAAAAAGATTATAAATGTAAACAAAGATCTAAAAGTAAACAATGACCCTAAATTTAAAAATCCCTAAATGTAAACAAAGACCTAAATGTAAACAGAGCCCATATGTAAATGAAGACGTGAATGTAAACAAAGACTGTAAATTTAAACAAAGGCTATTAGTAAGCAAAGACTACATATATAAACAAAGATCTAAAACTCAACAATGACCCTAAATATAAAAAATCCCTAAATGTATACACAGGCATGAAATGTAAACAGACTCTAAATGTAAACAAAGACCTAAATGTAAAATACCCCATATGTAAACAATGACCCTGAATGTAAACAAAGACGTGAATGTAAACAAAGATCTAAATGTAAACAAAGGCAAAATGTAATAAATGAGAACAGGTTCCATTTAGGTTCTTTAAAGAACCGAAATGGAAACAAGACTACAATAATAAACAGAGATCTATAAGAAAATGATTTCTTCTTTGGCAAAAGTTTTCTGTTTCATCATAATATATATTTATAATGTTAAATAAATTAAAAAATCGATGATGGTGGATTTAAAGCATGTTTATTATTTAAGAAGATAAACATTGCTTATTATTTACTTTTTAGTTGCTGCATAAGTTCTTTATTTTATTGTAAAAATTTTGTGTAGTTTTTAGGATACAAATTGCATAGATAAAGAATTTGAAATTCACAGATGACAAAATTAAACAATTTAATATATTTTCCAAAGTTTTAAGGATTCTTTTTAAAATATCCTTGTATGCTACACACTTTATTTTACATTTTCTTGTACGTCATACTATGTAACCAAAAGTTAACGTATGGCGAGGAATATATAAGTATCAACAAGCAGATTAAAGAAAAGTTTTCTTTTTTCTTTCTTTGTGATTTTTTTTTTAACTTAGTGCCAAAGAATTTCATCAATACTGCTTTGAGTTATTAAAATTTTGCGTATCCAAATTAAAATATTTAAAGAAATTTTCTTCTATTATTTATTTGTTTGTTTGTTGAAACTGACAAATCTCTCCATTTATATTTATTTATTTTGTTTTGTTTTTTAAAAAAGAATTTCCAGAAATCAAATATTATTTTTGATAGAAATTATTCCGTCAGCTCTACACAACTTCATCTTTTGGAAATTGCTAGGGTGCAATTTGGTTAAAATATTGACTATTTAAGTGAGAAATTGTTGCAAAGATATCTAATAAATCATTTACACACACAAAGGAAAAAAAACTGTTCTCAGCAATTTTTGAATTATATAATCTTTATGATTATATATTTGTAACTAAGATACCACATTACCCAGCGCAAATAACTGATTTATTCTTTATAATTCTTTTACAGAGTCACATAAAAGCATTCAGATTTATTGCTATTCCATATTTATTACAATACATTAATTTATATATATATATATATATATAAAAGCCCATATTTTAATTCATTCTTATTCAGACTGATCTCGCAAATGCATTTGATATATTTGTTTGCCAGTTTGATCCACAATCTTATTTCCAAGTCTGGCCACTTGAAAATTTAAAATTGTCATGAAAAAGGTATTTATGAACCGATTTGCTTTTAAAATCCATATGTACATAGCCCTCATCAATATTCCCACCATGCCCATTAACGAGTTTTAGCTGTCATTTTGATCCAAAATGGCGGCTACATAATAAGAAAAAAGGAATCAACCTACCCTTCCAAAAGAGCCAGAAAGATTTCTATATTTTTATTTATTTATTTTATTATTATTATTGTTGAGAATTTTAAGATTTGAAAATTTTAAGGAAAGAAAACATCATTCAAAAAATGTAATTTGGCACTTTAAATAAATATTGTTTGAGAAAAGAAATCTGGTAATCAGAAGTATATGAAATTGTGAATGCATTAAAAATTTTATAAAGTTTTTTATTTACACTTAACTCAGCTAAGAGCAAAAAAGAAATTTTAATACTGCTTAATAATTAATTAATCATATTCTTCTTGTTGATTCTTACAAAATATTTTGTTGAACTGACTTACATATACTTGGCTACAGACTCACCCCCCCCTTTCATATTTTAAAATATTATGCACACATATTGTAATTATAATAATGTAATATAACTAACGAAAAGTATTATTCTTTGATGCATAATTTGGTTCAATATTACGTAGTATAATAATTCACTCATAATTCTTTTAAAGATTTATCATCACACATACATAACTGTGTTTTCTACCCTTTAAATCTGAAATGAAATGATAAAATAATTGTTTTACCATTGAAAAAAGTTTGATTCGAGCACAATACCACTGTACCGCATATATATTTTTTAAAACTATTTCAATTTAACCTTTTTTTTTTTTTAGACTTTTTTAATAAAAGGTTTTTCTATTAAACAGTCCAGTACATACTGAAATGTTTAAAAAAGTTGATAACTTCTTATTTAATTTTTGCATTTTGGGAAAAATGCAACTTTAATGATACATACACTACTTGTTGGTTTGCTTGTGTGTGTATTATCTGTCTATTATTTTAGACTAGCCGCCTTCGGCGACCAGCTGGTTCGCGGTCCCTGAAAAATCCGACTTTACGAAACTCCCGCTCGATGGCGCCTGCGACGCCTTTTTCCCGTTTCAGGTCTAATAACAGCTTATTGATAAATAGTGAAAATAGCTTATTGAAAAATTTAATCGCAGTAAATTCCCGTGCAGTAGCGCCTTCGGCGCCCTCTTCCCTTTTCAATATCTGAAACAGATTGTTCGCTCACCAATCACCATTTTATGATCTTTAAAATTTCTGACTTTAGCTAAGTCCAGCTCGGTGGCTAAGTCCTGCGGCGCCTTATTAATTCTGCTCTTTCAAAAAGATTCACAATTGAATTATCAGGCATTAAAACGAAATACTACGAAATTTCAACGGCATATCTCAATTTAAAATACTGAAAAATATAATCTTTTCCCAATAAAAATGTATTTTTTTTTTGTTTATTCAGATATTTTCATGAAAATTGAACAGTAGCTTTATAATATGCTGTCTAGGCCAAATATTAATTTAAATGTAACGTGAATGAAAATTTGAAAAAGTTTCAAAATTGCAATTTTTATCCCCACTATGAAATACGTGATATCTTAATTGGTTACATTCATTTCCTTTTTTATCGCATACAGTTGTCTCGCATGTGTTTTGTTTCCGATCGAGACAGCTTAGAAAATCGTCTGCTGATAGAATGTTTCTTTTTAAGCAATTATCCGTAGTTTCTCGGTCATTTTTCGATCGACATGGGTCGACATTTTAATTAATATCTTCGCAACTAATTAAAATTTTTAAATTCTGTTTTCACTATCCCCTCGGGAAGGTTTGTGAGCACCCGTATGTCAAATTTTATACTTCTGCGTTCTGTAGGGGCTGAACGTATAGATGATCAGACAGACAGACAAAGAGACAGGCAGACATCTTCTTTTATTATTATAGATAGATTGTATGTTTAATATGTACTCAAGAGGCAAAACAAAAAATGGCAGAAATTTATCAATGTTCTAGCATAAATTAATATATTGTTCTGATCGTTACCTTGACAGTGTTATATATAAAATAACTTAGTGAAAGAAATAATCTGGAGATACAGGGAAAGCAAATGCTTTTGAATGAGAAATTGGTCCTTAAAAGGATCTTTACTTGCCCAAATAGTGGGACATTTTTCAAATAAAGTAAGGAGCGTTAATAGCAGCATCCGAGCACGATGGCTAATGGCATACGAAGCACGATGTGCAAGTAAACAATCCTGTAAAAGAAAAACGGCGAGTATGCGCAGAATTAGATGCGCACTAGTTGGGCACAAGACTCCCGGGAGTCTTGGTTGGGAGTAAAAGTTGCTGATTTAAAACGTAGACGACGCTTGTATATATTACTTAGAGCCCCTAAATAAAATAATAGGCCGGCGCATCACCGCCATTTTTTTGCCTCCGAAGAGATAGCATTACCGCTTGGCGTCCTTATTGCTTCCCTAATGATTTTAAGAAATCTTGATCTGAAGCTAATCCGGTCAAGATAAGAGCAATAAGCAACAATAATATTCCTAAAAACACATTTTTTTCACAGTGCATTCTCAGGATGTCATTTTATTCTGAGGATATCCTATGGATGTACTATGGTAAGATGTGTTGTTAGAGCGGTTTCTGTTTCTTTTACAAAATGTCGCCAAAACTCAAATACACAGTAATAGAAGGTCTGTGAACACTTAAATATTCACTTCTTGAATGATTATAGCTGTTTATCGCTAAACAAACTTCCATATTATAGTTTACTTAGCTAAAATTATGAAATATAATAAAACAAGTTACTCTAAAGTAACGTAAGACGATAAAAAAAAAAAAAAAAAATTGTCGTTTGTTTATCAGAGAAACGCGCTGGGTACATGTGGCAACCCTAAGGCAACAAAATGCCTGATGCGCCAGCTCAAATATATAGGAGCCTTAATATTGCTATAACAATACCAGTTAATGGCTGATACCAAAAAATGTCGGATTTTGCAACATGGGGATGATAGCAATTCGGCTATAAATACACACCTCCATGATTTTTTAAAAACTTCATGGTTCACAGTTACATATGTCATTAACCTCTCTTCTGTGTATGTTTGTAAATAAATACACAATGCTGTTCTATAGGTTTCATAATTTTTATTTAAGGCATTTTATATTCATGAAAGAAATGTTTTGATCTTTCATCCATTATTAAAATCATTAAAAGAAGTTGCGTTTCTTATACTTGAGGTTTATCTGCCTTTATTTTGCAGATGGTAGGATAATTTTTAACAAATTTGCAGCTGTTTTTTTTTTTTTTTTTTTTTTTAATTAAGTTTAATGAAAAAGTTACTTGAGATTTCTTGTATAATAATAATTTAGAGTCTAAGTTTAAAGATTTGTACGATCTACCATAAAAATAATTGTTGTTCTAAGTATAAATTTTTTTCCTTAGTTCTTTTAAATTTATGAGAAGTGATTATCTTAATTAAGATAGATTTCATTAACATAATTTTCAAGCTTTAAAATACTGAGAATTTAGAAGAAATCAAATTAGTCCAACACCATTTTCCTTAATTTTATTTAAATATTTTCTGTTAAGGAATGATTTAAAAAAATATTTGTTATTTTCATTTGTAAATGTATATAAATTTGAACATATTTTTAAATATTTTTCATGCTTTATATTTCCTATTTCTTTAAGAAGTCTAGTTATGTTTAAGTAATAAAGATATTAGACTTAAAAAAAAAAAAAAAAAATAATAATAATAATATAAATAATAATAATAAATAAAATAAACTAGGGTAGCATGATAAAATTATTTTTAGAGGACATTCAAGTGTATATCACAAAACATCTATTTTACACATATAAAACAAAAGGGTATGACCTATTTTCAAAGTATTTTTTCTTTTGGGGATCACCACTTGGTGAGTTCGCAGGTTTCTTTTACAGCTCCATGGTATAAACTGCCAAAAATTATATTCAAAATATTTAGTAGCTAAATTATGACTACATTAAAATCATTTTATCAAACTAAATAATAATAGATAAATTCAAATTGAATAAACTTACAAATATTTATTTATTATTTATAAAAAAAAAAATATTATTTATAAATTTATCTTATTACAAGAAAAAAAAAAAAGTTTCATCCTCAGTTAGTTCTCTGGCTCTGTTTCATTTTGTGTATGAAGTGTCAAATACAGTGGTGATCTTGAAATAGAGATACCATTATTTTATTTATTTCATTAAGGCGACTCTTTACTTATTGTCTCCAAAAGCTAAAGCCAATGTCATTCTATGGAGAATTTAGCCCTGTTATAATTCATTAACTAATACATATTTTTAAATTCCGTTTTCACATTCAGAAAATTCACAACCATTAAACAGGTTATCACTTTTTAAAAATTAATTTTTTTAATATGTAAGATTTCATTATTAAGCTCAAAAATGCAAAATTTCACATTATGAAAATTCACATTTTAGAACCTCAAAATAAAACATTAAAAGTTTAAACAATCTATTTTTAGAAAGCAATAACCTGTTTAATAGTTTTGAATTTTCTGAATGTGAAAGCAAAATTTTAAACTATGTATTAGTTAATGAGTGAAAAAACAGGGAAAAAATCTTCATAGAATAACATCGTCTTTGGTGAAAGAATGTATAATACCAAAATATTGGAACGTCTTTAGTATAGCACCTGGATGAAGTTTGAAATATGGCACCAAAGAGTAGCTGAGAAGTTTCCTGCTAAGTTCTTTGTTTGCGTAAACATTTTTATTCATCACTAAAAATGGCAACAAAATTAAAATGTCGTCAGCTGGTCCTATCCTAAAGCAGGGGTCTGTCCAGACTTTTCAGGCAGGGGCCCTATTTTTGTCAAATTGTGAAAAATCTAAACATAATTTTGTGAAACATAATTAATGTAAAAATCAAATTCTTCTGAACTTTTTGACTAGAGTCCTCTTTTTGTAAAATTGTGAAACTATAATTTTGCAAAATAAAATTACAATTTTGGTTTCATTTTAGACTATGACCTTCACCCAAGTGGCAGAAACACCGCGACACGGCAACATAGTCGCGGGCACAGAAAAACGGTTTGTGGACAGTGTTTATCTGCAATGATAAAAAAAAAAAAATTCTGCAACTTTTGGATAACAATTCACTTATAAAAATTTCTGTATCAAAACTAAAACTAATACTTTTATTATTTATAATTATTTATATTGTGTTGTGTCGAACATTGCTATAAAATATTTAATTGAATGAGATGAATGAATACAATTGTTTATACTATATTGTTCTGTAGTAAAATTGTATTCGTGTATTGTTGCATGAGATCACCACTGATGTTAACCCCCCCCCCCCCCCCATTAGCTTTCAGGATTTTTGAGTGTAAGCCATTTTCACCCGTGATTGCACGCAAATTTTGCAGACTGATTGTGAAATTTTAAAAGCCTGTCACAAACAGGCCATTGGGACCTTCACTTTTATAGAGCTAAACTCACACATATGCATAGAAAGCTTTTATAAATTAGAAATTGAATATTTGCTTTTTAGGGAAATACAGCAAAGCATGTCCAATTATTTAGGAGGCCTGTTTGTCTATGAAAGATTAGTTATCGAAATGAAACAAATTTATTAAAAGGTCTGTTTTTAAGGTGAAAATTTTGTGAAGAGTCCTTTTTTAGGATAAACAATTTTGTGAAGGGTCCTTTTTTAAGATATAAAATTTTGTGAAGGGTCCTTTTTTAAGATATAAAATTTTGTGAAGGGTCCTTTAACAGACCCAGGCTTTCCTCTGGACAGACACCTGTAAAGGTGTACCAAAATATTACCCTGTCATAATTTGTAAGTAGTTAAAGTTTATTTTTAGTCACCTATTTCAGTTGAAAAGTTAAAAAGTATACTTTCACTTTTCTTTAAAGATGAACAGTGTTTTTTCTTTATTTTTTTTTTTTAGTCACCAAATTTTTAGAATGTGAAAAATTTGTAAAATGTTGTCAGTGAACATTAGATTATAACTCAAGATAAATCACAAATTAAAAGAAAAAAAAAAAGTTTGATTATTTGTCATTTGAATAATAATATCAGCAAATTTCATTAATTTATTTATATAAATATTGCAATATACATTTTACACTTTAAAATTAGATAAAAGGTAAATTCTAAAAGTATATTAAAACATTAAAAACCTTTTTAATTTACCCGTACGAGCGCTTTCAGCCGCTAAAACCGCAGCCTGCATCAGGTACATCTCGGTGAACAGTTCACCGAGATGTACCTGATGAAGGCTGCAGTTTTAGCGGCTGAAAGCGCTCGTATGGGTAAATTAAAAAGGTTTTTAATGTTTTAATATACATTTTACACTTTTAAGTGAGTTTATTACCATTTCATAGTTAAAAAGTTAAAGCAAACAAAGAAAATTAATAAAAAATTATGTGAACCATACAAAAATTTAGAACTACAATAGAAAATAAACAATTTAGTAAATAGAGTACATTTTTACAGAAAAATTCAGAAAGAAAATTAATTGGACATTAATTTAAAAGATATGCAATGTTTCAAAAAAAAAAAAAAAAAAAAAAAAAAAAAGAATTCAGAGATGAATATACACAGTTTTTGATTTATAGTTTTAGAAAATTGGTCATGGTTATATCAAATTTGGTTATGTATTTCACTTTTGTCTAAATATTTTAGCATATTCTGTTTAGTTTATGCAGTTTTTCCCCAAAAATAATATTTTCATAAGTAAATTTTAGATAAAGTTTTTAACTGGATATTAATTTATAATTCACTAATGTGTGGACTAATCTAAAATTTTCTCATTTGCAGTTATGTTGTGTAATTAAGTAAAATGTTTAAATTCAAAGGAAGTAAGAGCCAACAGTCTAGTACTGAGTCTGTAAAATCCGTGGAGGAATATCTTGCTTTTTCAAAAGTAAGTATATTCAGTTATCATTTATCAAATTAATAAAATTATCTTTTATTTTTGATATATACAGGGGTCAATCCAGGCAAAAATTGTGGTTCTTTTTCTGCCACTTCACAAAATTCAAATTCATAAAAACTGTCCTTTCAGAAAATTTCCTTTTATAAAAGCGATCTTTTTATAAAAAATTTCCATGTTTTCAGTATTATTTTAAATGATTACCTATATCTACATATATTTGGTTCAACAAAACAGTATTAACTGGATGATAAATATTATTTTTTAAAGTGACTTTTAAAATGGAAGGTTTTACGTAATAATAATTTTTTCACAAAAATAAATTAAAAATAAAATAAATAAATGAGCTCTGAAAAATTTGTATTGACCCCTAATTAAAATATTTTTGTGTATTGCATATAATCATTCAGAAAGGTTTTGTGAATAGTAGCATTTTTCTTTTAATTATGGAGTTATTTTTGAAATGAAAAATTTATTAAGATGATTATTTTATATATTTTTCTGTGTTAAGATTTAATAGTTTTGTCTTATTTATGTAAATTCGGATTGCTTCATACAGTTTATATAACCTTTGTTTTTAAATAATTTGAGACAAACCATTATTTTGAAACTCATTCCCCAAAACAAAATTGTTTTTTGTTCTTTGTGAAAGATTTTTAACAAAAGAAATATTTAGGAGATAAAAAATAAAATTTGCAACCATTTTTCAGGTAAGAAACATAATTACACTATGTGTGTGTAATTGGTCTTCAAAATATTTTTATTATGAAGAAATGATTACACACCTGTGTACAGGGACGTATCCAGAGGGGGGGCTCCGGGGGCTCGAGCCCCCCCCCCCCCGAAATTTTCTGAGACAATATTTTTCATGTTCTACTCAGAGTTGCCAACTTTTATAATTTATTCCGGAGCATTGTTAGCCCCGCCCTTTTCTCACACCGGAAATTTTAAAGAATGGCTTTCCCCTTATTTAACAGTTGTCACATATTAAAGAGAAATATTCTATAAAATTTCTGGTGCGAAAAGAAGGCGGGGCTTAAATTGCTCCGGAATAAATTATAAAAGTTGGCAACTCTGTCTACTGACCAGAAAAAAAATTGTAAAAAAATGAATTTTTTCTCCACACTATCTTTTTTTTGTTGTTAGTTTGTTTGCTTGTGAAACCTTATTTATTAGCAATTTTCTGTCTTGTAAAGTCCAAATTACCAAAATTCATATTAGCTTTTTGTAAAAAACTAAAAAGAGAACTGTATGGTACTTATTGTTAAACACTGCAATGTTTCTGTTTTCTTTTAAACACTTCTCTTGTTAGAAATAGCGTTTTAATTCCTTGTGAAACAAAAGATTCATTATTAACAAAGATCACAGTTGCATATGGAAATTCTAGTTTTGACAGTTATGCACATAGTATACCTTCCTTCCTTCCTTTCTAACAAAAAACAGCCAGTATAAAGTCTACTTTACAGAAAGACATGCGATGAAAGATGGTACTATCTAATCCTACTGAAAGCAAAAATACCAGTAATCACATCATAGAGTACAGCATTCAGTATTCATATTTGCAGCGAGGCAGAATTTCAGACGAATGTCCAGATTCCCAAACCAGACTGAGCTTTGACTGGACCAGACTCTAGTGGGTACATGCAGTCCACAGGTTCTGTGAAAGAAATTCAGTATCAATTTTCCTTGTTTTCCAAAAGGAAACCGAAGTGTTAAACCCACTTGTGGAAAAAGCCACCATCTGTGGCTATGCGTCATCAGCATCGTTCAAACTATCATACCATTACCGTCATCCGTCGCCATGCACCTATAATTAAATAACATTTGTATAAGAAATCAGAAGGATTACCACAACGAATCTTTAAGGGAAAAAAAATCAATTGCATGCGATTGTATAGCTCCAAGCAATACAACAATTATTGGCCAATACAAAGTCAGAAAAGTATCTGTAGCTCCCTGAGTTCGAAAGAAGTAAAGTATTGTACCTACATTGGTATGAACCACAGGTCGCATCCAAGGCCAAGTGAAAGGGTAGAGGGAAAAAAAAAATATATATACATGAAATTGGAGCTAAGGCTCTCTGAGTTCGACAAACCTCTGAAGAGATCTAAGACTGTCCTAAAACAAAAGTAGGTGTGAGCTGCGATGCAAGTAGAATAAGTGACTCTGCTATCTACTGCCCTGACAAACCTTAAAAAACCAACAAGTTATGTAAACATATTTGTTAAGATCGTCACAAAGCAAACATATCTGAGTCTGATGTAGAACGTGATGATGGGCCATCGCTTCACCGTTCACTTTCCAAACGATAATCAATAATGATGTGCAGTCACAGTTGAATATACGCTGTGTTACATGAGACACTTGGATGATACATACCCTGGGTACAGATAGAAACGCTAGGATAGTTCGATACGTACGCCATGCCAGAAGATTTTCAGCAACTTCAATGCGTATAAGCATAGCCCCAGGGTCTGTAGAAGACACGCCTACCCACGCTAAATAGTAAGCCATATGAGAAGACCTCAATGTGTTCACTAAACCTACACATGTAATATGTCTAGGTTTAGTGGACGCCAGCACACAGGTCCTCATGTTTCCGGTAATATGATCTGAAGCAAGCAATATTATCTAATTACAAAACCACATATATATATATTATTTTCTTCTACACATATAACAAGAGAAAAAAGTATTGGATTCGGAAACTTTTAGACTTCCATTTTCAATGTATTTACATGTTTTTAGATGCATTGAACACCATTAGACTGTTTTTGGAAATTTAGATATAAATTTTTTGTTAATTAGATTTTTGGGTATATCGCCCAGAAGGTAGCGTAGCTGCACTATATTTCCCTTTTCAAGGGAAAGATATTTCTAGGCTGTATTAAAAAGAAGCTATATCTTAAAAAACGAAAAGTATTTGAAACATGGTTGTTTCGAATATAAATCATGCATCGTACCACTGAATTAGGACGTCAGCCAGTTTTCGGTATGTTGAATTTGAATGGACTTAACATTGCACTAAAGCTAAACAGACAGCACAGCAACGGTCTAGAATTCATTTCTAGGGTAATCCGGAATCGTGCCATCACATCACCTCCACGGAGGAGATGTTTCCCCAACTTCAGTATTCCCGAGCTATATTTACAAAACATGAAGGACACAATGGATTTTACGTTCACCAGATACCATTAATCTACATGACAGTCTTTGGAGGGCTCCAGTATCGATCGCTCAATCCTTCAATTACGAGCTCGACTCCTTATTAACCGGTTTACCGTGAATCCAGTTTTTCGGTGATTTTCTCCGTTTGTCAGCGGTTTATATCATCACGGATTAAAAAACTCTCTAGCACAGACTTGTGCATTTTAAAGGACTAGTTCCATCAGTTTTAGGCCCAAGGCACTTTTTAAAATTATTATTATTATTAAATATTTTCTTGGCATTTCCGATTTTAGGAACATTAATACCATTGTTTGCCGCAATGCGGCGTTGTAACCGATCTTAATTATAGTGCATAACCATTTTACTATGCTTAGATACGAAGTTTAAGGCAATAACTTATATTTGTTTTAAAGTTAAGGTGATTGAGGGGGGGGGGGTTGACAAAATTTAACACACACGCTGTTGGTGTGCATATGTGCGGGTGCATGACCAACATCTGTGTGAAAGTTGGGCCCCCTCCGAAATTTTTTTCTGGATACGGCCTTGCCTGTGTAGTGCTTAAGAAAGAGACAAGATATACAATTGCAAGGAAAGAAATAACATGTATTTGATAAAGGGTAATTCTCACAAACAACAGGAACAATAAACTTTAATAATTATGCAAAACTTCTCTTTTTTTTTTTTTTAATTCTTTAACTTAGTTTGTTGTTTATTTATGTCTGTGGTTCAAATCCGAAAATTGAATTTTCATCCACTTCAGATCTGATTGAGCTGAAATTCTGCTTACATGACAGATTATTACTCTAATGACAGTACATGCCCAAGTAATAATGGACTTAGTTGGGGCTTTATAAAGGATAATTTTTTGCTATAGAGAATTGTCTGCAATGACCATGGGTAAAGTAAAAATAATAGCTGTACATAATGACCAGTTGACAATGCCCAATAAAATATTTTATTTGAAGATTCACAGGCACTATAGGAATAAATGCAAATAAATAGTTACAATGCTTTTTATATAACACTGATTGACTTACAGAGGGCATGGGTTAATTGTGAGAGAGAGAGCTTTTAAAAAATACATATATTTACTTGATCATGAGTTAGGAGCGAAGTGTGGGAGTTCTTAATATGACAACAGTCAATATTCAACTGCAGAATAACGTCAAGTTTTTTTGAAAATAGCACCAAATTCATAGCCAGACATATTCCATTGTTTCTCGAATAAAATTAATATAAATATTTTAAATTTAGAGAGTTCATTATAGATATTTTAATCCACCTCCTATTTTAACCCACATCATTCAATTAAGCTGAATTTTTGCACTTGTGTATATTATCAACATTTGCTGAAATATATATTAACTAGCAAAGTCCCGGTTTGGGAACAAACCGAATTCCGAATGCGGGAAAAATTTCAAAATCAAACTCAAAATGTACAAAACTCGGTCTGATGCTGTCTGCATGCCAATAGATCAAAGTTTGTTAATGAAACCATTTTTTAATTCATGAAATCAATGAAGGTAGTGAATCAATGAATGCTTTTCTCGCTTTGCTGGTCACTATATTTAAAGGAACTATTTTCTATATCGCTTTACAAACAAAAGTAAGATTTAAAGAAATCCTGAAATTGCTTTAAAGCCCGGTTTGGTTTCCCATTGGTTTATGTTATTATTTTTTTTTGTTTGTTTCTTTTCTTTTCGTTTTCCTTTCCTTTCCATATTTACGTAATTCAATTCTTTGTTTTTCAATATCACGTGATTGAGCAGACAACTATTTTATTTATTTAACATTCATTTATATTTCCATTAATTTTTGGAACTCTCGTGCAACTTTATCTAAATTGTTTTTTTACTCCATTTTCATTTTTTCCTGTGCATGAGTAAAATATTTTATAATTTTTTATTTTTCGCGTGAATTCATATTTCATTTTATGTTTGAGAACAAAAAAAAGTAATTTTTTTCTTTTCTTTTTAGCAACAATTAAAATTTTAAATGTCCACATTTAAAGCTTTTACCAGGTTATTATTTTCACATTTTAATTAATTTTTAAAAATCTAATCAAAATTTCGTTACAAATAAGGTACCAAATGAAAGGGGCATTTTTTCTGAATCCGTCGGTTTAATTAACTTATCGATCGGACAATTAGATTTTTTTTAAATTAACTAAAGTGTGAAAAGCTGGTGACAATTTTTAAATTAACTAAAGTATGAAAAGCTGGTGGCAACAACACACAGACAAACAGAAGAAAATCTCTCTTAGCCAATCAACTTGTGTGCAGCCATGGACTTTCAGGAAAAAACTCTCTTAGCCATTTTTATATAGAGAGATTTCTTATTGTTTATTTTTTACTATTTCTGTCGGTTCACTCTCGTATTATGGTCTTATTTCCTATACTAATTTAAGACAATAGTTAAGAAAACTTATTATGGTAAGTTTGTTGTTTTTTCATATTTTATCTATTATTGTTAATTCTTTTCATATCTATACTAAAGTCTTCACAAGTTACTTTATTTAGTTATCGATTAATTCTTTTTGTTTATTGTAGATTTCGGTGGCATTTAATCTTCTGTTATTCTTAATTTTACTATGTTAAAATATTTTAATATACGTATGTGTGTATATATACATATACATGTATTAAGTTCATAACATCTTATTTATTTTTATGCTTGTTTATAGATTTCAACTCTTGGTTTTCCTTACAAACCAACTGCATTAGCTTGGGATCCTTATTTATGTCTATTGGGCATTGGAACGCAATATGGATATTTACGAATGTATCCTTTTTCTTAAAGTTATCGTTTTAGAATGTAATTGCAGTTAATAATTATGTTACCTGCCAAATGTTTGTTATATTGAACTAAATACAGTTGAGTACCAATTATCCATCAGTATATTATTTACATGCACATTTAAAATTAAAAATAGGTAGAAGTAGAAATAATTTTTGAAAATTATAAGATATTTTTCTTTTTTCTAATATTGCTTTATGTTGTACTTATTTATATTTGCACTATTACAATTTTTTTGTTAAATTTCTTTGCAGTTTCACAGAATGTATGGTAACAGCAAATAATAATAAAGTAATAAAATAATAAGGTAATAAAGGTAATATAACCTATTATGTGCAGTTACTAGGCATAATTTGAAGTAAAAGTTATCATACAGGTCATAGTTTTACGATTTTCCTATGGGAAGAACATCTACAGTAGTTTCACCACTAGTAGTTGATCCACCACTTTTTATATAAAGTGTATCTCAATATGATAGAGCCATATATAATTTTTTGCAAATACCAAAATTCATTGTATAAAAACAAACAATTTTTTTAAAAAGTGTAACATTAAAGCAAATGAAACATTTTAGATTTCATGCATATCTTATGCTAGAAGAATACTGCAAGCAATTTATGTATAGCAATAGGGGATCAGAAATGAAATGTGTAGGCAGAAAAACAAGAAATGCTGAAGAAATGAAAGATAGCTCTTTACTTACATAATATTACAAAAAGTGTTCAATTGTGTGCAATATTCTTATTAATATAATCAATGCTGTAAATATATTGATTAGAAACAGTATTATTGCTATATATATCTTTTTATGTAATCATTTGCATGAAAAAAGTGTTTGTTAAAAATTCAACATTCACATCTGTTAAAAAATAACAAAGAACAACAGCATTTACATGGCTTGTAAATGGATTTAAAGTGTTAAGATGACATTAAAGGACTATTAAAGTGTTAAGATGATGCCCCCTTAAAGTTTGACCTATTGATTCTGGGACACTATAAATGAAAATAAGAATTTAATTTTCTGATATATTCAGTCTGATTATCCTTTCTTTAAAATGACAGAGTATATCTTAATTTTTAAGATAAAAATGCTTTTAAAATTTCAATGTTAATTTGTTCGATTTCATTATCACAATCCTATATAGTTTATCAACTTTTTTTTTTTTTTTTTTAACTGCACATCTAAAAAATTAGTTTCAAAAGTTGAAATGTTAATAATGTATTGATAACTTCACTTGTTTTATCTAAACTAATATTTTAGGTAGAACTTTTAAATATAAGATGCGTGAGTTTTTGTTTTCTACTGAAATTAAGAATATTTGAAATTTTTTGAGCAAATCTTTCTGTAAGTGACAATGTTACTGTGCTGCCTAAACTCTGCCACAGGGATGCTGTGTGTTTTTTCCCTGTGGGATTATATTAGGGATAAAGTTTATATACTCCAGTGCCAACAACGTTGCTTGAACTCATCACTGCTTCTGTGATGGATATTGAGTGGATGGAACTGAATTATTACTTGCATGTGTGCCAGGTGACCAGCACCCACACTGAACATTTGTAAAAAGCACGAGAAACTTTGTGATTCTTTTAAACTCAATGAATCATAAGTGATAAAAACTAACTAGATTAAGTTTAAATGAGTTTGTCTCTGTTTACTTGCATCATTATTTTGAAAAAATATCATGTTTTAATAATTTAACAACTTTTTTTCATATTAATAATAAACCTTTATTATTTGTAATTTTTTTTTTTTTTTTTTTTTTGAGCTGAGAAGCATTTTCTCTCTTATTAAAAGCAAATTTAGTAAAGCTTGCTTTTAAAATTTTACTGTAAAATGCTATTATATTTACTGAAATTAATTATTATTATTATTTTTACTTTTTAAAAATTTAATTACTTGTAAAATTTAAATTTTAATCAGAGCGTTTTAACTATTTATTTAAAAAATTACCTTTAACAATGCTCTGTTTTGCTATAGCACTTTCAGGGCAAATCCGCCCTTTCTTCAGTAGCTATCTCATGGCCTGCTGTAGTTAAAACTAGCTTCTGCTTTCTTCCCTGTTGATTCTCCATGAGGTGGTGCCACACACAATCCAAGTCTGCGCACAACTCGTGCCCGGTACAAGCTAATTGGTCACTGATTATATCTATGGTTTCTCGGTAAAAAGCGTAGTCAGGGTTGTTATAATTGGCTATTTTTCTTGTTTCAGTAAAATTAATGTTTATATCGTTTTCATTATTGAATGGAATAAGTAAATCTTAATGTTTTTTTTTGATAATTTGGTATGTTATTGAGATGGAAACAATATAAACATTAATTTTACTGAAGCAAGAAAAATAGCCAACTATAACAACCCTGACTATGCTTTTTACCAGGAAACCATAGAGATAATCAGTGACCAATTAGCTTGTAATGGGCACAAGTCACGCACAGACTTGGATTGCGCATGGCGCCACCTCATGGAGAATCAACAAGGAAGAAAGCAGAAGCTAGTTTCAACTACAGCAGGCCATGAGATAGGTACTGAAGAAAGGGCGGATTCACCCTGAAAGTGCTATAGCAAAACAGAGCATTGTTAAAGGTAATTTTTTAAATAAATAGGTTAATTACTTGTGTTTGTTATTTGTGTTATATATGTATTTGTAGATTCAGTTGTGAAAATTATTATATTTAGCCATTATTTCATTGAGAATAAAATGATATTTTTTGATCAAATGAATGTGTGATTTATTTCTGAACCTTATTAAGTTATGGTGCTCCTGGAGTGCTGTTTTGCGCTGAACTTAAGCAAAGAATTTGTATTGTTGATTTAATTTTCATTCCTCGAAAGGTAAATTTTTCTGTATTTATTTTTACAGTTTTCACTAACTAAATAATGTAAATGTCACTATGTGGTAGTTAATATATCTTTTTCATTTGAGTTCAGTGCTGTTATACACTACCTTTCCATAAATGACTGGACACTTTCGATTTCAAACTTTTTTGAAATATCTCAAAAAGTACTGAACAAACCATCTTGAAACTTCAGGAGTGTGAAGAACATGTTATACCTCATATATTTCAGTGAAATTTTTGCGCAGAAAGTGAAAGGAGTATCAGTAAAAAATTAAAAAAAAAAAGAAAGAAAGTGTTTGGCATTACCCTGTAAAAAGTATTGCTTGAAATGTGATCTGGCTGTAGCATGTGATTTTTTTTTTCTTTTCTTTAAAGATAAAGCTTTTGATTTTTTGGTTTATGATTTAATTTATTTAAAGCAGTGGATCAGCTTATTAGAACAGAGGCCTGTTTCTTTCAGAGAAAATAGACCAAAAGAAAACTTTTTTCATTTGGTCTGTACCCCTTATTTACTTCACCTTTATCCCTTATTTACTTTATACCCCTTTGGCATAAAATTAAATAAACATTTTATATCTTATTAAAGGAGTAATTAAAAAAAAAAAAAAAAAATGCATACAGTGCTCTGTAATTTATCTGTTTTTAAATTATCTTGAAAAATATTTAGTAGTTGTATTTTTCATGTTTCATTTTTAACACTTGTTTATATTTTGCAAGTTATATTTGACTTTTTTTAAATGAAAATATTGTATTATTATTATTTAATCTTATTGTCTGCAAAATTGTGTAAATGTTACTTTTCAAAAACATTGGTTTAAGACAAAGAATGCAAACTGATGTTGATGGGGAATTCTATTGCAAATCTTAATTTAGAAGACAGGCAGGGTTTTATCAAAGCATTATCAATTATGAAGTAAACTTCACTTACAAAGTTATTTATACTACTACACAATGAGAAGCTGTACATGTACAATAATTGACACAATATTTTCCAATAAAAGTGTGTTAGCAAGAGTTTGCAGTTAACACATGGATTTATGTGTAAGAATAGAATAATAAATAATTATAAGATAAAAAAAAAATTTATATGCCATGTTTTTAAATAGCTTAAACTTCTCTTTAAAACGCATTAAAAAGCTCCAATAGGCAGGTAATGGATTTGGCGCCAAATTTGACAACTTTTTGCCCTTGGCGACTTTTTTGGCGAGAAAATTCTTATTATCGATATTCCAAAGATGGATGTTCTAATGTGATTATTGGTTGAAGAGTTACCGGAAATTTGAATTTAAAAAAAAAAGTTGGTTTTAAAAATAAAATATTAATCCTTTCCGAACAACATATATTTGCATCATGAACTACATTAGCACTTTATCATTGTGTAGAAAATCTTTAAAATGATAACGACGTCAATTTTTGCCAAATGCATAATTTAACTTTTAACAATTTTTTAACGCTCACGTTTAATTAAATGTATTTATTTTTAGGTCGAAAGAAAATGAACTCGTAAATTTTCTTTGGCAACAATTAAATTATAGTTAATATTTTAATGGCTATTTTTATTGCTATTAGGAGCTTATCATTTTCACATTTTAATTAATTAAAAGAAAACTATTCGAAAATTCGAAAATCTGACTTCGAAGTATTGTGTTGTCACCGGGCCGGGTTCTGAGCTACTGTGAAAGTTTCAAATGTCTAGCTAGTCGGGAAGTTAGTTAAAAATCGATTGCAAGATTTGTCCCTGACAAACACACAAGAATCGAAGTTAATAAAAACATGGTAAAAAATGTTAGGCCTCTTGGCTTAAATTAAATTTTCATAGAATAGAATTTTAATTTATCTTTAATTTATTTCTGATGTACAAACTACAAACTAGAAACATTTCATAATATATTTGTAACTAATGATTTAGATTTTAATTTAAGATAAACTTTCTAGACATCGACTTGATGAGATGGTTTAAAGAATTTGGTTGTTCGTTTCATTTTATTTATTTATTTGATTTGTTGCATTTTTGATGAAATTTTTATTACAGTTAAACTTTTAATTATATTTAAATGCCTGTAGAATAATCCAGAATACATTTCTTTTATCATTTAATATTTAGCAACCAAAATTCATAGTTTGATTTGAAAAATATCCTGACTGAAAATGTGGCCTTGAGGTTTTGTTCTCAAAGTTGTTGGACGTGAGGTGTTGGGTTCGATCTCACGTGCACTAGTCATTCAGAATTTTCAGTAGTTTTCTCTGAAACTTGTGTAATATACAGGTTAGGACTGTCATTAAACTTTTAACGACATTCTAAAAGGTATCATTCAAAACCATGTCGCTACTTTGGCGACGTTGTTAGATATAACTTTGTATAAATAGTCATTAATAGTCATTTTCAGAATTTTAAATTGAAATAAGGTAAATGGCTTACCTTATCGGTCCAGAGTCGTGGGGACTGCCGGCCACTGTTGGTTCATTCCAATTCATTGGTGTTGATTTAACACATAATTCGGAAATAATAGGATTTCAATTACTGAGACATATATTTATTTACTACTACAAAGACGAACACGAAGAACACACTAAGTAAAAGAAGAAAACAAAACATTAATATCGGCGTGCAGCGCCATCTACAGGTTTTAGATTTGACCAATAATTAACACATTGGCCTCCGGATGAACATTAACTTTATGTTCATTTTCTAATTGTAACTATATCAAAGAGAATTTAAAGTCCACACAAATGTCATAGTTTATAAATAAAAGTTTTTAAAGTTTATTTTAGTCTCTTTCAAAAATTTCAACTGGATAAATCAACTGGAAAGGGCGTCTAAATGTACCTGTAGCTGTTTTTAACTCACAAGATCGTACCTTTCCATCTCTACCGGGAAACACTTGAGTTACTACTCCTAATTTCCATAAGTGCCTTGGTAATTTAGAATCGTGGATTAAAACGACATCGTTTGGCGAATACTCTCGAATACTGGAGTGTCGACTTGTCATGGCGTTTTTCAGCTGAAGAAGGTATTCCTTCTTCCATCTTGACCAGAACTGGTCTAATATACGTTCCCTTTGGTTGAAACGTTTTACATATGTTAGAGAAGTTCCAGGAAGCACATGGGATTTGAGGTGAACTATAGGTAAGGAAGTTAGACGTTGACCTACCAAAAAGTGTGCTGGCGTAATTGGAGAAGGTTCTCCTGAGTCTGCATATATATATGTTATGAGTCGCGAATTTATTGAAGCTTCAATTTCACATATAACTGTATGTAGTTGTGTGTGTGTTAAAGTGGTTTTGCCAACCACCTTTCTTAATGCAGTTTTTACGGATCGAACCAGTCTTTCATAGAAGCCACCCCACCATGGCGACATTTCCATGATATATTTCCATATTATTTTGTTATTACTGTAGTAATCTTTTACAATAGGATCGCTGATTATTTTCCATATGTGCTTTAATTCGACATCAGCTCGATGAAAGGTTCGTGCATTATCGGAGTATACCGTATGACAAAGACCACGCCTTGCTACTATTCTTCTGAATGCTAGTAGAAAGGTTTCGGTTGATAGGTTCTCTACCAATTCTAGGTGCACTGCTCTAGTTATTGCGCATGTGCACAACAATATATAATATTTGCTATCATTATTTCGGATGTATAAGGGGCCTGCAAAATCAAGGCCTATCACTGCAAAGGGCTTTTGTTCATTGATGCGATCTGCAGGTAACGGAGCTGTTATCTGGGCTCCAGATCTAGAATTAAATTTTATGCAAATTCTGCATCTTCTTAATACGCTTTTTACTGCCTGTCTGCCCTTGATTACCCAAAACTCCTCCCGTAATTGAACTAATGTATCATTAATGCCAAAATGGAAAACTCTTTCATGCGCATTTTTAATTAACAAATCAATTAATTTACCCTTTGAAGACAACAGGATCGGGTGTTTTTCGTTAAAGGAGTAATTTGATTTCTGAAGCCTTCCTCCGATACGCATTATTCCCTCGGAATCCAAAAATGGTGAGAACTCAATTAAATTTGAATTTTTCAAAATAGGTTCCCCATTTATCAAACAGTTTAATTCATTCGGAAAACTAATTTTCTGTGTATATTTAACCCACATTGTTTGCGCACTACCAATTTCTTCTGCCGATAATGGACTCTTAACTTTCTCGTTTTTAGGATTCGTGTTGTTAAGAAATCTCTTTATCCATGCCGTAATTCTGAGGACTCTTAAAATGTTACTATATTTTTCAAGATCCAATATTGGTTCAAATGTTTCTATAGAGATTTTAAACTGAATTATTTTTTCAGGTGTTTTCCTTTTTTCTTCGGTAATATATTGCGTGTCTACGTCTTCCCCAATATCATTGCTTTTACCATTTAGCTCAGATAACCATTTTGGACCTTTAAACCAAAAATCATTATCAACTAACGCATTTGCGCTAATACCACGAGTAACTAAATCTGCGGGATTATCCTTGGTATTACAATATGACCAATTTTCAGGTACTGACAATTCCTGAATTTCAACTACTCTATTTTTAACAAAGGGTTTCCATTGTTTCGTCGATCCCTTCACCCAGTGTAAAACAATAGTAGAATCTGTCCAATAAAATTTCTCAATGTTAATTTCTTTAAATATATCACAAATATATTTCGCTACTCTAGCTGCTATCACTGCTCCCATTAACTCCAATCTTGGTAACGTTAGTTTCTTTAGCGGCGCAACTCTAGTCTTCGACATAATCATGCTTACATAACATTTTTTATCATTACTGATAACCCTAAAATATGCAACACAACCATATGCAAGTGGTGAAGCATCTGAAAAAATGTGTAGTTCTACACACGAATTTTTCAAATCAACATACGTGAAATAGCATCTATCTATTCAAATTTCTAATAAATCCTTAATTTCGTTACACCACTTTATCCAAATTCCCTTAAGATCATCCGGCAATTCGTGATCCCAATCCATACCTCTTTCCCACATTCTTTGAAGAAAACACTTTATCCTAATTAAAAAGGGAAATATAATCCCAATAGGATCAAAAAATTTTGCAGCTATATGCAATACATATCTTTTCGTACATACCGATATATCCAAATTTTCAACTATAGATTTCAAAGCTAATCCTAATTTATCACTATCTTTATCTCACACCAATCCAAGAATATTTATTACACTATCATTATTTACCTCCGAAAAACAATCATTTTTATCCCACATGTTCTTTAATTTCTGTGAATTCGTACTAAACTTTCTCAATTTCATTCAAGCCTTTGCTAAAATATTTACCGCAGTAGAAGTTAATTCATAGGCACCGTTTACGGTATCGTAGCCATAAAGCAAATCGTCTACAAACAGAGCTGAATTTAACATTTCATAACTATCCGGATAAATTTCCCTATATTCCTTAATGTGTTTCTTAATTGTTGCCATTAAAAAGAAAGGAGAAGATGTACAACCAAATGTCGCTCTGGTCATTCGCATTATTTTATAATTCTGGGTGTCCTCGTCAAACCATAAAAACTTCAGAAAATTTCTATCGGGTTCCGCGATTTCTATCATTAGAAACGCTTTTTCAATATCTGCGCAAAACGCAATCTTAAACATTCGAAATCTATTAATTACATCCAAAATTGGTGGTGTAAGACATGGCCCTTTTACGAGACAATCATTTAAAGATTTACACCCCAAAACTCTACTGGAACAATTAAAAACAATTCGTACCTTTGATGTTTGTTTTTCCTTTCTAATAATTTCACGATGTGGGGCGAAATACTCCCTTTCGAGAGCGACCGCATTCTTCAACTATCCCTCGTTGTTCTTGTTCTGTGATTATTGATGTCAAATTATTTCCATGTTGTTTTTTTTTGGATAGTTTTATAATTTTTATATAAAGAAATTGTCAAACAAAAATAGTAAAATAAAGTGTTAGGCTTGATTAACATAGGAAAATAAATTTTAGGCTGTTGCATAAAAAGCATTGTTTACATGTGGAAAAATTGTCTTTTTATTATGCATAAAATTGGGTAATCATACTATAATTTATGTTTAAAGCCCTATTACTCACCTTTAATACAGAGCTTATTTTTTTTTTGGGAGGTATTGTTTACATTTCTCCAGGAGAGCACGATCAACAGAAGTTCGTAGTTACCGGCATCCACGCAACACTTGCAAGCTTTACTTGTCTATCTGGAGTAGTATCCATCGCCGCTAATAGATGGCGTGGCGTTCGGCTGTTACCGCGAGTTTTCATTGGCCAGGTGTTGAGATCCACCGGGCTCTATTTATAGACAAGGAGGTGAGCTTCTCATGGCATCAGTTTCCCTGTTTTATTTTGTTTTGAATGCAGCATGGTAATAGTCGATGGCTCTTAGTATATTTGTGGGCGTCATAAGTTTAAAAATGCCGTGACAATATTGAATTAAAGGATGTTTATTGCTTCTCCATTACCTCTTCTCTTCTGGGCTCTGGTGATGTGTTTCTTTGAATCGGCAGTTATCGTCGTATGTTTACGTGAGTTGTTTTTTCATAGTTAATTGTGGTATAATGCTGTTTGTCAGCCGTTAGGCCGACATCGTTTTTTTTGGTGAATTGTTACGTTTGAAAAGTACGTTACTGTTGAAACTTGTTGAATTTTTGTTGTTGTTAATATCTTTAAATTATATCGCCGTTGGTTATGTCGTTGTGTTTAACGTTTATATATATAGTCTATTAATGTTGAAACTATAGCAGTTGGCGTTTTATTAAGTTTAAAATGATTTAAATCGGTTAAATTTTCCTATTAAGTTTGAAATGGTTTAAGACTGTTGATTTCTGTTGAATTTCAGATAATTTAATTAAAAGTTAAAGTTAAATAGATTTATAGTAGTTGGATGATTTGTTGTTAAGTTTTTGAAATTAAATTTATATATGTTAAGATTAAGTTTTGCTAAAGTTTAAATAATTGTTGAAGGTTTTTTTGATATTTGAAGTTTTATAAGGATTGCTGGCTAATCTTTATTCTGGTTGCCTAAGGATAAATATAAGATATAATTAAGTTAATGTTAATATTGTTGATATTGTTTACTAACTGTTGAATTTAATAACATTGTTGAAATTATTTACAAGTTGTTGAGATTATGGAATTTAATAAAAGTTGTTAGTTTTTAAAACTGTTCTCTTTATTTCATGTCAAAATTATATTACTTTTGAACACTTTAGCTGTCAATTTTTCAGTAGCTTTTACTGTGTATTCTATTTGCTCTGCAAACTATTCTTGAGCAAAATTTGTTTTTTTTCAAATTTGCTAACAATTATCTGCCTATATTGCTCAAAAATCCATTTATCCGCTTTTAATCTTTTTCTCAAATAATTGAATTGCCGTTTAGCATTTTCAAAATTATTCTCAAATTTATCAATACCATGGTCATTCCATAATAAATGAGTAACATAATGACCCTGTTTATATTCTAACTGTTTATCAAATTTATTTATTATTTCCAGATCGGAAGTAGAAATCAATTTATCATCATTTATTCCCAAACAATCCAACGACCATAACCTTTGCAAATCATTACCCATACAATCAGATGATTCATTTTTTTTCCTGCATGGATGGTTTTCATGTAAACAATTAGAGTTACAACATTCAATCTTTAACACAGAGGCGCCAGTAATTAAGTTGTCTGGATTCTTTCCTGAATTATTATTGCCTGACAACGTCCATCCTAATATTGTATTTACCGCAAACAACGAACGATTAATTTTATTTTTATTTTTTTGCAGTTTCCAAAATAAACCTGCCCCTATCAATATGTCTGGAGCCTTCGAATGCAATTGCGAAAATTTATTTCCTTCCCCCTGACTCGAAACCAAAACTTTCCGAAATGATGCGTCATCTAGTATTTTTAACTCCGTGAAAGATATTTGATTTACGACTAATGCTTCTACATAACATTTTTGTTTGTGGTTTTTTAAATGAGACAATTTGAAATTTACAACTGAATATTCATTTGATTGGGGTTGATCACAAGAAAACGGATATATGATTAGAGTTTCTTTTCTAATCACCGGCAATTTTAATTCACGCGCGAGTGATATGTTTATGAAGTTTTGTTGAGACGCATTGTTAAATAATATGGCACACTTTAGAGAGTTTAAATTAGAATTATTTGTTATTCTTGCGAAGCAAGTTTGTAAATATATTTCATTATTCTCAAGCGGATTTTGTACAGGACACTTATAGGACAATACAGAATTATCATTTTCGCAAGCACTGTTCTCAGAAGTATTTGTTTGGGTATGTTCGATGTGATTTTTATCTTTCATTTGAGCTGTTGTTGGAGTTTCCAATTTTTGCTTATAGCAAATTAATGTATTGTGTTTTCCTGAACCCGATAAACAATATTTAGCTGTATGTTTACCTCTTTTGAAACATAAATAACAAATTCCCTGTTTGCGTAAAGACAATTTTTTGTCCTCTAAATTTAATTTGCACATTTTACTGTCATGATCATTTACTGCATCAACACAAAATATACATTTACTAACAGTTAATTTAAAGGCTGATGCCTTTTGCATTGTGTTAGAATTTTTATATCCCGAAACAGGTTTCCGGTAGTAGGATGCATTATTATTATTTTCCGATGATTTTGAATCAAATCTGGAATTTGAGTTTTTATACCCGCTATTGTGAGTTTCTACTTTGCGTTTTAAAAATAAAAAGGTTTTTTCCCTAGTCTGAACTTCTAATTTTAAATGTTTTAACAAATCTTGTACATCCCATTCCTCGGATTCTGTTTTCATTTTATTATCGTCTATCATAATACTGGTAGGTATTAATTTTGTAACAATTGGAAATAACAAATTTCCGTGGGATTTTAAATCAACTCCTAAATTTTTGAGAGATTTAATATTAACATCAAGGGCGTCGTGCAGTAAGCGTAATTCTTTAATTTGATTTGGAGATTTAACAGGGTTCAAATTTAATAACGCATCAATTTTATATCTTATTATAATATCTTTTTTTCCAAATCTAGATTTTAATAAATCAATTGCGGTATTGTAATTTTGATCTGAGAGTGCTAAACCCTGAATAGCTGTTAAAGCTTGGGCTTTTAAACAGCTGCGTAAATATACAAATTTCTGAACATTAGATATATCCTTATTATTATGTATTGTGATTTCATACTGTTTCCAAAACTCCATCCAGTTTTCAGGAGAACCTTCATAAACTGGAATTGATATCTTGGGCAATCTTACCGTACTCGCATTAATTCTTTCTAAATGCAAATTAGATATTTGCTCATTTCTTGGCTGTGATAAGATCTGATTTACGTTTAAATTTTTAATTTTTTCGATTTTATTGATAATTTGAGCTTTTACATCAATAATTGAATCCCTATATTCTTGTCTCGATTCTATTTCAGCTTCTAGCTCGTTGAGATCCGTGATTTTGGCCTCAATTTGATCTTCAACTTCAATAATTTCGTTATTCTTGACTTGCAGTTTTTCTAACTGGGATTCAATTTCATAAACATTTAACCCTTCGTCGAGTTCATTTAACTTTATGTTTATCGTGTTCATTAACTTAGTACACAATCCCTTTAGGGTAGAGCATTTTCTTTTTAATTTATCGAGTTCCGTTGCCATATTTGATTAATTTAGAAATTTGGACTATAGAATAAAGAACAACTCTAATTCACATTTTAAGGGCCTGGCAGTCCCTGTTATGGGTGCCAAAATTTATGTCATTAAACTTTTAACGACGTTCTAAAAGGTATCATTCAAAACCATGTCGCTACTTTGGCGACGTTGTTAGATATAACTTTGTATAAATAGTCATTTGCAGAATTTTAAATTGAAATAAGGTAAATGGCTTACCTTATCGGTCCAGAGTCGTGGGGACTGCCGGCCACTGTTGGTTCATTCCAATTCATTGGTGTTGATTTAACACATAATTCGGAAATAATAGGATTTCAATTACTGAGACATACATTTATTTACTACTACAAAGACGAACACGAAGAACACACTAAGTAAAAGAAGAAAACAAAACATTAATATCGGCGTGCAGCGCCATCTACAGGTTTTAGATTTGACCAATAATTAACAAGGACCTCTTAGAAAGGCTCCCATGGACAGCAATCCCCCTATGCCCAGGACCCTAGTATAGTAATTTAGCCTTTACCCTAATACCAACACCTGACTAAAAATTTTTATTTGCAAGCCTGTACTCTCTAAACACATAGAGTAACTTTGTATTTAGTTGAAATATTGAAAATAATAATAATAATCATCAGGGTTTATCCAAGTTTTGAGGGTTCATTTTTGTGAAATAATTACTTATTTTTGTAAAAATAAAATAAAATAATAAAACTTTCTTGCTGTCATTCTGTATAATATTTATTATCAAGTTATCAAACCAAGTATAGGCAGTCATTTAAAATAATACTGAAAACATGAAAAATATTATTAAATTAAAAACAAAAACTATTTTATTTACGAGACAAACTTTAGTTAAAATACATTTAAAAACATTTCAAATTTAGACGTTTCGAAACCCGTGCAGGTTTCCTCATCAGTATCACTACAACATTATTTGCAAGCATTACATGAATACACAAGGAATTTATAGAAGTACTGAATATTGAGGAGCCAGTGCGCATGCTTCATTGATAGTGTAGAGATGGCTTGTAATGCTTGCAAATAATGTTGTAGTGATACTGATGAGGAAACCTAGACGGGTTTTGAAACGTCTAATTTTTAAATGTTTTTAAATGTATATTTTGTTTTTTAAATGTATTTTAACTAAAGTTTGTCTTGTAAATAAAATAGTTTTTGTATTTAATATATATATAATTGAGACGGTCTGATGTTTGTCTACATTAAATATTATTAAATGATGAAATAAAGCAAAATTTCGTGGAAGGCCTGTTTTTATGAATGTGAATTTTGTGAATGAACTCATTATGTAAATTTGAATTTCGTGAAGGGATTCATTTTATGGATTTGAATTTTATAAAAGGCCCTTTTTATGAAAAGGGGTTTTATGAAGGGCTTTCTAGTGGACCTCAGCTTTGGCTGGATCGAAAACTGATCATCATACCATAATTCTAAAAATCTCTTTCTTTCTCTCTCTCTTTTTAGGCTCGTCTTATATCTTTATGTTCAGACAATAGTCTACATTTATGGGAACTTAATGAAAAAGATGGCTTGTGGGTATTGGAAGAAGTAAAATCATTCATTCTTAATGGCATGTATGTCATATTCTTTTGTGTAATTGTAACATCAGTATAGCAAAAATTTTCTGATTTTTATTATATTTAATTAATTATTTTTCTTTTTTTAGGATGAAAAAAATCACTTCACTTTTTTTAAACTCTACTTGTGAAATTTTATACTTAGGTACAATGTGTGGTAATATTTATACTTTAAATGTAGAAACATTTGAAATGGCAGAAAGTGTTATATATCAAGATGTTGTAGTACAGAAGTAAGTTTCTATTAAAAGTAATTAAAATTAGTTGTTCTTTTACAAATGCTTTGTCATCAAATGAAAATTTATTTCAATAGGGTTGTTATCATCATTATTTTAATCATAATAAATTATATATATATGTCTGTGTGTGTGTATGTGTTTTAAAGAATATACAAATAAAATATAAACTTTAAGAAAACAAAAAGTGCCAGCTAATGCAAGTGATGTAGAGTAATTTATAAGCAAAATTTCTTACAAATTGCATGAGTATCATAAATTTTAATAATATGAAAGTTAGGTTTTTACTAAGTAGTAGTAAACCCATGCAAAATTTTTGCACTTTCTTTTCTTATTTACTTTTAAAATTTAAAACTCAGAAATATTATACCAATTTCATCCTTCAGTTTAAATTTTAATTCATCAGAAGCCAAATTATTATTAGAAAAAATTAATATTTGGCGATAGTGAAACCAAACTCATTTAAAGAAAGATTTAAAAATAAAACTCATATTTGATGACCCAGTTTTTATACTTCTCTAACCAGTACAGCTTTAGTGTAGAACCCCCATGATGACTTTTAAATTTTTTGACGTCATGCCTTTTTACTTATTTTATTTATTTTGTTATAATTTTTTGTTAAAAATTGTAGTACTTATTTTAATTTTATTTTTTATTATTGTGTCTTTTAGTCAATTTATGACAATATAGATAGATCATTCTAAATTAAATTAAAAATCAGTAATATTATTTATTGCAAAGTATATATCATTCTGTTTATATTTTTAAAATATTCAGAAGTTTAAAATGACATTTGCAAAGATTGTAAATATGCAACTTTTAAAAATACATTTTTCTATAAAATGATGTCATCAAACAAATGCTGTCATTTTTCTGATTAGATCATTGAACTGAGTCCACATGCTTAAATATTGCCTATGTATATATATTGTTTTTCATCTTCACATATTTTATTAATTACATCACTATCATATCATTTTGAAAAATTTAATCATAACTGGCCCACGTTAGAGAAATATTTATATAAATTGTTAAATCTGTTATTCTCTGTTTCAGAATTATTATGTGCAAAATCTCTTTTCACACTAAATTGAGGATTTTCTAATATTTTGTAACTGAATTTTTATCTGTCTCTCTTACCATTTTTGCCTTATCTGATAATTGAATGATTAACACTGTAGTTCAGACTATAGTTCAGCTATAGGTCTCAGTCTTATTAGTCTTAATGTGGAAAAAATTGACTGCAGATCTGTAAACCAAATTTGTTATCATTTCGGAAATGCTAACTCCATTTCCCCCTACCAGGCGGCATTGTATCTGATCTTAATCTGTAATGCATAACCTTTTTACTACATATAAACACCTTGTTTGAGGTCATAGCTGTCACTATTCTAGAGTTAAAAGGGGCAGCATGACTTTAGAAGACACCTTGAATTGAAGACTTTTAAATGATTAATTAATCATACAATATCAAGTATCTATACATAAACTGTAAGCTTACCTGAGAAATTGAAGAGTGAGTAATATTTAATATTGTCGGCAGCCAAAGCCCATGTTATTCTATGGGAAAATTGGTTTCCACAATTACTCATTACCAAATGTATTTTTTTAAATTCTGTTTCCATATTTCGAAAATTCACAACTGCTAAACTAGTACTCCTTTTCAAAAACTTAATTTTTCACATTTTTTCATATTTTATTTTCTAAATAAAAAATGTGAAAAATGCTCTTACTTATTTTTAAAATAAAAAATAAAATACTGAAAAGTAAAAAAGTTACTTTAATTAAAGACTTATTGAAGAACTATTAAATTTATAAAATAACCTTGCTGCTTCAGATTTCATATGTTGTAGCTGCTTTCGACAGGGATCCCCGCCATCCACAGTAACTTGTAGCATGTTGAAGACTGCTGATTCTACTTTTATCAACTGGAGCTCCTTCCTTCATTAGGTGGCACCAGGTTTTACCTATGCCCGCTGCTGATTCGTTCCTGTAACACGCTTGATCGTCATTCAAAATTTCTAGAGTTTCTCTTAAGATTGCAGAGTTTTGATTGTTGATTGCAAATTTTAAGAATCAAAACTATGCAATCTTAAGAGAAACTCTAGAAATTTTGAATGACAATCAAGCGTGTTACTGGAATGAATCAGCAGTGGACATCGATAAAACCTGGCGTCACCTAATAGAGGAAAGAGCCCCAGTTGATAAAAGCAGAATCAGCAGTCTTCAACATGTAACAAGTCTCCGATGACGGCGGGGATCCCCATCTAAATTATCTACGGCATATGAAATGTGAAGCAGTAAGGTTTTCTTATATATTTAATAGTAAGAAAAAGGGAAAAGAAAAATCGAATACTAATTTAACAATTGTGAATTTTCTGAATTTGAAAATGGAATAAAAAAAAATATATTAGGTAATTGAGTAATTGTAGAAACAAATTATCCCATAGCATAACATGGATCTTGATTGTCATCTAGATTAGGTATTTTCTGCTCTTAAACTTCAAATTTTGCAAAAGTCATTTATATTTGAAGCAAGTATGGTGTATGCAAAAATATTTTAGATGAATCAGATGTGGGCTTAGATTTACTGAACATTACAAAGGTTTAACCCCTTAACGCGTGCTGTCCTCGCTGCGAGGACGCAAAATTTAAGAGCCAGCTGCAAAAATTCATCCCAGAAATTTTTTAGCAAAAATTTACGTTTATAACATATCAGAAAAGGCCTGTTTTTTTAACCTTAAAATTTAAAATTTCTTTTAGTTTAATTTAGTTCATGAATTCCGATGGCAGTATAATTTAAATGATCCGAATTGTCTTGCGCCGCAAAGGGTTAAAAAGAAAAAGAAATTGATTCTAAGGTTGCACACAAACAGTTTCTTTTATGTTTGAAATAACACATTCTCCCATTCTGCTCTATTTTTGAAGATCTTTTTCCTTTTTTTTCTTTTTCACAGAAAGATAAACTTAAAAAAAAAAAAAAAAATGTGTTGTTAAAAATTATTTTAAATGTTTATTTTATTCCAAATAATAAATAAAAGGTAAAATAAATAAATAAATATTCTAAAAGCAATTTTATTGCATTGAATTTAAATTATATGGTTTTAAATTAGCCTTAAGTGTTATTATTTTTGTTCAAATATGAAAAAAAGAATTATTTTGATGTAAAAGTTTTATAGTTTACATTTTTTTTTTCCTATCATTACGATATATATTTCTATAATCTATCTAATTAATCTAGATTATTTAAAAATTCTATATATGGTCTTTTTTTTTTTTTAACACGCTTTTATTAGCATCACCTGTATGTATGTTTGTAACCGCTCTGAGAGCAAACAAAAAATCTATATTGTAAAAAAAAGACTTTCCCTACATGAACACTGTGGCTGTGAGGTAAAGCTCCGGGCTACGAACCTAAAGGTCTAACGTTCGAGCCCAGTCAGGGGAGATTTTTTAAAAATGGTTTTTGTTTAATTCTAAATTATTTTAATTAAAGGTTTAAAAGTATGTAAATATTATGGTGTGTCACTCACACGATTTTCGCTTAACCTGCATTTTAATATTGTAAAGGTAAATATTTTGTGCTTTTAGTTCACATTTCAATAAAAGTGTGTTCTTTGATTTTTTAAAAGTATAATTTTATTAAATCATTTGTTAATAGCATTCCAGATGAGAAGAAACTTAAACAGGGTGCTGTGAAAGTAATTTCCAGCCAGCCTAAAAATCCTGATTGCCTTCTTATTGGTTATCAGTATGGACTAATTGCTTTATGGGATATCAAAAAATTAGTTGTCAGTAGCACTTTTATTAGTAATCAGGTAGAAAATTTATTTATATTTTTCCTCAATTTGTTTTATAATATATTGTTTATGATCCTAACCAATCAACTAGCATTTGTTGCTGAATAATGTCAATGAATAAATTTGATTCCTTTGATCACATGCATTACTCATATGTGTATTGAGTCATTCCATCTCAATTCAGGCAGGCAGTAACAAAATGTGTCATATGACCATCACAGATTATTTTTAAAAAAATAGGATATTAAGAACTAAGTGAAATACGAAATATCCCACAAAAATTTTCCTCAAAAAAATTTTTTTTTTCTGTTTATAGCGCAGTAAAACGTAGCCTAAAATTGAGCTCTTTTGGAAAATTTAAAAAAATCTTCATTTTCAAATGAGCGCTCTTTAAAAAATATTTAACTTTTTCAATCAATTTTTTTTTTACAAGTAGCTCTTAAGCTAAATTTAAATTTAGTTTAATTTTGAAAATTTTATTTGCCTTATGAATTAAGAAAAAAAAATCGTTTTGCTGTAAAAAAAAATTGATCTTTACCGATTTTTGGAATTTTTTTTCCTAATAAAAATTTTATTTGAAACTAAAATAAAAGTTGGGAATCTGAAGACCTGTTATGCTAACTTCACATCAAATTTTATTTTAATCATAGTATACATGCAATCGTTAAAATTAATTTTGCAATTTTTAAAAATATGACCATATTTGAAGTGCAATTACTCAAAAACACCATTTTTTAAAAATCTGAAAGTTTGCTAATTTGAAGCCCTATCTGTGCTTAATAAATAAATTATAACCAAATATTCTATTTTTCCCCAGAAGATTTTATGTGATTTTTTGAAAATAGCATGAATTGCACATTTTTTGCAAGACTAGAAATTCAAAATTTTCACTAATTATACTCATTACATGCGGAAATTATTTTTTACTTTCATAAAATTTAGAATAATATCGCAGAATTATGAACGTTGAGAAATATTTAACCTAAAATAATAATAATAATAATAATAATAATAATAAATAACAAAAAGCATTAAAAGAATTTATATAACGATTTTTTTTTTCAGCTCTTCTTTATATACTTATTCTAAAAAATTTTAAAGGATTAATTTACTGAAAATCTATATTAATCCTAACTAACCATAATTAAAGTGAACTTCAATAGTAATAAATAAGTTTGGATTTTTTTCACTAAAAGGTCGTTTTATTTGTGTAAAATTTCCACTGCTATTTTTTAATATATAGTGCAGAATTTAGGATATTTTTCTTTTTATATGTTTATATAAATCTGTTGTTCAAAGTAGTTCTTTTAACAAACTGGGATTTGATTGTGCCTGCACAAATAGATTCTTGTGGTTTATGAAGGAAGGGGAAGAGACAGCTGCTCATTTGTCTTTACAAACAGATGTGTCTTTTTCAGCATCAATTAAAGAATATTCGAACACCACATTTTATTCATTTCTTTGTAAAATGAAGTCCTGCCTTTATATATTGCCTTTACATACTTGCCAACTTTTCCGGTTTTCCCGGAAGACTTCCGGTTTTTTAACGTATCTTCCGGTCTTCCGGACAGATGATGAAATCTTCCGTTTTTTAAAAAATCGCGGATATCGTTCGTTTTAAAAAGAAATCCAAATGTTCTACGAAAACTCCCGATTCCCAATCTTTTTCCATCCATAACATAAATGTCAATATTCATTTCAAACTTGCATTATGAGATTCTAGAACATTTAAAAAAATAGAATTGTTAAATATTTCTTGCTGATGTAATTAATTTTTGCCCCCCCCCCCCCTTTATTTATCTCCAATTAGTGATCAGCAATCAAATGTTCTGCAGAAGTCTTTTCTTTCCTAATCTTTATCCATCTGCAACATAAATAATAATATTAATTTTAAAGTTATTACATTAGATTCTAGAAGTAGAGTTGAAAGAATTTAAATATTTCTTACTCTGTAATTATTTTTGTATTCCCCCCCCCCCCATCCTTTCCCCGGATTGTGATCAATTCTAGAAACAATAAAGCAATGGAAGTGCTCAATATTTCTCACGTATGTAATTATTTTTATATCTTTATTGCTGAATTTAATGAATCTGTTTATTTTTCCTCAATTAAATCAAATATTTGTATGTCATATTTATACCAAATGTGTAAACATGGGAAAAAAATGAAGAATAATTTTTTCAGGTAGGAAAATTTTTCCCAAATCCATTTAAGAATATTAATACTCAGTTGGTTTTATGCATGTTTGAAACTGATAATCAACTACTGCTACTATTTCTTATATGTATGATTAATGTACATACACAAAAATCATATTCTATATTTATTTAAAAATTTATACTTAACTAAGTTTTTTTGTCTATTGATAAATAAATTTCTTACAGATTCTCTTTGTAGATATTTATATGTTGAAGAGGAATAACTTCATTTAAAACTTTTATATATTTAGTATAATCAATCTATAGTAAAATGTTTTTATAGATTGCTTCTAAATATTAAAATTGTAAAACTGTATTGTTTAATACATCAAAGAGAAAAAAAAAAAAAAAAAAACTTCCCTTTTTTTATGAAATCTTCTGGTTTTTCAACAAAAATCTTCCCTTTTTTTATTAAAATTGGTTGGCAAGTATGCCTTTATATGCTAAATATGAATATTTACTATTAGATTAATAAGTGATTTTTTTTAGTTTACAGAGTTTAAAAGAAAAAAAAATTGCTTTAAGTAAATTTTACTATGTATAATTATGTCTGACATTTATAGTTCTCAAAGAATTCTGTGCATTGACTATGTTAAGAGACATAAAAAAGTTGTGTATGAAACAAAGTCTGCTAAGTTTCGCACTATTGGTGATTCGGCTGATGAAATTAAAAAAGTTGTTGGCCCTTCTATTTCTGTTAATCGAGATGACACATTATGTTCTAACTGTTTTGTGTTTTATAAAAACTTGAACACAAATCTGAAGAAGAAATATTAGTTTCTGAGGAACCATTTATTCCAGAAAATGATATTGTGGATGCTTTAAATATTAGTATTAAGACCCTTGATGCAGAAATGTCTTCATTGAAATACCCTTCAGAAATTAGATCAGACAGAAGAGAAAGTTATGTAAAGAAAAAAAAGATAAAACTGGAGAGCACATTAATAACTTCAGCTGTTGACAAATTAGAAGCTGCATATGAGGTCAATATTTCACGGCAGTCAGTATCTTTTCAAGATACTAACTGCTCAGATTGCGATGAATGGTTTTGTAATATCAAAAAAAGCCTTATATATTTGTGATTACAACGAAAAAATATGATTACTTACAATGTTGCCAGATAATTTTAGTAAGGGAATACAAGAGAAACTACCTGGTATAACAAAATATATGATTGATAAGTCTCGAAAGATCAAAAGAGAAAAAGGAATTTATGCACAAAGGGATCCTTATGTTGGACATCCTTTATCAGCAGAAACACTGGATGTAGCCCTTTCCTATTACTTAGAAGATAGTAAAGATTGCCGTAAAAATAGCCCAAACAAAAGTGATGTTATTAATATTAAAAATGACTATAGTGAGAAAATTAAAAGAGTAAAACATTTTATGACAAAATCTATTAAAGAAACATATAATTTAATGAAAAAAGAAAATCCATCAATGAAAATAGGCATCTCAAAAATTTATTCATTGCGTCCAAAATTTGTGAAAGTTCAGCCAATACAAGCAGTATGTTGTTGTATTTACTGCGGTAATTTGTAATTAATTTGCATAGCTCTAAAGAATCTTACAGGCATCTTAATTGATGAAGAAAATCTTCTAATGAAATGCTTATACCATATAAGCAATGAAAAATGTAGGCTAGAAGAGTGTCCGGAGTGCCCCGGTACTGAAATCCTTACAGCAGAAACATTTGACTTGGATGAAGAAGATGATGTACTATATGCTATATGGGAAGGTAGAGACTTAATAAAGAAATCTGTACCTTTAAGAAAATTTTTAGAAGACATAAGGTACTGGGTTAAAAAGGGTATTTCGCATAAACATATTAAAAAAGTTCAAGGAGAAGAAATTGCAGAGGCAAAGTTAATGACAAAAGCAGATTCTATACTAACAATGCATTTCGATTTCGCTGTAAACTGGTCCATAATTTTGCCTGATGAAATTCAGAGTTATCACTGGCAAAATACACAAATATCTTTATTTACATGCATTGCATACGTTCAGGATGAGGCAAGAAGTTTCATTGCCATTTCTGACAGCACAACCCATGATACAGCTCATGCTCTCTGTGCTATAAATGCAGTGAAAAATGAAATATTTCAGTTGTACGACTTAAAAAATATAAAATCTTTGGTATATATATCAGATGGTGCAGCACCACATTTTAAAAACAAGTACCAGTTTCATGAATTTTTAATAAATCATGAAGTTGAAGAAAGAAAGTGGATTTTTTCAGCTACTGGTCATGGAAAAAGTGAATGTGATGCTATTGGTGGCTTGTGCAAATACCACACAACAAAATATAATCTCCAAATGGAATCACTAAAAGCCATTCAAGACTCTACTTCATTTTTTAATGCACTCTCTAGTGTAGTACCAAACATAACATTAATACACATCGTGAGAAAAACTATTAAAGATTACAGATTGAAAACACGAAATGAATGGGCTAATGTTAAACCTATTACAGGAATACAATCAAAGCATTATTGATTGTTTCAAAATAACGAATCCTATATGGGACGCACAGTTAAGCATTCAATAACAAAAGTGGAATCTTCCAAATAGGTAAAGAAAAAATATTTAAATTACTTCAAAATGTAAATCTCAATACTGCTAATGCTATGCTTTCTGAAATTTACTTTAATGTTTATTATTATTATTTATTTATAGAAAACGTATCATTTTATCATATTATTTCACAACTGTAATAGCTATCTACCATTATTTTATATTTCGTTAAAATAAAAATTAGTTTTCTCATGTATTTAGTTAGTAAAAATACAAAAATCTTGAATTTCTAGTCTTGTGAAAAAAATGCAATTCATGTTATTTTCAAAAAATCCCATAAAATCTTCTGGGCAAAAATAGAATATTTGGTTATAATTTATTTGTAAAGCACAGATAGGGCTTCAAATTAGCAAACTTTCAGATTTTTTAAAAATGGTGTTTTTGAGTAATTGCACTTCAAATATGGTCATATTTTTAAAAATTGCAAAATTAAAAAATTAATTTTAAAGATTGTATGTATGCTATGATTAAAATAAAATTTGCTGTGAAGTTAGCATAAAAGGTCTTCAGATTCCCAACTTTTATTTTAGTTTCAAATAAAATTTTTATTAGGAAACAAATTTTCAAAAATCGGTAAAAATCAATTTTTTTTCCAGCAAAACGAATTTTTTTTCTTAATTCATAAGACAAACAGATTTTTCAAAATTAAACTAAATTTAAATTCAGCTTAAGAGCTACTTGTAAAAAAAAAATTGAATGAAAAAGTTAAATATTTTTTAAACAGTTCTCATTTGAAAATGAAAATTTTTTTTAATTTTCCGAAAAAGCTCAATTTTAGGCTAAGTTTTACTGCGCTGTAAACAGAAAAAAAAAATTTTTTTTGAGAAAATTTTTTGTGGGTTACTTCGTATTTCACTTAGTTCTTAATACTCTATTTTTTTCAAAATAATCTATGATGGTGACCGGACATGCCCTGCCTGAGGTGAGATGGAATCACTCTATTGGACTTATGGTTTTTGATGGAAACGCCAAATTAATTTTAGCAAGAGGGAAAAGTGGCTAGGTTAAGCCTTGAACATAGATTTTTTGGCATAACACATCAGTACTCTACCAACTGAGATGCTGGTCCATATCTAACTGACCCAGTTGTAGAAACAGTGTAGCACAACAGCAAGTGCTGCAAATTGTTTTATATCCTCAAAAAGAAATGCCACGCTTATAAATACAAATAAAATTTACATTATTTCTCTGGATTTTTGTACTTATTATATATTCTTCTTCTTCTTTTTTGTTGTTACAAATTATACATTTCTTATGAATTACTAATACTTTTTGTGATACCAAATTTGATCCAGCATACCTGGATCACAGAGAAATTTTATTTTGCTGCAGATAGATGCAAAAAGTTCTGCTATTGGGCAGACTAGTACTGATCACTAATGTAATTAATAATAATAATAAATTTTTTTTATAATTTATTTAAAAATAAATAAATAACTTCCAATGTGAAGCAAAAAGATTTGTGGAAATTGCAGTTTACTAACTCATTGCAGGAAATAATTAATTTAAGTTTCTTGGAGAATAAGTTCTTACTTTAATTACTTTATCAATAAACTTTTTTTTAAAGTTTTGTTCTTTTTCTCAATCAATATGTTCTATTTCTCAATCAATCTATTTCAATATATGTATTTCTTAAATTTAAGAATAAAAGGATTAATGCAAAACTAATGAATTCATACCTTATATCAAATCTGAAAAATCTAAATATTATAATGAGAATTTTTTAATGTTATTATTTCCTTATACAGCATTTAGCCGATTAGGTAGTATTTGTCTTTTTTGACTGTATACTTCTAAAAAATTTCCAACTTTATCAGTCATTTTCTAATAATAAAAGCCTGAGTTTTCTGAAAATAATGCTGAAAATGATGTGACAGTTAAAACAACTTATTGAATAATAAAAGTAAAACTTTATCCATGGTTTCCATGTGTGCATTTAGCGAAGTAAAGTAATAGAAAAGGATAATTTAACGGAAAACTTATATCACAATAACAACAATGTATTGAGATAAACAAAATTTTATCTATGGTTTACATGGTTTTAGAAGATTTATTCATTAATTCTCATTAAATAAAACAAAACAATTTCTATTTTATAAAATAAATTCTTTTTCAGAAAATCATGGAGTGGAAGGCTGATTTTTTATACCAACTATGTGAAAAATACCAGAGCCGGGAATCGAACCCAGGCCGCTTTACATGCGGATGCTCAAACCATCGAGCTACCCTGGCTGATTACCAGCTAGGCATTTCTCACATAACATTCGTTGGCAAAGTCATGGTATAAAAAGTCAGCCTTCCACTCCATGATTTTCTGAAATGAACTTTCAGGCTTGATTAATAAATTTCTAAATTAAATTAAATTCTTTTTGTCGCTGTGCACAATTTTAATACGTCATGGGAAAATATTTATGATAAATATGTAAAATTCAACTACTTCATGAGAAGTTAATAATATAAATAAATAAACATATGGTATAATATTTAAATTAAATGATTATGATGTCAGTTTTAATTTCTTGGAGATGTTTGAATTAAATGTTTGAAATTAATATGATATTATAAACCAATGTTTAGTAATTGAAACTGACAAAGAGAAATAAATTTAAAAATACCTGTATAAAAATCAAGCACTAGGCAGGCATAGAGTGACTAGTGTTATAATAATCACCAAAATCATCTAATGATTTACATTGATGATTTTTTGGTGATTCTTTTTTGTGCATTGATTCATTTGGCTGAGTCAGGGTCTGACTGACAGAAAAGGGGGCCCAGGCAAAATCAGTAATGCAAAAGCATTAATTGGAGGTTTTTCTACCATGTAGTATACAAAATGACATTTTACCTAAGTAGTTTTTAATTTTAAAAGGCAACTGATTTGGGGGTCCTCTTTTAAATGGGGGTCCGGGCACTAGCCCCATTTGCCCTGTGGAGAATTAGACCCTGGACTGAGTTATCGAATAATGATTATCTTTAAGCCATCTGTTACCTGCTTGTGATATCACCTGGTGGTTAGTCACAAGACAATGTTCTCTGTGACTTTATAACACCACAGCACAGTGATGAATGCCTATGAGCCGTATAGTGACATGCTTTTGTATTATTTCTCAAAAAATGCATATCATCCATTTCAATAAATAGCTACTTTGAAATTTATTAATTGAGCTAAATAATTTTAAAATTATCCCGATAATTAAAAATATTATATGTAAATTAATAAAACTTTTCATGAAAGTTAACATGCTGTAAAATTTTAATTAAAAAATATAACTTTTTTTAAAAAGATTAATTAATATATAAAACTGTGATATCATTCAGTGTCTTCTCATACGATAGTGATTAATATGGCTACATGACAAAGTTATCTATTGTAGATTGTTTATTCATATCTCTCTTACAAGTTATATTTTATTATTTTAGAATTTAGAATCTGTAGCTTGGCATCATAATGGTATCCAATTCATGAGTTCCTATAATGATGGAAGCTATGTAACTTGGAGTACAATAGATCCATCAAAGCCAGTAGAAGTTCCAATGAATCCCTATGGTACATATTGATCTTATATGCATCTCAGTGATTTTTTTGACTTTAGAATATTTTTAAGAAATTTTTATTCCTTAAATTATTAACCAGATTTTAAATTTTGATGTGTTATATTTAACAATACAAAATTTTAAATCTAATGTATTTTTATATGTTTATTTGTTTTTTTCCTTCCCTTTTAGGTCCATTTGCATGCAAATCCATTGATAAGCTACTGTGGAAATCTGTGAAAGGAGGGTAATTCTTGATTTTTATATATAGTATATTTGAAATTCAAAATTTCAAGCCAAATATACATTGCCGATAAAATCAAGAGATTTTTCCTTATATAATTTTAAAAATGAAATGTGGAAGAAAAAAGTTTTTTAATTGTATTTGCATATAGAGTTAAACTAATCTAAAAAAGTTTTTTAAAGTTTCATAACTAAGTTTCATCTACATTATACCTCTATATAATGTATCTCCCAATTGAAGTTGGGGGAAGGGGAGGATTTTTTTCAACTTGTTAAAAGCAGGGCTGCAGAATATGTCCGAACGTGCGAACAACGTTCGGGGGGAAATTCTGGCTGTCTGGAGAAATTTTGAATATTTATTATCTTAGAATAAAATAAAAATTAAAACAGAAGTAAAAAAAAATTACTGAAAAAACAAACTTTCTAATATTAAACTAGAAATTAACAGCTGTATTCTTCTGTTACGAGTGTATTCCCTTTAAATACCCTTTAATACCCCCCCCCCCCCCCCCCCCAAAAAAAAAAAAAAAAAAAAAAAAGTAGGTCAAACTTAGAAAATAAATAAACTTTCTGATAATAGGTTAATGCATTTTTTTTGGGGAAATTTAGAATGTGTTCTGGGGAAATTTCAGAGGTCTGAACATTTTCTGCACCCCTGGTTAAAAGTATAATTGACTGTTTTATGTTTTAAACTATATATCTTATAAATGAAATAAAATTTTGAAATAAAATTTTTCTTTCTTTGTAAAAATTTTTAATTCTCTTTTAAAAACCTTTTAACTTTTTAAAAATAAATTTTTATGATTTCATTGTGAAATGAATTTATTGTTACCATAGTGACGATTTCATCATTTTTTCTGGAGGGATGCCTAAATCTAGTTATGGAGACAAATTTACTGTGACAATCATGTGTGGTGAGCAGCATCAGGTTCTTGACTTGTCTTCCAGAGTGGTTAATTTTTTTACAATTTCTGATGTTTCTGATGAATCAGGTAAGATGAACGTTCAACTTTTCTTTTTCTTTCTTTCTTATATGTTTTTAAACATTTTCCAACAAATTGTAAAGTGGTTTGTCCGTCTGTCTGTGCTCTAATCATCATAAATATCATTATGCCTTGAAACTGATGTATACTGTGTTATTCAAATTCACCATGGCTTGTTTTATTGAAAATGGTTTATGATTTGTGTATAAGGATATGAAAAAAAAAATCTAAAATATTGCATTCTATGAGAGGTATTTCTAAAAAGCTACATTTCCAATGCACAAAACTTAATGAAATCAGCATATATTATTCATGTATGCAAAAGCATGTCTTCTATATAATATGATTTGTTACTCATTCATGTTTAGTTTACAAGGTCAAATAAAAACATTTAGATACATTAGGGAATAACTAGAAACTGTCGAAAATGTGTTTTCAGTTGTGTTATGCATTACTGTCACTTTTTGACAAAGTTTAAAAGTAATTATGACTTTGACTCATCTAGTTGTCTGTCTGTCCATTTTTTGTGTTCTAATTTTTGTAAATATGCTTAGAATACTTTGAAACTGATATATAGTTTATCAAGTTCACTATAGCATGTTCGCTGTTGTATATAAGAATTCTGAAAATATTTTTTTTCCATTATGGTCTGTAACAGGTATATTTTTAAAGCATATTTTAATATTTATATACTGCACATAGCATAACAAAATTAATATACATTACTAAGATTTACAAAGCCATTTTTTTCATCTGGAATAAGGTATGATTAGCATAAGTGATCGGTTTACAAAGCTTTATAAAATTGTTCCAGTACAACTCAATGTAAATTTTCAATGTTATGAGGACTTTTTTTTTTTTTTTTTTCTTTTTAAGTACATTATGCATTATTTTTTAGTTGTGTGCAAATTTTAAATGATATACCAGCAGGAGGTCGATCTATGTTTTTAATTTTGGGGCCCATTTTTGTGAAGAAAAGATCATGCAAAACCTTAAATTGTAGAAGGCACTCTATATAATGTTTAATATAAAATTAATAGTTTTTCATTGCACCAAGTATAGAAGATAATAATTTGGAATAACAGTGAAAACATAGAAAAATTTTCTAAAAGGATCATTTTTATAAAACGAAATTTTATGAAAGGGCTGTTTTAAAGAATTTTAATTTCTTAGGGGCCTTTTTATGAATTTAAATTTTGTGAAGGGGCCCATTTTATGAGATGGAATTTTGTTATCCCTTTCTGACCGAAAACATACAATTGTACGGGTTAGGCATCCACGACATCCACTCACATTTTTACATCTGTAACAGTTGTATGTAATAAAATCAGGAAAAAAAAAATGATTGAGCTAATTAGCAAAAAGTGTAAAGTACAAATTTTCAATCAACAAATGTTGGTTATAGTCCATATTATTCTATCAGTTTGCAAAAACAGAAGAATGTAATGCTTTATGGTAAAAATGTTCCCGGTCTTAAAGGTTAAGAGACAAGGGCCTCAAATTTTGCCTTGATCAAACCCTAACAAGGGCACACAAAAACAATCTTTTTTAAAGCTTTCTCTTTAGAAATAAAATTACATTATATTACTCAGTAATAAGCTGATGTCAAAAAATAGAATAAGTAAAGTTAACAATTAATGTTTTTATATCTTTAGATTTTGACAACTCTCATTCCCTTATCATATTGCTGGAGGAAGAGCTTATTGCAATAGATTTAGATTCTGAATCATGGTTGCCTTTTCAATTACCTTACTTGCAGATTTTACACTCATCTCCTATAACATGCTTCCAGTATTGTCCAGATGTACATAAAGAGATGTGGAAGCAGTTGCACAACCTTTCGCAGATTGAGATTCCAAACAGATATTCAGAAGCCGTGAGTTATCAATTTCTATTACTAAATTTAATTAAATTCTGGAAAATTTTGATTCATTGTTATTATTATTATTTTTTTTTTATTGTTTAGTTATTAATAATTTTGTACATTTTCGCAAGTTTAGGTAAAAGTAATTAACATTACCTATGTTTTCACATTTTAAAATAGAAAAATGCTCTTTTTTCTCACTGTGTTAAGCTTACCGTAAGTGAGCGCTGATATTTGTTGGGTTATTAGGGGTTTAATGCATTTCTCTATGGTTCATTGGTTCTTGATAATATAAACTAGCTTGTGCATTTGCCTGTCATTTTGTTGACATTGTAAAGCTGTTATTTATAAAAAAAAAAAAAAAGAAAATTAAAAAAAAAAAATTAAATATAACAGTGCCCAAATGTTTCTAATTTATACAAGAGATAATCGCAATGGAAGCTTAAATCCAGAATGAAAATGTGTATTTTAAAGCAATAATGCTTTTAATCAGATTGACAAGGATATTTTTTAAATGAAAAAAAAAAAAAAAAAAAAAAAAAAACTTCACAAATAAAAAGCACAACTACACTGTGTCTATTAAGGCTAAAAATTTAAAATGTAACATGTAGATTAATTCTATGGTACAGATGCTTGTTACAAATAATTTTACTTTTCAAAAGGTGCAAAAAAGTGACTTTCTAAATTCAGATTTTCATTATGATTTCTTAAGATTTTAATTCTAGGATTTTTAAATGTTACAATAGAAATCAACTTGTAAATTTATTTATCTGGTTGATGCAAAAGTTCTTTCAATTTTTTGTTAAAAATATATAAAAGAAAATTATTAAGTGAAACTCCGATCTATTGTTCCCGCATCCATTGTCCGTTTTGTTTCTATGGTCCCTGCACAAATTGCATTTAAATAATGTTAACAAAACCTGCGTGTATCGTGCTTCAAAAAGTCACTTTTCATTGTTGTAAAATTTTCCTTCTGACCTTGTTTCGTAAAATGCCGTTATGTGCAAAAAAAAAAAGATGAAGAATATCAAACAGAAGGGCAAGAAAATGATGATGATGATGCAGATGAAAAGTGGTTGTGTGTAGCAGAGGATGCATCTGGTACAATGATACAAAATTTAGTGATAATATTTGCATGAATCAAGACGTTGTGACATGCGGTATTCTATAGTATAGAAGAAATGTGTGATTTCAAGAAATGAAAACAATGGCAAAGAAACAGAGCATAATTTTCACACCGATGACACAATTATGGCATTTGAAAATGCATGAACTTTTATATAAGCACATGAAATTGCAGAAAAGGACCATAAAAATGTTGTAAATCTGGAAAAAATTCCTGTTTAAGTTATAATAGGAACAGAAAACCCAACATAAAATTACTGATTTTAAAAAATAAATTTTATGTTATATAATGTTCTGCCACATTGATTTATTTCTTTGACAGTTCAGAAAGTAATAAAATCAGTTTTTATTCATAGTATACTGTATACATTGTGTGCATTAATAATAATAAAAAAAAATTTCTTCGTGTTTTGACTTTAACCACATTCGTCGTTTTCCTGCTTTTATTGTTTTTTTTTTTTTTTTTTCATGCACACCTTGGAAAATGATGGATCGAGGTTCTACTGTTATTAAAAATTACATTTAATGAACACAATATGTACAGTTTTGTCAATTATCTTTCTCAGTTTCTTAGGTAGCTGCATAATCCTGCACTAATTCCATTTAAAAAGTTACTTGTTATACAAGTGTTCTGAGTTATTTTGAAACAGTCTAAAAATAAACTATGATTAGGGGATGCATGGCCAGAAGAGACTAATGGATGTTGCAAAACATTCCAGCTAAGTTGAAAAGTATTTTTACTGAGTGGTAAAAAATATTTATATTTTTACTTGGTTGCAAAATCTTTTTTGTTTGTAAACTGATTTTTAAAGCTATTTGAAGAAACATGTTTGTGTTTAGACTATGATATCTGATGCTTATTATTTTAAATGTAAACTCATTTTTCATCCCCTGTAATTACAAAAAACCAGTTCTTTAGACTAGATAAAGTTTCACCTGGAAAGTTAATGTCTTACCAATTTTTTAAATAAATAATTCATTCAGCAATAAGATTAAATACATATGTAGTATTTATTTTTATAAATAAATCATCTACTTTTTACTTCAGAAAAATTGTACAGTGTAAGATATTACTTTTAGTATGGATTATATTAAAACTTTTTTGAACAATCTGTTTAATAAACTATTGCTTTTAGATATCTTATGATTTTCATGAATTTCACAACTTAATGGTAGTTATTCTTTTGTTTTTACACTTAGGCATGGCCTATAAAAGGAGGAATGAATATCCCAAGCAATAATCTAGTCAATAACATTCTAGTCACAGGTCATGAAAATGGATTCATAAAAATTTGGAATGTTACTCCATCAACATTACAGTTAATTTATGAGTTTGACACATCTGTTGTATTTATTACATATGATGCAGATGAAGAAAGTGATGATGCTATTGAAGAATGGCCTCCTTTTAGAAAGGTTTGCTGCCTTATATATATATATATTTTTTTTTTTTTTTTCTTTTTTTTTTCTTTTAAGGGAAAAAAAAAGATATATTTTTTTATTTATAATATTTTTGAAAATATGATTTCTAAATGAGATTTATATGAGCAATATTATTTTATTAATTTTATGACTTAAAAATGAAATAAAGTTTCGACAGATAGACTAGCATTTTCAAAAAATTATCAAATCAGGGCCAGGGCACCTTAACATATGTAACTCTATCTATAATCATGGATAAAGTTTTCTACAAAATGACATCACATTGTTTTGAAAACCCTTCATGTTATAAACAAAACACATATGGAAAATTTTCAGTTTTGTTAACCCCTTTCTGGCTCAATTTATTTTTGGTTTGAAAAAAAAAATTAAATTTTTAATCCTTATGTTCATAGATATATATGTTTTTAAACATAATAACAGCATTCACACATTAAATTTCCTTTTAGAAAAACAGGGATGAGATTTTTCAGCTTTTCAGCTGATTTCAGCTTTTTTGTACATTTAGCTTTCCAGCTTTTTTTTATGTTTCTGATGTGCATTTGTTCTTTTTTTATAGATTGAAGATTAAAATAAATATTTATTACTCTAATATAATAGATTTTGTCATCAAAATTTTGGTATTTCATTTCAACGTCTTGCCTTTTGCATACAGTTTCAGCTTTTTTGTATTTTTGCTATTCTCATCCCCGTTTTAGAAAAAGTAGAAAAACATTTTTAAATATGAGTAAAAATTCTCTTTAAAGTTGGATTTCTGCATTTCGCTTGCCCGAGCTCAACCCACGTCGGTTTAAGCCAGGAAATGGTTTAAAGGAACCTTTTTATCTCCTTGAGTATATGTGCTATTCACATAAAAATGATATTATCATTGCTATTCACATAAAAATGATAATTATGAGAAGCCTCTTATCATATGCTACAGCTATACTGCATTTCAAGCATTATTTTTTTTTAGGGTGAAACCAAATTATTATTATTAATTTGTTACCAATCCCCTTTTTGCATTTGGGAAAAATGTTTGCTGAAATATATGTTTTATAACATGTTCTTTTTCTTTTGAAATTCGAAGAAAATCCATCAAGCATTTCTCTTGATATTTGACAAAACATCTAAATTTTGTAGTGTCACATTATTTTGTCACTTATTTGTACCTACTGATTCATACTAACATTACTATTTATATTGTTTTCTTAATTTTGAATCATTTCAATACTAGGTTGGTTGTTTTAGTGCTTTAGCAGATGATCAACGCCTTGCTATTCAGAAAATCGTTTTGAATGATGTGAGTAAAACTCTAGTAGTAGGGGGTGCTGCTGGTCAGATTGTTGTGTTGCAGCTTCTTGACATTGAAGCAGAGAAAGAAACAATCGTAAGTATTTAATATTTGTAAATTTTTTATATTTAAAAAAAAAGTATCATTTTTCTGAACAGTTAACATTAACATTGTATGTGCAGCGAACAAGTCAACATTCAACTCGAATGGAAGGGAATTGTTATATATAGACAGCTAAAACTCTGTTCTATCAACTGACAAAAGGATCAGAAGTGTTAAATATTATTTATAATTAATTATTCAAAGATTATATCTGTACTAATAAGTATAAAGGATTTAAGTCCATATTCTTGATTTTTCAGGAGACGAAAAAAAAAAGTTAAACTAACTAAAAACTAATCAGCAGAATCGATTAGGAAAAAAGGGATTATGTTGGTTTATACGTTTTATACCATTCAGTGATTGTCAACCTTCATTTAATAAAGGGAAAAAATTGAATTAAATATTTTATACGAAAGATTAATGCTAAATTCCTGACTTTAATCTTTTTTTACGAATGGATTTTATCAAAGACTAAATGCCATGGATTTAAATCCTTTATACCAATCGATAGAGAATTTTTTTCTGAGTCTGACTATGTACTTAACTCAAAATCGACATTTTTGGACTTAAATCCTTTATACTTATCAGTACAGATATATAGACAGCTAAAATTCTGTTTTATCAACTTGCAAAATGATCAGAAGTGTTAAATATTATTTATAATTAATTATTCAAAGATTCTATTATGCATGAAAAATCAAGCACCTTTAAAAATTTTAAGTAGCATTTTACAGAATTTTAGGTGGAAAGGTCAAAGCAGCCTGCACTGAAAATGATCTAGAATACTAATTTAAGAGTAATAAACTTAAATAATCATTATTCAGAACACAGTAACAGGGGTAGAAATGAAGAAAATAAAGTTACTGGTCTTTACATAGTTTAACTGGTCCATTCTTCTTTCATTCTATTATATTTTTAAAAATATTTAAAAAATTGTAAACTGTTTGTTTTGCTAGGACTTACTTTGTTTATAAATTTGCAAGTCAAATATGATAATTTATTGTAAATTAATTAAAAAATACAAATGAAGTTTTATATAAATCAAAAATTTATGCTGCATATCTACTATTAAGAATTAAAAGTAAAAAAAAAAGTAAAGTTAAAATTGCGTAGAATAGGTAATATTGACAATTATAAAAAAGCATACTTACTATTGTTATAACATACTATTCTGTGACAGATTTACAGGCAATTTTAGGGAAAAGTAAAAAATAAAAAAAATTCAAAAGCTTCACTGGGCTAGAATTTATATTTTGCTGATCTGTTGAAAATTTTTGTGGTTCCAGACCAACAGACTACTGTTAATTTCGAGCCTTGAGTATTAATTGTGTATAAATGAATGTGTTCTTGCCAGAACAACAACAAAAAAAAGAATAAGTTCGTAACTTTGAACCAAATAGATATTTTTGGTGAAACTTTCAGCATTTCCATCACATATTTCTGATTTTCACCAAATGATTCATTTAAAATATGCTCAAGATTCATTTAAAATCTGTATCTATTTCACAATCTCAGTCGTCATCAGTCAATTTTCTCAATGAAAAATCATTCATTAGTTTTTCAATTGCTTTTCAAACAATTGTATTAAACTGGGTGTTATTATTTAAAAAAAGAAAAGTTGTAGAAAATAAACAAAAATGTTATTTTATTGAGTTCAAGTCATTATTTTAAAATGATTACAAAAATCAATTACGAAAAATAGTTGTCCAAAAATACAGTATAATAGATCTGACTGTGAAATCGAATGTGTAAAGTTTTGCTTCTTATGGGCAAAAATATCATTATGAAAAAAATGTTCATTGATTTATTTTATGTTTAGGTTACACATGTTACATTTGGAGATAAATGGGAGAAAGATTTTTGGTGTAATCCTCAGCCTCTCATTGTGAAACATGGTAAACGAAAATACAATAAAGGATTTCATGTTCAATGTGTTGTTCAGTTAACACCTCCCGTATCAATAACATCATTAGTATTCCATGCTGAATGGAATATGTAAGTATGTAAAAATATTTCATGAAATTTAATAAATTTTTTTTCCCCAGTTTATATTTTTTTTTTGTTAGGTAATCATATACACACACTGGCCAATTAATTAGAAACCTGTGAGAGTTTCTACAACTGCTCACTACTGGCATAAGTATGTGAAACCTGTCATAATGGTGTGGGGAATGTTCTGCTGGTATGAAAGTAGTCCACTGGTGCTACTTGAGGCAGTGGCAGATTTAAGGGGGGGGGGCTAGGGGGCTGAAGTCCCCCCAAAACACTGACATTCACAATTGAATATTGCAATTGTAAATTTTTTATTGGTCTAGAATAACACTTTGAAAAATCTTAGCCCCCCCCTCCCCCCCCCCCCCAAAAGTCAAGTTTTGGATCCGCCACTGACTTGAGGGCCCAGTAGCAAAAACAGTGCATCACTGCAGATTGTTTAAAGTGCTGCAGATTAATTTAACAACTTAAAAAGAAATTCTAAGTTTAAAATTTTTTAAATATAATTTACATTATGTCTCTAGATTATGGTACTTTTTGCAGATTCTTCTTTATTTTTTAGATATTTTGTATAAATTATTGATTGTTATACTTTTTCCTCCTAATATCTGACTTCATAAGGCATTTCTGAATCATAGATAATTTTGTTTTGCTGCAGATAGATAGAGAAGTTTCTGCTACTGGTCTTGAGGGTAAACAAAAAACCAAGCAATACCAAGCATCGACAGATCAAGTTCATCTAGCAATGTTACATTTTTACTTTGAAGGTGACATATACTTCATGGATGATAATGTAACTATACAGGGTGTCCCTAAATTCATGGGCCAATCATTAATGGGAGATAGAGCACATCATAAGGATCCAGCCGCAGTAGCCTGATCGGTAAGAGCAGCGAGTTCGTGATCGAAAGATTGCGGGTTCGGTCCTCAAGCCGGCCGAAGACCGTCGTGTACGCTAATGGCGACTGGTGCACATTAAATCCGTCGTGGTCGCAAAGTCCTCCAAGTTCCCATCAAAAATTATACCTCTGGGGGTACCGAACATGGGTTTAAACTCAGCATTGTCCCGGATCAAAATTCGAGTTCCTGCTGGTGCTGCCATCTATCGCCAGCTTCTGGAGCTAAGACGTACTTCCTCCCTATGATGGGCGCTCCTCTGTTAAACGGAATGACGCACCCCTCCTGCCTTAAACCCGGTTAGTTCCACTACCGGGGCTCGGAATTTCCGAGTGGCATAAGTAACAACAACAACAACAACAACAACAATAAGGATCCAGAATTGCATAGGAACCCATGGTCACAAATGTAATCTTAACCCTTTAAAAACTGGTCATATTTTGTTATTTTTTAACAGATGTGGGTGTGGCTTTTAAACGTTGAATTTTTAACAAACATCTTATTTATTTATTTTTTTTGTGTGTGTGCAAATGATTACATAAAGATACGCACAGTAATAATGCTGTTTCTAATTGATGTAGTTAAAGTACTGGTTGTATTAATACGAATATTATACACATTTGAGGCATTTGAGCACTTTCTGTAGTATTATGTTGGTAAAGAGCTATCTTTCTTTTCCTTAGCATTTCTTGTTTTTTTGTCTACACTCTTCATTTTTGACCTCTTTTTGCTATACGAAAATGCTTCTTTATGTGTATTTCATTTACCCTTTAAGTTTGGCCCATGAATTCAGGGACACCCTGTATATTGTACCAGAATCATTCAAGATTGGTTCAGTGAACATCAATCTGACTCCCAACAGCTTTCCTGGCTGCCACAAAGCCCAGATCTTAATCCAATGGAAAATATTTGGTACATGTTGTGGAAAGGCACATTTCACGCATCTCACAGCAGCCTCCCCTTTCATTCAATTTACAGAATCTTGAAATCTGTGTAACCAGTGTATGGACCTCTGGACATAAATGCAGTCCAGAAGTTTGTAGAATCGATGCCCTCATGAATATGGGCTGTTATCCATACAAAAGGAAGTCCAATAAAATATTAATCCATGGTTTCTTTCATTGGCCAATGTGTGTATATCAGTGGTGGCTCGTGAACTGAAAATAGGTGGAGAGCCCAAAAATAACATTTAAGTAACTTAAATTAACTAAAAATACTTATTTAAATGTAAATTTATATTCTATGAATGAATACAGCGTAAAATACAGTGTGCCTCTTCACCAATTTTCGGTGCACAAGCTGCCACTGGTGTATATTTAATTTACAATTGTTTGTAGTCATCTGACTTTCACTGTTTGTTATTATTATTTTGAAAAATTTTTGGCTAATAAGCTTTTTTTGTGTGTTTTAATAATGTAACTTATATGAATCTAATATAGGCGGTTAAGGTCAGATATGTTCACTATTGTCAGAGGCAAGTCATTGTGTTGTTCAGTTTTTCACTCCTCTTTTTTACACTGGGCTTAAGAAGATGACAAGGCTTATTCACACTGATTAAACTCAAATAAAGCAGGTAGAAATACCGTACAAAAAAAGAGATGAGAGAGGAATTTGCGTATCTCATAACCATGAAAATAAAAAGAAGGAAAGATACTTGACCTTCACCCATCTGGTTCAAAGAAAAACAATATAGAGAAATGTATGTGATATATATGTATTATTTAACCATTCAAACATTAACCACAGATTTTATTTTTTAATGTTACTTGGCTAAATAATTTTCCAAAAATTTGTCATATTGTAAAATGCACTGTTCATGAGATTTATTTATTTATTTAATTTGTAAAACATTTTTAAACATTGTAAATAAATGAGTTTGCTGACAATCAAACTGTAAAGGTTTAATTGAATATATATATATGTGGGGTCGAACTTATGTGGGCGTTAAAAATTAACTAATACTTGATTACTATTAATCATTTAAAATTTAATGAAAGGTTAAACTATAATATACACTATTTACAAGATGATAATATGAATTAAAATTAAACAGCCGACCAAACAGTCGCTTGTAAACATCAAATCAACAGTTTATACTTATACGTCAGTTCATTCCACTTCACTAGACGATATGATGTTCCACACAACTTTCGTCAAAATAAAAGAATAAAGTTTAATTGTCGTTTTCGGCCATCGAAAGATCTGCATCCCAATTACCGTCTACTAACATTGAAATCAGAACAGTTCTCTCTGTCAAAATGCTAACAGCCATCTCCGTCAAATGCTAACAGCCGTCTCTCCTCTCAGCGTGCTTGCTTCAAGACTCCACACACAGAAGTATGCGCACACAGGGGGATGCCGACGTCACAGTTACGTGTCAGTTGCATCCTCTCGTCAAAGATACTCATTCGTAGCTGCAGCAAAGGAACTGAGCTAGTTTCAGAATCAAAGGTTAGGAAAAGCAAGGTGTCTCCTCTACATATATATATTAATTTTTTTATTTGTAGATTTTAATGCGGAATGCAAATAGACTATAACAATTTGTTTATAAAATCTTTTTATTTTTATTTATTTTTTAATAAGTCGTTTTTATCTAAGATTATTACAAAATATATTAAACATTTAAATTGAAATAGTCTGCTCTGATAACCATATTGATTGGCTTGATGATTTTATACTATTCATTTTAATGTATTGCTTTTTCTGTTGTTTACATCATCAATAAAAAGCTGTTAAGGAATTGTGAACTGTGTGAGTAAGTGCTAAAGTTCTAAGAATAAGTGACTCCAAAGCACTGTGCGCTTACTATCTGTTTAATAGATGTGAGTTTACTCATGAATTATCAGAATTCTCTGATTTACTTTTGTAGAATTTCATGATTTATTTGTTTATTGCTCACATAATTCCATCAATCATCCGTTTCTATGGAAAGAAACATGGTTAGTTCTCCTTTAAATTGTGGATAATATTTTTGAGTTAATTGGTACACAAAAATAAATAATATCAATTAAAAAAATATTGTTTATAAACAATTTTATATCCCACCTCATATCCATTTTCTAAAAAATCAAGATATTTACTGAAGACAAAGGATCATAAATTCAATGAAAAAGGATTGAGTTTTATCAGTCAATCACAGAAAAGGTGTCATAGAAATTCTGAAGCAAATTCAGAGAGCCATGAATTGTACAAATAAATAAAAAAACTAAATATTGCTTGTTAAAATCTTTAGTTATTCTATTTTCTTCAGAAAAACCTTTTTTATATAGCTATTACCTTTGATTTTTCGAAGAGTTTTCTTAATGTTTTTCAGCATGGCATGGATATCAGTTATGTATGTCGATATCTTTCAACTTTCAAATAATTTTATCCAATAATTGCTGCTCAGATTGTGTTTCCTATCGATTGTCATACCCCCCCCCCCCCCAAAAGAAAAAAAAAAAAAGAAAAAAAAGTGTCCTCTTTTAGCAGAAAAAGTACTTTTTTTTTTTTTTTTTTTAAATAATGGCTACTGGCAAAGTCTGGCCAAAACATTATTTTATTATGCCGATAGGTTGACATCAGTGAGTTGTTTCAGTTTTGACAGACATTTATTAATGAATAAAAATGTTGTAATTAATTGCTTGTCTTAATACTTTTGTGACACTTGTTAAGCTTATTTTTATTCTATATTAATACATTTTTTACTTTTAATTGGTAAGTACATTTTCATGCATTATTTTCATCAAATATTGTATGAAGTAAATTCATCCATCATTATCTTATATGAATTTTAGAATTTATGTTAATTTTGTTTTATTAAAGTTTATTATCTGGGAAAAAAATAAACTGTAATATTTATTTATTTATTTAATTTTAATATGAAGATTTCAAATCACTTAAATAGTAAAAATTCATTTTAATACTTAATTCTTCATTTCGTTTACTTTCTTCCTTCACAGAATTGCAGCAAGTATTACTCAGGGTTTTGTTGTTTATGATATTGTTCAAAAGAAGTGTGTAATGTCAAGATGCACTTTAAATATTTCAGGTAAGGGATTTAATTATTTTTATTCTTATTATTTACATATGTATATATTTTCTAACCTTTCAATTAAGAGCAAATTTAAGTGTATTCACAAGTGATAATTTATAATGTATTTATTTATTTTTATTTATTTATTTCCTTTTTTTTTCAGATAATTTATCAATTGTTGGAAGCATCTCTCCCAAGTCAAAAACTTTATCACTAAAAAAATCCTTTAGGGATTCATTTCGCAAACTAAAAATCACCAAAACAAAATCACTGAAAAGGGAACGTGCTGGTTCTTTTAGCAGTGATATTCAAGAAGTGTATGTTGATTTATATTTTTAAGATCTGTCTGTTTATGTGTTTACACTTTTAAAATAATGTGAATTTTTTATTTGCAATATCATAAACTTTTTGTTGATGTTTATTAATGTTAATATTTAATTTGTGTGTTTAAAAAAAGAAAAAATAATAATGTTTCTATAAATATCAGTCAACATTTACACATGCTCAAAGACATTTATCCTATAAATATATATATATATATATATATATATAAATTACATATATATTAAGTAATTACAGTCTATGGACACAATAACAAGTCTTGGGTAATCCAATCGAAGCATCTTCATTTTTTTCTAATCTTAGTCTGACAAGGCAATTAAAACTTACTTTGTGAATTCCCAAGTTTGGATGCACGTGGGCCATAAGATATTTTAATTATTGAATGCCATGCAAAATCTGCTTTTCTTAGTTGTATTTCACCATTTTGTTCCAAAAATCCTTTAATTTCAATTGACTAAGTCTTAGGCTCATAGAATAATGCGCAGGCTTAATTTTATGTAACTTACAACCACAGTTGTAAGATCATGCTAACATGCAGAATTTTTAGCATGCTTTTATTAACTTGACATATGTAACTATTAATGTATGTAATGGAATCTTGCAATTCAATTTTCGACCACCTCTGGTCGTCCATTTGACCTGAAATTTTGCACATGGCTCCATAATCAATGACAATACTATATACAAGTGTTTCCAAGTGCCGGTCCTATCAGGGGCAGGTTCCAGTGTCAAACAAAAAATCTATATTTATAAAAGACTGTCGTATGCGGCACAATTTGACCGTATTTGTATAAAGTCCTGTGGTAACGATAAAAAAAAAAAAAAAAAAATTTGAAAAATATACATGATCTGATCTGTCTCTCACACGACTTTCTCTTATTCTGCATTTCAATACTATAAACATATATTTCTGCAATTATTTGTTTTTAAGTTATGTTAGAAACAGATATACATAGATATCAATCGCTAAAAAATGAACTTATGTATTTAAGGCACCTCAAAATATGATATACAAAAAACTAGAGGTGAAAATAGAACTTCGAAAAATACTTTATTTACATTGTGGGTATGTTAATTCACATTTCAATAAAAGCGTGTTCTTTAGTTTTTTTTTTAAGTATGATTTTATTATTTTTTATAAAGTACTATGCACCAAAACTAAGTTTACAAGGGCAATTTATGAATTATTTACAATCTATAATATTCAGTCCCCCCTCTCCCCCCCTTTAACTAATATTAATTATTTTATATACATTAAATCATCTGTGTCATATTAAAATATCATTGCATGTTTGTATTTAAAATTGTTAAATTTCATTTAAATCCAATAGAATAAATTAGAATATAATTTTATTATAATAAACAAATTACATTTTTAGTCAACAAATATTCACAATTCTGTAGAGTTAATTAACAAGACTTAGTAGTATTTTATTAAAGAAATAATAATAATAATGAAACTGATAAATAAATAAAAATAAAGCAGAATTTATTTTATTTGAATTTCTTCTCTTCATTAAATTAATTTGAACATTTTAATTAGATTTCCTTTTAGTTACATTAATTTTTATTTATTTATTTTACAGATCTAGAGAAAACAGTATAAAGAGAGAAAGTTTTGCCTCTAGTCCAGATCCCACTTTAGCCAGCTCACCATCACCTGAACTTAATTCATTTGATGCTGATCGAGAATCTCAATGTACAGATGACATGATCAATTCTGTTCAGTGTCTTTATTTTGCACAAAGTTTCATTATCAATAGTAAGTGTAAATTAATAAGCTGCAATAAATATATATGTATATATAATGAAAAATATAGGATATATTATGAGTGTAGGGGTTCTTTTGTCTAATAATTCTTTATTAAATAGAAATATGCAGTCTTTTTCGAAAATATAAGCAACCTGAGTGTAGATTTTGTTCTGAGTCCCGGAAGCATTACAAGCAGGCTTTAACATGGCAAAATAGTTTCTTTAGCATTTTAGCTAAAACGTATAAGCATTATTTTAGCTTTTTCGAAAATTAATTCTTTGAATAGAATTGATTTCTTTTTCTTAACTTGGTTATCCCCAATTTTGTTTTCTGTTTGTTTTGTTCACTGACAATTTTAACCAAGCATATATTGTGATTTAAGAAAAATGAATCAGCAAAATTTTGTTTCGATTTCAACAAACACAATACTAGCACTGAGAATACATATATGAAGCAAATTCTTAATTATGTTTTTATTTTTGCATTTAAATTCAACCATTAAAAGTCGAAATTAAATACGAATATACTAAATAGATAATGATTCCCAATATTTTTAGTGATTTTGTAATTTCTGTCCAATATTTGCATAAAAACTAGAGGTAGTTATATAAAAATATTTTATGAAATAATCTAGTTTTAGCTTTTTAGCGAAATTCTTACTGACATAGTTTAGCAAAATACAATATCTTTTAGCAAAATGCTAAAAGAACTAATGGCAGTTTAAACCCAGATTACAAGGCAATGTTGATGATCGGGGCTTGCCCAGTGGGCCATGAGTTTATTTAGCAACTATTACATGATGAAAAGTGTTCTGATTTGTTTGGTTTTTCACTTTTTGTTTGCCAGACTTCGATACTATTTAGTTAATAATCTGCTGATTGTCACTTAAACTTAGGTTCCAGATAACCAGGGTAACATGCAAGATCTAAACGCAGACACTTTCAAAAAGCAATTGAATAAGCTAATTTTTCGCTTAACATTGTACAATATTTTGATTTTTTGCATTTTAAAGTCATTTGGTGTAACAGAATTTATAGGGGCAGTTATGTATTATTGGTGATTTATAATTTTAAATAGCGATTTCTAAATTTTTAAAATGGGTTTACCTTTAATTAAATTAAATTATATTTTGTCCTTTCATATATGCATGGGTTGATGTTTTTATTTCCTGTCTTATTGCTGCAATAAAATTGCTAATGTCTTTATGTTTAATTAATGTTAATTATTGTTGTTATTATTATTATTACAGTAGAACTTGGATAATTTGAAGTTGAAGGGACCAGAGAAAAATTCAAATTATCCAAAAATTCGAATTACATATACTATTTTGTCAAAAAGATGAGATAAATTAAAAAAGTAAAACTCTACGATCAATGATTTAACAAGTAAACTTTATATCTAAGAATACTAATACATTCAAACCCCTCCCCCCCTCCCCCATTAAATCAATATTTTTTTACGAGCTTAATTATTCAACACTTTTTAAAAAAATAGTCAGATATTTTTGATTGCTTCTTTAAGTACAATGTTTGTGTCATAGCATATGACTTCAAGCTACCAATTGATACAAAAATAGAATCTTCTACATTAGACATGACTTTCAGTTAAAAAACCCCTGGAAGTTCATGTGTATGGACCATATCTTTTGATGCACTAGGTAGAAAATACTCTTGTATTTCCTTATCCTTCCTAAGACTGTTAAAAAAAGTAATGCAACTTTAGCTGAGAAAAATCTTGAGAACAAATTTTATTGTAATATTTTAAAGGTAATCGTGTGAAAAATTCGAATTATCCAAAATAGAATTTGAATTATCCATGATTTTTTAACATTATTTTAATACAAAATTCAAGGGACCGAGTAAAAAATTCGAATTATCCAGAATTTCGAATTAAACAAGTTCGAATTATTCAAGTTTCACTGTATTATGAAACAAAATAAAACCTTCATAGGCAAATTTTCTTACAAAATTGGTCTTTCTTAATTAGTGATGATAAATTTCTCAATGAAAGGCCCAATTTTAAATTATATGCTAATTCCAGACAGCTTATTTCAGTATGAAATATTTTTAGTATAGTACTTAGCTAATTCCTTTTTATGGTTACAGATTTCATTCAGTTATCACAAACGTTTATAATATGGTTTATTATATACTCTAAATTTTGTTCCTTTTTTAAATTGAATGGTCAAAAAATGTTTTATATAGATGTATGTGTAGCCTTTAAATTTAAAAAGTAATTTTCTATGTTTGTTATTAAATGAAATTTGTAAAATCCCCATGGAGGACATTCTACCTATAGGCCTAGTACCGTAGCATAGTCACTTAATAGCCTTAAACACTTCAACCAACCAAATATGTTATTAAATAATATTGGATGATTGTGCTTATTTTATTATCAATAAATTTCATTTGCACAATATATATATATATTATACTTATGTAATTTTTCCTTTATGATTATTTTATATATTTCTTTTTTTTTTTTTTTTTACAGATGTAATTACTACTCCAACTTTATGGGTTGGTACTAGTAATGGAAGCATTTATATTTATACAATTACTATGCCTGCCAATGACTGTCGTACATCTGATTCAGTTGTCTGCCAATTAGGTTTGTCTCTTTTTTTTTATTCTTACACAATGTGCATTTTCTTTGAATTTTTGAAGAATAATTATAGTTTATATATTTAATTTCTAGTATAAGAAGAAAATATTTTATACCTCTTGTTGTTCAAATAAAATAAACTTATTTTTAACATTTTAATAGAAGGAACAACACTTCTTAATGATATCATTAAAAAAAGAAAATATGTAATGCATTTTGAAAAAGTGCACGCTTTAACTAAGGTTTGTTTTTGTGTTTTAATAATGAATATTATTAATCTTAAATTCTACACATTCTACGCATGAATAGGGTCCCACCTGTGGAAATTAGTATGAGCCATCATTGAGTGTATATAAATGCAGGGTGATAATTTTAAAAGAGTACCTGCTTGATTTTGTGTTTTTCACATCTTTAAAGTGTGTGGCAAGGCTTTTAATGAAACACCATAAATTATTTAATATGTCTGTATTTAATGTGTGATATTCGTTAGTTTCATGTTTTTCAAAAGTGAAAACTCGATCTTAAAACATTAATTCATGTGGATATCTGTATTAACTTTTAACCCGATTCTGCTCATGTAATTTAGCAAATCTTCTGCAATTTTCAATATTTAATTTTTTTTTTTTTTACATTTTAAATTGGAGAATTTAATCCGAAATCAATATGATCCCATGAATTTGTGTTTAAAACATGAGTTTTTGCATTTAGAAAGAGAAATTAATGATACCTGCACATTAAATATAGACGTATTAAATAAGTTATGGTGTTAAAAATCTTGCTGTGTACATTAGAGATGTTACAACAAAAAAGGAATGGTATTCTTCTAAATTGATCTTTTTGTATCACAGAGATGGGAGAAAAAGTCACTCATGGCCAGGTTTATGTATCTGATTAAAAAAAATAAAATAATAATAATAATAATAATAATAATGACACAGTCTTTCTCAAAGAAGAAACTGTTGGATTTGTGAAAATTTTTTACTTCCCTTTTTGGATGGATTTACCTGTTTTGAGATGTCTATCATGTGTATATGATTTGACCAGTTTTAGAGAATGTCTGTTTATCTGACCAGAATTTATTAGGCATTATATCTGATAAAAAAAATGCACCGAATTAAAAAAAAAGAAAAAAAACTTTGATATAATTTTGATATAAGTTGGTGTTGATTAGATTTTGGTATGTATGACACTGCAGATGATGTTGTAGTGCTTGAAATTTTGCTCCTTTATGGGAAGGCTATACCTCAATTTCTATAGTGTGTAATTGCATCTAACTTTACTTGTGTCATAACTTAATGACATTATAATAAAAATCCCTGCCCCCTTTAAATATCTGTATATATATATATAAATTACGTGTCATGATGTTTGTCCGGGGTAAACTCCTAAACTAAGGAACCGATTTTAATGAAATTTTACACACTGTGTGCAGTTTGGTCCAACTTGAGAGATAGGATAGTTTTTATCTCAATTTATTGTCACAATATTGTTTTATTGCAATTATTTGTTAATTATAGACCTTTATTAAAGTTGCTCCAAAATATCTGTGAGTTCCATTAATTTAATTGTTGCCAAAAAAAAAAAAAAAAATACGAGTTCATTTTCTTTCGACATAAAAATAAATACATTTAATCAAACGTGAACGTTAAAAAATTATAAAAAGTTAAACTATGCATCTCATGAAAATTGACGTCATAATCCATTTAAAGATTTTATACACATTGATAAAGTGCTAATGTAGTTCTATCATAGATATAGTAATATATATAGATCTCTCATCCCCATGTTATCGTACAAAGATTTTTGATGCCGAAAAAAAAAAAAAAAAATAAAAGCTTTGGAAACAGCCATTAAGTGGTATTGAAAAAAAAAAAAAAAAAAGAAAAGAAAAGAAAGAAAGAAATATGAATTTGAAACTGTATCTGGAGTCTTCCATTCCCCTTTAGCAAATAAATTATTCATAAATTTTATTTGCTAAAATATTAGTATGTATTCCCATGTGTATTCACTCGGGGAAAGACGGCCATATTTTGGTAAAAACGTCGTCTTTTCCCAAATGAAAAGGAATAACTTTTTTCTCCCCAATGATCACTGTATTCTATATATGCTATACTATATCTATGAGTTCTATACGCAAGCGAAGTGTGACTCACTGACCGTCTGTGCAGCCAAGAAAAAGATTTCCCATGTTAATTGCCCACAGGATTTTTTGTAAGAAATTATTAAAAATCGAGGAAATTTATTTCCCAATTTTAATCCTTATATTTGGGTATAGATATGTATTAGTTATCGCGGGTGTTAGATTGAATTATTTTGCTGTCAAATTGACAAAATTTTAATTTTAAATTTCAAAACTGTCGCCCTTGGCTTTTATTATTATTATTATTATTATTTGGCGATCAAAAGCGTAACACGAAAATATACATGCCAGATGTATGCATTGTACGAAATGTAATATGTATTATTCATTGTACGTATGTATGACATGTAATATGTATTGTACGAAATATTGTTTCATATTATTCATTACTCTTTTAATATAAGTTGTTAAAATAACCATTATTTTTGAAAGGAATTAAATATTTTCGTCAGATAATTTGGCGATATTCTTTTTTTTTCGCCTAGGATGACAGAAATGAAATCTATTCCGCTGCAAAATATTAATATCTTACATCAGATATTTTATTTAGACATTTGAAAACAAATTTTACTTCAAACTATGATAGAATATTTATCATTTTCCTTTTAATTAGTATATTATTAGTATATTAAAATTTAAAAGCATGGTATATAAAAAGTTTTTTTTTTTTATCTTATAATTATTCTTATCTTAATCCTCAATGTTTCCCATCTTTATTAACTTGAATTTACTATTAAAATTTTAACATACTCAAAAACTTCTCATCACTTCGTTAAAATACACTAAACTTTTCCAAAATCTTTTTCTATTTAAAATGATACATGTATTTACTTTAAATGTCCAATATTTCATAAGATTTCCAATTTTAAAGTTTTAAAATATTTATCAAATTTACTTATTTTTCTGGTTTAGCCTTATTGTTTTCCTTTTTATAACTACAGCTGTTGCCCTCTTTAAAATATTTAAAATGATGAGGTCATTTTATAGTAAAATTATCCATTATAGCATATGTTATATTTCACTCCTCCATAAAAATTGATTTTAAAATCGTCTGTTTCTTTTATACTTTTATTTTATTAGAATTTTAATAGAATTTAATTTATATATTAGTCATTTTAGCAATTTTATCCAAAGTAGCATTAGAAATAATATATATCACTTCTCCATTAAAATTTATAGGACCCTACAATAAAATTAATTTGTGCTTAATATCAACGCTACGAAAATTTTTATCAATCGCTTCCAAATTTTGACCTAAGTTTCAAATCTCAACCCTGTGGGTTTTTACATCGGCTACAACGTTTTCGTCTTTGTTCGTAAATAATAATTTGACTGTACTAAATAGTTTACAGCCGTATAATTCAACGTATAACTTAGTCACAGCAACGCGTGGCCGGGTCTGCTAGTATATATATATATATATATATATTTATTTTTCTTTTAATTAATTAAAATATGAAAATAATAACCTACTAATAGCTTTACAAATAGCCATTAAAATATTAGCTATAATTTAATTGTTGCCAAAAAAAATTACGAGTTCGTTTTCTTTTGACATAAAAATAAATACTTTTAATTAAACGTGAACGTTAGAAAATTGTAAAAAGTTAAATTATGCATCTCACAAAAATGGACATCATTATCACTTTAAAAATTTTATACACATTGATAAAGTGCTAATGTAGTTCTATAGCTAAGATTCAACAGGAAATTTAAAAACATGGTATATAATTTTTTTTTTTTTTAATCTTTTAATTATTTATTGATAATTTTCAACAAAGTTGATAAGTATTTATGACTTTGGTACATCTGTACTCTAAATATTGTAAGACCAATTCTTTGAAATTTATATATGATAATCAGATCCACTATGAGATGTTCCCTACAGTGGCGGATTTACGGGGGGGGGGGGGGGGGCTAGGGGGCTGAAGCCCCCCCAAAACACTGACATTCACAATTAAATATTGCAATTGTAAATTTTTTATTGGTCTAGAATAACACTTTGAAAAATCTTAGCCCCCCCCAAAAGTCAAGTTCTGGATCCGCCACTGGTTCCCTATTGAAAATGGCTTATATAGCATTACTAGTTTGTGTACAAGGGCTCGCAAAAGAATTCCAAGTCATTATGCTCTATGAGAGATGTTTCTTTAAAGCCTGTTTTAATATCTTTAAATTGCACAAAACTTACGTTTTATAGAATATGATATGACTAGAACTAAGTTTTATAGAATCATACAAAAATATTCAGATCCATCAAAGGAATAAAAGAAAAACTGTTCAAAATCGTTTTCAATTGTGTTATGTGTTAACATCTTAATATTTTTACATGTTATTCAAGCTCACTGGAGCATGCTCTCTAGTTAAAATGGTATGAACAGCTTCACTGGTTTGTGTACAAGGACTGAAAATATTTACAATGCATTACAGTCTATGAGAGTTATTTGAAAACATATTTTTAAAAGCATTATATTGCACACAACATAAGGAAATTAATTTACATTAAGATCTTCAAAACCATTTTTACCGTAGAAAAGTCATGATTAATTTAATTGATGAGTTTACAAGGTCACACGAAGTTATATCGAAACATTATGGGATATAAATGATGATGGCTTAGTGTAAATTTTAAATGTTATCAGCAGTTTTTTTAGTTCACTGTATTCTGCTTAGCCATGCAACCACTGATATCCATTAGACATCTAAACTACATCCAAAGATCCATAAAAGGTGCAAAATATCTAAAGAATGTCCATTAAAAGTCCTGGATATCCTGTACTAATTATAGATATCTATTAGATATTTAAATGCAGACGAAATTTAGGCGTGCATTTTTACTTTCTCTTACCCATAAGGTAGAGAAAGTATTGTTTTGGGGTCAAATTTTCGAAAGTGAGTTTTTGTTATATTTACATGTTTTGAGGTCCAAAAATCATGTTTTTAGCGGTTGGTCTGTGTGTGTGTGAGTGTGTCTGTTATATCTCAAAAACAAATTATAGCAGAAAGTCCAAACTTGGTATTCTAAATGTGTATGATATAGGGATGCTACACTAAACTTTTTGTTGAGATCAAGCAAATGGTTTCTGTACAGGGACACCCAAGAGAATTCAAATACATTACGTCTAGGGCGGAAATTGCAGGTAAGTAGAGTTTAACATCTATAGACTGCACTAAACCAAATGAAATGAATATATATTTTTTATATGCATAAAAAATGCCTCATGTAGAATATGGTAGGGAAATCATTCACTGTTCATTTACAGGGCTACACAAAAGAACTAGAAAAAAGTGGGACAATAGTTGCAAATTGATGGAAGTGTATTTCAGGTTGCGCCGTGTATTATTACAATGGGATTATATTTAGGTGCACCATGTGGTCTGTACATAATCTTCAAAAGATATACAGGGCTATATATTTTGAGGTGTCAATATATTTTGAGGTGTCATAATGGAGGTGGAAATACATTGAACAATGTAATGGATAAGTAGATTTGGAAAGTGTTTCTAATCTATACAGAATGCACAATTTTTCTTTCTTGATTTAAATAGGAAAGGAAATTCAATTGAAGCACCAAGCTCCTATATTAGGTATACAGATTGTAGATCATAGAGGTTATCCTTTACCTGATCCTACCGAAGTACAATATCAAAGGGCTAAACCTGCAGATCTTTGCGGTACACATAAAGCTATTGTATGTACTGAAGAACAGATAAAGGTAAAATTAGCTTTATTACCAATATTTTTATTTATTTGTATCCTGTTTTTTTCTTTTTTTCATATTTTGTCATTCATTTATGTTTAGTTGTAAATACTTGAATAAAAATACGAGAAAATTTTAGAAATAAAGTATTTCTTTATTTAATTTCTTTAATTTAGTTTGTACCTTATTGTAATTAACATCTACTGGTTAATCCTGTTGGTATGTTCGTCTTTATTATGTCCCAAAGTCAACATTTATATATTTTTTTTATTTTATGTCAAATATTTTATATATTAAATATTAAAACTTTTCAATAATTTAACTTTAAGATTATTATTAGTTTAAACAATTACTATGATCAATCTTCGAAGTTACCATAATCAAACCAAAATTGAAATAAAACAAGATAATTGGAACTTCTATATAACAGCATATTTGTATTCCAACGTTATCTGAGACTTGGTAGAATACAAAGCATGCAAAGTAAATGTTTTTCTGTCGCAAAGAGAGCATAAGCTAAATTTCTCTTTGCTTCAAGCCCAAACCATTTACTAAACACAAATCAACAAATAAAAAGAACAAAATATTAAATTAATATGTTTTAAGAAAGTTTGAAAGAATCGCCTAACAAAGAAAGCTCACCATAACACAGCAAAAATCAAACAGCAAACCACATACTAATTGAATACCCAATATCCATAAACATTGAATCGAGTTGCAAGTAATAACCATTTACTGTCAACAAATCAAGAAATAAAAAGAACAAAATATCAAATTAATAAGTTTAATAGATGATTAATTCAATCTTTGTTTAAAGTACACTCACCATAACACCACAAAAAGCAAACAGCAAATCTAATACTAAATTGAATATCCAATTACCAAAAACATTGAATCAAATGTAAGTAATAATATTTAAAGTCAGAAGATCTACTGTTAATGCTATCACATAGAGTAATAAAAAGTTTCAGGAATTATAATTCTCAAAATAACCACATGTAATATTTGCCATTAATTAATCAATCTTTGGCTGCCTAGTGGTCGCTGCTTTAAAATGGACCCTTTTTTGATATTTGCTATGTTTACCAAATCAAAAACAGCAGCCAAATATGATAAATAGTCAACTATATTTGGCCTTTGCCTGCCTAACAATTGATATTTTCAAATGAACCTTTTGTCAAATTTTTCATGTACCAAATCAAAAACTGCCGTCAAATGTCATAATAAATAGTCAATAATAAAATGGTTATTTAAATTTAACTTAAAAAAAATAAAATAAAATAAATAATGAAATTTAAGCAGGGAAATGTAATTTAAATTTAATTATTTATGAAAATTAACTGCAGTGCAAAATCATCACTAGTTTATTTATTGAAGGGATAATACCTAAATACCCAAATTTATTATTATTTTTTTTTACCTGAATTCGTTCTCCTTAACAGAAAGTACCATAATTTTTTTTTGGTTTGAATTTATTATCATTTGTACTATTTTAATATTATTATTATTTATTATAATCATATAATAAGCTATTTCATTTTTTATGTTTTACTCTAATTTCACTAAATGTTTTGATTTTTTTTTTGTGCTGGTGGCTAAGAAAGAAAAATGCCAAATTGCCGATTGTTGCTTTTACATAGAATGATTACGTCTATTCTTTTAAATTTCATTTAGACTCATTTTATTTCTTTCAAATCATGGGTAAAATTTACTTTTTTTTTTTCCATACATTCTTGAAATTGTGGACACCATTTTCTCTTTTGCTAAATCATCTTTTTTCCATTATTTTATTCATTCCTCCAAATCATTAAAATTTATTTTCTTTATTTCAGTAAATTGTTTTAGCAATGACATCAGTTTAGACCATTACTTTTCAGAAATTTGGGCTTTTATTATTAAGAAATTTTTTAAAAATTATATATACAGAATGACTTTGTGATAACTTATGTTGACAAATCACCTAATAATTATGCCATTATATGTAAATCCTACTATCTCTCTATTTTAAACTCTTCAGTAACTAATAGTAACATCTTTAGTTTAACTAATAATAACATTATTATTAATAACCAAAAAATATATAATTACTATAAACTACTTCAACTTCCCTTCAGTAACTTTAATTATCCTTATATAGTTCTCATACCTAAGTTTCACAAATTTCCAATTAAATTTCACACTGTCACTATTGGCTGTAATACTTATAACAACAATGCTAATAAAACTCTACTGGATATTCTAATACAAATTTACAATTGTACTTGCAAAGTTGATAATTTACACTGTCTTAAAAATAGCTATCAATTAATTCAATACATTAAATCGCTCAATTCACTAGACAATATTATGACTTTTGGCTTTCAAGATCTTTTCAATAATATTGAGTTATCAGATCTTAGTAATATCATTTAAAGTCTTTTTCACGAATATAAAACTCAAATTAATCTTCGCAATTTTAAAGCAGTAAAATTCAAAACACTTCTTAACTTTGTTATCAATAATAATTATATCTTCCACAACAACAATATCTATTTGCAACAAGTAGGAATCCCACAAGGGGCTAATAACTCCAGTATTTTGGCAGATCTCTATCTTTATTATTATGAAAAGCAATTTTGTTATGATGATGTCTGGCTTTATCATTACATAGATGATGTTATTGTATTTTATCTTAACAACAAATCACAAAATGCCTTTTCCTTAAATTATCCATCTAACTTAAAGCTAACTCAAAGTACTCTAACTGATCAATCAATTAACTTTTTGGATCTAAAAATAATCTTTGATGGTAATAAAATTTACACAGATACACAGATATCTATGACAAATGATAAGATTTTAGTTTTAAAGTAAACTTATTTACACATTTTAATTCCTGTCTGCATCTTTCGGTATTTAGAGATGTCATATCGTAAATATGACATTTTTCAATATACCCCGCCGAAATAATTCAATAATTAAATTGTCCATTTAGAGTTTAAATTTATTTAAAAATTATACTTCCCCCCTTTTTAAACTAACGGTCATATCCCCTCAATAAATAAAATAAGTATTATTTCATTAGGTTTCTAGTTATTTAAACTTTAAATTAAATAACTCCGATTTTATAATTAACTTATAACAATATTAATATTTATATAAATATACTTTTAATAACGGAATAGTCTTTTTACCTCAGCGATCGATAAACATAGTTATGATCGCCGATAATTTAATAAACAAAATATTAAATATTTCAAATTACAATATCTAACCTTTAAACCTTAACTAAAAGATACAAAACTTAATTTAATAAAGTTCGACGTATGTACCGACCTCCAACGTTAAATATTACGCAAGTTATCTAAATTTATAATTCTCATTATTTTCTCCTTTTAAAAATAAAGATTTCAACCGGCGTCCATGTTTTTGACGACCATAGCATAAGTTTGAATTCAAAATAGAACACCTTTTGAAAGCAGCGCCGTGATTGGCCAGAAGTCCGCAGGATGGTGAAGAAAGCGAAGGAGCGTGGGATTCCTACCGAAGCTACCAGCGAGAACAGTCGCAAGAGAAATATCGCTCAAGCGATATATATATTTTTTGGCCCTCGCCTCCTCGATTTCCCAAACCTTCCCTTTAATTAAATAAATAAAACTACTAATTATTTCTTATATTCAAGCGGATTCTACTCTCTAAATGAGATTTTCCTTTCTATTTTCTTAAAAGAAAATTAAAATGTTTATTAGCATTCATTACGTTGCCAGAGTGACTCACTTAGCCGAAAAGCATTTTTCCCAGGACAAGTATCAAGATTATGGAAGTAACTACGAATGCACACAACTCAAGGAAAAACTGTAAGTAGATAAAATTTATTATTTATTATCTTCGGCCATTCATCTGCTATCAGATAGCGAGTGTATTTAGCCAACGGCCGTATGAAGATACAAGTTTGAAATATAACGAAGATAATTATTTTAATTATGTCTCTCCCATACTTTCGTCACGAACAATGTGATATTTTATGGTGCCGAAATCTCTCTCGCAGGCAGATGTAATGAATAAAATGTATTTTTATGTTTGTTTTGAAAAAAAAACGTTACGATCTGTACAGTGAAATAGAATACCTTCAATATCAGAGTAATCACAATAATTGAGAAAATGCTTACGGTCTGAAACATCTAAGTGTAGAGTGAGTCACTCTGGCAACGTAATGAATGCTAATAAACATTTTAATTTTCTTTTAAGAAAATAGAAAGGAAAATCTCATTTAGAGAGTAGAATCTGCTTGAATATAAGAAATAATTAGTAGTTTTATTTATTTAATTAAAGGGAAGGTTTGGGAAATCGAGGAGGCGAGGGCCAAAAAATATATGTATCGCTTGAGCGATATTTCTCTTGTGACTGTTCTCGCTGGTAGCTTCGGTAGGAATCCCACGCTCCTTTGCTTTCTTCACCATCCTGCGGACTTCTGGCCAATCACGGCGCTGCTTTCAAAAGGTGTTCTATTTTGAATTCAAACTTATGCTATGGTCGTCAAAAACATGAACGCCGGTTGAAATCTTTATTTTTAAAAGGAGAAAATAATGAGAATTATAAATTTAGATAACTTGCGTAATATTTAACGTTGGAGGTCGGTACATACGTCGAACTTTATTAAATTAAGTTTTGTAACTTTTAGTTAAGGTTTAAAGGTTAGATATTGTAATTTGAAATATTTAATATTTTAGCAAGAAATTAAAACTTCTTCACACACCATAAATTTTAAATCAGCACAACCGGTTACGAAAGGACGTAGCCTTTCTTCATCAGGTGCAAACACGTGCAACTGCCTTGGAGGCAAAAGCAAGACTGAAAGCAGGACAAAATCCAGAGGGGGAGGAGCAACACAAACAACCAATAGGAAGCAACATGCAGGGCAGGACCAGTCAGAGAGGAACACACATACACACACCACAAAAAGAGGAGAGAGGAAAGGAGTAAACAAAAAATATTTTTTATTTTTATTTATTTTTTTATTTTATTTATTTATTTTTTCAATAATATTAAACCTCCCTCCTCTTTTTGTGGTGTGTGTGTACGTGTGTTCCTCTCTGATTGGTCCTGCCCTGCATGTTGCTTCCTATTGGTTGTTTGTGCTGCTCCTCCTCCTTTGGATTTTGTCCTGCTTTCAGTCTTGCTTTTGCCTCCAAGGCAGTTGCACGTGTTTGCACCTGATGAAGAAAGGCTACGTCCTTTCGTAACCGGTTGTGCTGATTTAAAATTTATGGTGTGTGAAGAAGTTTTAATTTCTTGCTATTATCTGTACGCCAGTTTTTGAATTTATTTTTGGTGATTTAATATTTTGTTTATTAAATTATCGGTGATCATAACTATGTTTATCGATTGCTGAGGTAAAAAGACTATTCCGTTATTAAAAGTATATTTATATAAATATTAATATTGTTATAAGTTAATTATAAAATCGGAGCTATTTAATTTAAAGTTTAAATAACTAGAAACGTAATGAAATAATACTTATTTTATTTATTTAGGGGATATGACCGTTAGTTTAAAAAGGGGGGAAGTATAATTTTTAAATAAATTTAAACTCTAAACGGAGAATTTAATTATTGAATTATTTCGGCGGGGTATATTGAAAAATGTCATATTTACGATATGACAAGAGACATCATCATTAACCATTTATTTCAAATTAATGATTTATGCTCTCCGAAGTATAAAAACAAGAATATTAATAAACTGATCACAGCCACTGCTAAAATGGGTTTTCCTAAAAACTTTGCATTTTCTATTTTATATCCATAACCATGTCTCTGTCAGTACATTAAAAAAAAAAAAAAAAATGCATACACTTTAGTGTATCTTAACAAAACAAAACAAAAAGAAAAAAAATAATAAAAGGCAATAAAAAAGGTCGCAGTTGGGTGGGCAGATGTTTGATTACAGAGGATGGGTGGTGGTGTTTGGCTGGATGGGATTGTGAAATTAAATTTAAAAAAAAAACAGAAGGCTTGTTGCATTTACTTTGTATTAATATGCAATCTTTCTTTTTCCATTAAATTTTCTGTTTCTTCATTGTTGAGTTGTCAACTATTATTAAAATTCTAATCAAACTATTAAACAAACTAATCAATAAATTTCATTGTTGCTTCATAGTTTCATTATTCTTTATCTGCTATGAAATTTTGCTTTTTATAATCCATATGACTCCTATTCTTGTCTTGGCAGGCTGGAGGAGTGTTGCCAGCGGGAAACTAGTTTAACCCCACAGGCAAACCACAAGTCTTGCCGCCTGCCTCCTTCCTTCCTTTCTTAAGTTTCTTAAATTAATTGTTCATAAATTTCGTATCAGTTTAAGTTTTTCTGTTAAAATTTTGTTGAATTAGTTTATTGTTTTGCAGGCTGTTAATTAATACATTTGGTTTCTTTAAATATATGTATTTCATACCCTGATGAATTTTTTTTTCACCTTTCTGAGCTTCTCCTACATATTTTTTATTTTTATTTTTTCATTCTTATTGGTCTTTGTGGTTTCAGTGATCTTGTATCTGTTGCTTGGCTTTTCTACGCTTAATGAATCATTATTATATATATATATTTCAGTTATATCATTGTATATTCATATTTTTCTTTTGAAATGTTTGTTAATTTTTACTTAGGTTTTCAACTTACCAAGTATGAAGCCTTACTGTAAAAATAAAATATCATTGATTGAAGGTTATCATATAGCTAAAGTTGGATTTACAGTTTTCCCCAGTAAAACCGGTATGTTAATCTGTATTTATATATGTTTTTTTTTTTTTTTTTTTTTTTTTTAATAGTGTATTTAAATTAACAAATCAAAGTTAAAATTACTTTTGTTTTGTTTTTGCATTGGCACAAGGTTTTAAATTAACACAATTTAAAATTCAAACAACTTTTAAAAAGAGAGAATTTAAATACATTTAAAATATAAAAGCATGCTTTACTTAAAAACATAAAACACAAGACAAATGTTTCGGCTATAAATTAGCCCTTTTTCAGTGTCAGTATATCTAATGTATAACAGTTAAAACCATCTAGTAGTTAAACATCAAAATAAAACTACCTAAAGAAGAAACTGCTTTAGCCTTGTTCAAAGGCGAGGGTTGTAACCTCGTAAACACGCCCTCTAGGAAGATTTGTGAATCATAAATATTTAAATCAGATAACAATATTAAAGTCTGTAATGTGGTCTGTGTAAGTAGATCACCTGATTTATATGAACATTTGTGTTACTTGATTCTGATATCACCGATTTTTCCTATTTCACCAGTATATGTAGAATTGCAATTTTTATAATCTCTCTCTTTTAACTGCATTTATTACAATCTGTTTCTTTCGACTCATGAATCTTCCTAGAGGGTGTGTTTACGAGGTTACAACCCTCTCTTTTGAAGGAGGCTAAAAAGGAGCTTTTCTTTCAGAGTATTTAGTTTTATTTTGATGTTTTACTGCTAGATTTTAACTGTTATACTTTAGATACATTGACACTGAAGAGAGCTACTTTATAGCCAGAAGTTTCGTCTTGTGTTTTATGTTTTTAAATAAAGTTTGCTTTTATGTTTTTAATTTATATAATTGTCTCATTTAAAAGTTGTTTGAATTTTATGCAACAATAAATAATGTTTAATTATATTAACATAATTTACTTTTCTTCACAAGAAGAAATGCTTCAGCGTGGTGTTTCATATTTCTATATCTGTTTATCACTTCTAAATAGATTTCTAAAAATTGTACCCATTTTTTTCTAAAAAATGTATATTTTTAAGATAATTATTTTGCTATTTTTTGAAAAAGGAAATTTAAAACACTAAATTTGCAGCATTCATAAACTTTAATTTGAGAGTAGATTTTTTACATTCTCCAGAATGGTGGAGTTGTTACCTATATTAAGGGAATATTTTAACAAATGAACGAAAAAAAAAATTAATTGCATATTGTGTATTATTAATATTGTAAAACATACTTTATGCATGTATGCATTAATGCTTGTTATAATGTGTATTTGTCAATTTGCAGATTTAAAAGTAACTGAATATTGTACAGTATGCTTGTCAAATTCTCATGGAATAACATTATATAGCATGCCCGATATAAAAAGAATTCTTTCTTTTTGTTATTCATCTTTAGAGGACATTGAGTAAGGATTTTAATTATTATTATTTATTATTATTTTTTATAGTATAAAATAAAAATAGTTTTATTTTTTATTGAGTTGTGATTTTGATTTTCTTTTCTTTTAGTTTAATGTCCAAAGTGTACTTCTCTTCAAATGGTTTACTAATATGTTTATCTTTTCCCACTGAATTTGAAATTTTGTCCTTGTCAACATCGATCACATTTAAGCCTTTTTGTAAAATTGAGCTTTCAGAAGATGCAAGACTGCCCATCAAGCCTTTAGAAAGTATTGTGCTAGATATGCAACATCTTACTTTACAAAATGGTCATAAGTAAGTTTTGATTTCATGTAAAAGTATTTATTGCATTCTAAATAGGTAGCATCTTGTATTTAATGTTTGAAATTCTCACTTGTTTTGCAACTGAAAAACTTAATTGTTTTGTGTAAAAATTAAATGAAATATTATTATTTATTGATAACATGTAGATATCAGAGTATCATTTTTTACCAAACGATACAAAAAAGTATATTATGATCTATGGGGGCAACTTAGATCTATCTCCCTGTTGTGCACTCTGGGCAACGGCTAGTACAGCAAAATGATATACAATCAAGGCATTCACAAAAAAGGGGGCTTCTGTTTTACAGATTAGCAGCCAGAATTTGGCCTACCATACGATCAAGACAATTGTCAAAAAGTCCCCCAGGTGCTCCTTCTTACAGGATGTTGCCGCAAGAAATGACCATAAGCCCTGGTACAGTCATATCCATGACATTCCTGAGTGGTCCAGAGATAAATCTGTCACAATGTTACAGCTTCTTTCTGGCCACGATTGTCTTCGAAAACACCTATATAGACTTAACTTGGCTCCTGACCCTTTTTGTCTCCTGGGTGACCAGGAGGAAATGGCCATGATTCATTTTATTTCTTGTCTTGCTCTGCCTCCTGTTTCCTTATGGGGGCGTTATTGGATTGCCAGATATAAGATGATGGATTAACTGATGTCATGTTTATATTCTGTATTTTTACTTTCTTTTGATATCTGTTGTCCTATAATTTGCCACTGGAAAAAAAAAAGAAAAAAAAAAAAAATATATATATATATATATCTATTGGAAGGAATTATATGTAGGAATTTAAATGGTAATATACTATTTCATACGCTATTAAATTATATTTTATTGAGTATGGAAATAGCATTTTTATTATTGATGATGATGATGATGTGTGAAAAACAATTCTTTTACAGGGCTATACTAAAGAAATTGGATATATTACTCGCTATAGTTGAATTTGTTAGAATGTTCCCACAGAATTGAATTTTATTTTTCTATATAGTTTATTAGTACACACACAAAAATAAATAAATGTAGGATAGGGAAAAAAAAAAAAAAACAATGAATAGACAGAAATTACTATATGTGTATTTAAATTTACTTTTTTACTTTTATTGTAGTATTAAATTTTTCTATAATTTACTGTGAGTTAATAAAATTAAAAAATTGTCTGCAAAAGCCCACAGACAAGTTTAAATATAACTTCATGTTAGTAATCCAAATATATTTCTGAATATCATGTTGTATTTGAAGAAGAATTAAGAAAAATTAACTGGACCATTTTTCGTTGGATAAATATCCTCACCCGGGACACATGCCTTTAAAAGGTAAGCCTATTTTCTCTGTTTTTTCACTATTTGTCTTGATTGAATATTTATTCAAAAATTGTTTATATTTTATTTTATTTGATATGGGAATTGTTACTAAAGTATAGAATTACTAGATAGCAGTATTTTTATTAGATTATGAGAATGATCTCATATTAAACAAATAAAAAACAATTTTTGAATAAATATTCTATTTCAATCTAGGCAAATAGTGAAAAAATATTGAAAGTAGGCTTACTTTTTAAAGGCATGTGTTCCGGGTGAGGATATTTATTCAACGAAAAATGATCTAGTTAATTTTTCTTCTTCTTCTTCTATTTTTCTAAAAGATAAATTTGTAGAAAATTATGTTTGACAATCACTTAGTGTCTTTTAAATGAAGTTTCATTCTTTCAGATATTTATATTGTTTAATAAAGAAAAAAAAAAAAAGTGACAGCACAAAGGTCTTACATTTTAAAGTTACATCTCAAAACAAAACACTGAATGAATAATACAGAAAAAAAAAAAAAGTTCAGAGTAAGTTATGTCACGTGACAGGGAGGGGGGGGGAGGAATACACATGTCCCCTGTCAGTTGCTGCTTTTTGATAAAGAAAACATGAGATATCAAAGAAAAGATTTTTTCTGAGTTTGGAGTACTATTTCTGTCTGTACTGAGCATAAAGAAAATTATACATGACACTAAGATCCATTTTAATTATTATTATTATTTTTGGATTTTTCATGTAGACTAGTTATGAATTTTATTACAGAACTTTAGCTAGCTGCATATGTCAACAGTAACATTGGGAAAGGAACATAAAAGAAAGAAAATTCTAAAATCTGAAAAGAGGAAGAATTGATTCAATTTCATAATACATCTTTAAAATATTATCAGAAATGTTTAAAAAAAAAAAAAAAAAAAAACTGTTATTGAAATCTTTTAAAAATCTATAAACTATTAAAAATGAAATCCTACATTTCTTCTGGAAAATGATTCCACTTAACTGTAACCAATATTTTGGTGCAATGTTTCACCATTTTAATAGTAAGCGCTGCTGAAACGGCAAAACTTAACTTATCGGTTGCAGCAAAAAATGTGTATTTAGCATAATTTTTTTGATGAAGTATTGAATTATTATTTTTAACAGTGCAGAAAGTGGAGCAAGAATAAACCAATCTCAAAAACTAACTTCTACAAAAAAAAAAAAAAAAAAAAAAAAATCTTTAAATACTATAAAAATTGTCTTAATATTAATTTAAAATTGGTTTAAAATTTATCATTACTAATCAGTTTATGCTATTAATTAATGCTAGTAATAATAACTGAAAAACAAAATTTATGTTTTACTCAGCATTTAACAAAACTAAAAATAATATGTTTATTATAACATACTTTAAATACCTTATAAAATCCTTTTTGCAAATCTTAGCAAATTAATTTCGCACAGCAACGCGTCCATCTTCAGTGCCAAGTACGTTCACAACATCATTCTTCACTAGAAACTTCACTGTTTATGCTGTTGGGGATTCCTGACGTCATTTTTTCACTTCACTTCGTTTTTTATCTGAGTAGGTAAAAAACGAAGTGAAGTGAAAAAATGACGTCAGGAATAACCAACAGCATAAACAGTGAAGTTTCTAGTGAAGAACGACGCTGTGAACGTACTGTACTTGGCACTGAAGATGGACGCGTTGCTGTCCGAAATTAATTTGCTAAGATTTGCAAAAAGGATATTATAAGGTATTTAAAGTATGTTATAGTAAAATAATCCTTTTCTTTAAAATAAGTTTAAATAATATGTTTATATTTTCTTTTATATGATAATCATTTATTTTAAAGGACTAGTCAGCAAAGTTTATCAGAAGCAGGAGATTCACCGTTACAAAATGCACAAAATGATCGTGGGATCTCTGTAAATGACAGGTAAGTTATTTTCTTAAAAAAAAAAATAATTTAAAAATTTATATTCTTAAGGTGATTCTCTACCTTTCGTTGCCAGCAGCCAAAGCCCATGTTATACTATGGAGAAATTTATTTATAGATTTACTCACTTCCTAATATATATTTTTTTTATTCCATTTTCACATGCAGGAAATTCACAATCATGCCTGTTAAATTTGTTCCCAGTTTTTTGGAAAACAAGAATATTTTTAGAAGTTGTGATTTTTTGAGTGTGAAAGTAAAATTAAAAATATATATTAAGTAAGAAGTAATTTGCGTAACAATTTTCCCTATATAGAATACCTTGGATTTGACTATTGGGAGAAAAAGAAATTAATAACCAGCCACTTTTCTTTCTTGATTATCTCTGATTATTTTATTATTATTTTTTTCTTCATAATGCATAAACAAACAATTTTTACAATAAAGAAGCAAAACTTATTATTATTATTATTATTATTTTTTTTTTTTTTATCACTAACCATATCAGGTGTCAGTACCAGCAATACTAACCAGTAATTATTATGGCCGATTGCCAATTTCTTTTAAAATCACTCTAAAATTGGAGAAATTCAAAAATTGTTTGTATCTTTCCAGTTCAGAGAAGAATAATAAAAACAAGAACATTATTTCCATTTCCTATCAGATGATTTTAACAGTAAGAAAAGTTAATTTAAATATTTGTCTAAAATTCTTATTTTTTTTTAGATTGAAGAGATTTTTATACTGTAGACTCTTGATCAACAATCATGGCCAATTACCAATATTTATTAAGCTAAAATTATATACAATCTAGGCAAATTATTAGGGGTGGGAATTGATTAAGAGTTTTAACTGGGTTAATCGTAGTTCATTAATTGATTAATCGGATTTTTAATCCGTTTTCATTTTTCTTTATATAATTTTATTTCAATGATGAATAAAACTCTCATATTGTGTATATATATATTATTCATAAGTTTGACTGATTTCTTTTTTTTTTTTTTCAAAAATTTTTGTCTAATCAATTATATCTGTTTCATAACTGAAATTTAAATCAATTTTCAGAGTAATAATTGGTGACTTTAAGTGTTAATTTTATATAAATATTTTCACTTATTCAATTTTACTTATTATTATTATTTTTTTAAATAAATTAATTTTTCAATTCATTTTGAAAGAAACATTAAATGAATTTACACATATTTCAGTTTTATATTTGCAGGCCTTGTCCATCTCGCTTGTCACTGTTTTTAAATGAATTCTCAAAATTCCATATCATTATCATAAAAATCTCAAATTCTTATATTTTAGTTCTTCTTTGTCACTTCGGGCTAGAACATAGAATGTTATTTTCTGTTTCTACTTCAATCAGCAAATCTGAACAGACAATAAATGCTTGAAGATACTGTGAAACTCTGTTGACATTTCCCTCTTCAGAGGGATAGTAAAAATCTCAATCCCTTTTTTTTTTTTTTAAAATCTTTAACATTTCTTTTTTTTTGAAAGCTTCTTGTTTCTAAGAATACTATTACCCTAGCCAACACTTTCTGTAGAAGGCTACAGACAGGGGTTGTTGCTTCAGCATGCACATGAAGTGGCATTTTGTTTAATAACTGTCCTCCTCCTTTTCCCTATCAACAAAAGTGCAACAAATTCTTTTGAGAGGTTTTATTTTTATTTATTTTTTTATTTTATTTTATTTTAGATTTTTCATTATTTGATGGATGTTTCTTAGAATGTTTGTTAGCAAAATATGTGAAAAAATATTTTGTAGGCAGAACAATACTTTTACTTTAATTCGTAGTTTGAAAATTTTAATCGGATTGTGTGAAAAATTTTAATTGAATTAATCAATCCAATTAACTCGATTAAAAAAAATGATCAGGACTAAGCATTGATCGATTAACTGAACCGATTAATCGGCACAGCCCTACAAATTATATTAATTATTACCAATATTTATTAAGCTAATATTTATTAAGCTTATTTTTATATTTATTAGCAATATTTAATATTTATGAAACCAGGAAAAGTTGAAGAAATTTAAAAACTGCTTTTTAATCATCAATAGTAGGTTAAGTGACTACTTGAGTTGAGAAATAATTATTTGGGTCTGTCGCTTTTCCAGATGTTTGAAAAACAGGTCTGTTTAAATTGCAAAGATTTGGTCTTGAAAATTAACGTTTTAATTAACATATCAAATACTAATTACAATTTTTCTTTCTTTCTTATTTTTTTTTGCTGCACATCCCTGTCATATATTCATACCTGCCAACCTTTGAAAATGACAATTAGTAGCACACCAATTTAAAAAATAGATTGGATGGTTGATTGGTTCATTTTTATCATGCAACATACAAATCCTAAACAAATAAATGTATATATATTACCGTATTTTCTTGCATATAATCTGCAGGGTACTATTTTCAGCCCTGATGAAAATTTTTTCCAGATAATATGCTTTGTCGGATGTCAGACATCCGGCTTTATTTCCCACCGAAATCCAGCCACATTATGTTTAATATTTTTTACCCCCCCCCCCCCTTACTTCAAATTAAACATGCTTAAAAGTTATTATTTTTATCTAAATAATTAGTGTTCATATATAATGAGAGACTGTTTAAGAAACAAACACAATTTATGAAACCAGGTGTAAAATAATTTTATTCAAAATGTGGAAATCCTGTTTTTACACTATATTCAATCAGTTGTTAAAATTCAGTAAAAATGCTACCCATTAAATAAATATTTTTGTTGTGTGTTTAATTATGTGTATAATTTAAAAAAATATAAATTATAAGGATTGCAAAAAATTATAACCTTGGCATTGAGATAATTATTTTTAAAATGTTAACCACATTCAAAAGCTTCTGCAGCATTTGATTATCGATTGCTAGGGGAGGGGAGGGGGGTAGATAAAAAGAATGAGTGTGAAATATTAAACAATTCTACTTTTTTATAGGTTCTAGTATCTAATAAAGTAAGTTTAAAAAGAACATTGACATTTATGGAAAAAGATTAGAAATTCCAAGGCTTTCGTGAGGCGTTTGTTTGTTGATCATTAGGGGGTAGGGTGGGGTGCGAGGGGAGGGCGCCAAAAAAAAAAAAAAGAAACACGAGTGAGAAATATTTAACAGTTCTATCTCTTTATACGTTCTAAAATCTAAAAAAACAAGTTTAAAATGAAAATTGACATTTATAGCATGGATGGAGAAAAATTGAAAATCGCAAGACAAAATGTTGTCAGAAATGTTGCAGTTTTGGTGTTAGATAAAAATTCGTAGTTTTGAGCCGATTTTCGTAGCATTGTAGTTTACGGTCCAAATTCGTAGCAACTACGAATTATTCGTAGCAGTTGGCAGGTCTGTGTATTGTCCCATTTACCAACTCTTGTGATTTTCAGATGCATGGTGGTTGATTTATGAGCAGTTTATAAAATTTTTCTTTTAGAAATAGTTGAGCAGTAATTATGACCAATTACCAATTTTTATTAAAACTGAAGTGAAATTGGAGAAATTCAAAAACTGCTTTTTTTATTTATCACTATCCTGTTAAGAGATGTGAAAACTGAAAAGTAATTGTTTGGGAAGATCGTCTGCCAAATTGGCTAGTGGGCAGATATTTAAAAAACATATAAAATTACATCTCATATAGAGACATGATACTCTGCGTGTATTTGTAGAAAACCACAATTTATAAAAGAATTCAGTGTAAAACACATATAAAATATATTTAATTAAAATCATTAAAAAACACATTGTGTCAAGGCCTTTCGCCCTGAACATCAGGGCATCATCAGGACATAGCCATTTTCGATCAAAAACAATTCGATTCAAATTGAAAAGGTAAGGCTTCTACAATTAACATTTGAATTTATATATCAAAAAACACTGAAAAAAAAAATACTACAAACTGTTTTGTGTTTTATTGTACCTACATACAGTTTCAGTAATTTTGTAGTGCATATTTGCTAAATGTGTAATACAAACACACATACAGACATCTCTCTCTCTTTCTTTTTTTTTTAAATTATATATTCTAATTCTATAAATTTAATCTCATCCTATTTCATTGAATGTTATGTGTTCAACCTATTTATTTGTTATAATTTTAGCTTTACTTTCAACGTTTTTTTTTTTTTTTTTTTCAGATGTCCATCTGCATCATCACAAAGGGTGCAAGCAGAACATGAGGAATCTAACTCAGGTGAGCATAGTTAATTCTATAATATGTTTACATTGGAATTTCTGTTTAACTTTTGAAAAAATATTTTAAATATAATATATAACTGAAAATGGCTTTATTTGAATAATAAAAATAGAAATTGTAAGGTGAAAAGAAAAAAAAAAAAGAAAATATATATACAGTAGAGAGTCAAAAATCTGCACAGCTCGGGACCAGAGGTTGTGCGGATTTTAGGATTTTGTGGATTTCGGGGCCCATAAAAAATGATTTTCACTTTGAATATAATAAAAACAGAATATTATTCAAACTAAACACATACTAGTGAATAATAACACTGAATATTAAATTACTAGGTACATAAGAATAATAATGAACATTAACAAAAATATATAATGAAAACAATAAATAAAAATGGAAAAAAAAAAATTGTCAAATTTAGATAAAATCTGTTCACACGTAGCTAATTTTAAACTGAACTTGACCTGCATGATTTATTTATTTTTTTATTTATTGTAAATAGTAGTAACACAAATTTATTTTTCTACGAATTTTATTGAGTTCTTCCTTACAAATTATGCCTTCATCAAAAAGCATTTTAAAAAATTAGTTTGTTATTATTTACCTGATTGATATCATCATATCACAATAATCATTATTTTCTTTTGATGAATTTAATATACTGTCAATAATTTCATTAGCAGCAACTTGGATCTTGCAGTCTTTCATATTATTATTTTGTTTTTCTTTTTTGTAATCATAAAATGCAAACATAAAATTATTATTTAAGATCTTTCTCAAAAATTCTGATTTGCAGTTTTGTAATTTATTAATAGTGAATTTCATTGTTTGTATCTGACAAGTTGTGTGGATTTCGGACTTCGGCGGATTTTAGGTCGGCGGATTTCTGGCTCTCTACTGTATATATAAATTTATGGTTTTTTGATTAATTTTTCAAAGAGTAGAGTTTTTCTTTTCTTTACTTTGATTCTTTTCATTTAACGATTTTAATTCATTATAACATCTTTTTAAAATTTTTAAACTTTAGATTTGAATTTAGCTATTAAAAGTAATAGTGTCTTAATTACAATTAAATGAATGCGTTGTGACCGTGACTTGGAATCCCTACATCCGAATTCTTAATTAAAATATTTGAAGTAATTCTTTTCATAAATAAAACAAATTCAAAATGTATATATACCAATACACCATGCTGCTCCTAACTCAAGGATATCAAATACAGTCGAACCTCGTTAAAGTGAATCTAATGGAGAATAAAAAAATTGTTCATGTTATCAGTAACTAATCTTCATATAATTAAACTAATCTATATTTGGGCGGGGATTGTGGAAACAGTTCATGTTGAGAGTAATTCACGTTAATGTGGTTCAACTGTATAAACTTCAATCTTTTAGAATTAAAATTTATTAAAAAAAAAAAAAAAAAACATTCAAATGAGAGGATAATAAAAGCTCTTATCTTCAATCAGTGGAATAAAGTAAACAAACATGTAGTGAATAATCCAATTAAAGAAGCATCCTTGCATACAGAGACTTTAAGGAAAAATATACTGTAGTGACACAGGGGAGTACTGGTACTTTAAATAACAAGTTACTTGGATAGAAAACACCATACATTCAAAAACAGTGTGACGCATAGAAATTCAAAATACACTATTAGGATAAAAGATATTATGAAGCAATTTATGCTAGATACTATAAGATCCACACCAACATTCCTCGGAGAGTACTTGTTAGTTCATGCGCACCAAACGACTGGTGTATGTGAGTGAAATGAAAAGTTGGGAAAAGGTACAGACGTTTACACCTTGCCAAAATAAACGTTGTCCTGGAATGTGTGTGAAAAAACTATTGAAACATCGTTGAACAAGGTGAAATTCAAATCTAACACAGTACCAAAAATGCTTAAGGCTAAAATGTGTATTACAATGAAAAAAAATAACTAAAGGTTATTGAATGTAAATAAATGTGACTTAAAGTTTAGAGTAGGAACTCGTAACCAAATGTATTAGCATGTGCTGGTTAAATGGAGATTTAAAAAAAAATGAAGTGAAGTTTTGAGAAAAAAAACATATGTGACATTAACATAAAACTAAATAAAATAGCTTATCAATGTGTGAAAACCTAAAGATTATAGGACAACACATGTGTAAAAATGATAAAAAAAGGAATCCTATTGATTCATTATATAATAATAAATCTGAATGAAAGTAAATGACAATATTATGAAAAAAAATCCAAGTGAAGATAAAAAAAAATTAAATACATATTCAATAAGGTAAATAAAACACATTAAAAATGAAAATAACGACATTACAAATAAGTAAAGTTCCAAGAAGTGAGAGTAGTGAAAAATAAAAACCCATGATCAATGTGTAAAGAAGTACAGCGATTTGTCGACCCTAAAACAAAAAGGCTGTACATGTGAAAAATATAAGTATATAAGTGAGTAATTGTATGAATAGATGCAAGCATTTACCCCCCAAAAATAAACGCTGCAAAGTAGTGTGTGTGAATATGTGAGAAAATAAGTTCAGCAACTTGTCGATCGCCAAAGACAAAATCGCTGTGAACCTATAAATGTATGAACAGATGCAGGTATTTCCCATCACAAAAATAACGCTGCAAAAGAGTGTGTGTGAAAGTGTGTAAGTCACATGGATATAACAGTTAACATTAACCACTACTTCACATCCTGAACAGTTAAATTTTTTTTTTTTTTTTTTTTTTTTTTTTATGGAATCTATATATTAATAGGCAAGCATAAAATTTGTTGTCCCTTTTTAACATATTAATTATGGGAGTAGAGGGTTGAAAATGGTATCATTTGAAAGGTATGGTTAACCGGAAGGTGCGAATACAAATATTATTTTCTTACGATATCAAGAAGGTATTTAAAAATACATTTATTTTTTATGCATTTTCCCCCATTTTTCCCTTTTATACACGCATTGCTTTACATTAAAAAATACCTAAAAGTAGAAAGTTGTTAAATCTGGCAATTTCATAAAGCTCAAATAAAACAGTAATTTGTATAATGTAGCATCACTATACGCAAGCGAAGTGATGACGTCACTGTCTGTCCATGGAGCCATCAAAAAGATTTTCTACGTTAATTGTTCATTGGATTTTTTGTAAAAAAATATTAAAAAATAACGGAAATTATCTGCCGATTTTAATTCCGATATTTGGGTATAGTTATATATAAGTTACTGTCTACTTGTGTTTGATTGAGTTATTTTTTCTGTAAAATTGATAAAATTTAATTTAAAATTACAAAACTCCAGAAAAAAAAAATGGCAAACTTCCAGTTTCGAATGTAAACATAAACATTTCATTTCAAAGGGTGATATTTAAACAATAAATATTCAACTAATATACTAATTAAAAGGAAAATGGATTTGTTACTAACTGCTGCATGTATAAGTAGACGATACGGAAAAAATTCCGATTTCCGTTTTTTGCTGAATTTACATGTTTTGAGCTTTCTTTACGTTTCAATTAACTGAAATTGGCTACTTATTTTTTAAAAAAGTGTCTTTATTACTAGCTTTTGTGGGTAGAAGAAGCAAGTAGAAGATACATAAAAACTTTTGATTTCTGGTTTTCGATGAATTTACACATTTTGAGATTTCCTTGCATTTTAATTAAGTGAAATTGACTACTTATTTTTATTTTTTAAAAAGTGGATTTATTTTTCTTTCCTCTGCATATATAAGTAGAAAATATAAGATTCAGAAAAGTTTTAGATTTTCGGTTTTCGATAAAGTTACACGTTTTGAAATTTCCCGAACTCAATTCGACCATTATTGAAAAATATCTTTTTTTTTTTTTTTGTTCAAACACTGTACTTTATGAACCAATCGAATTAATTTAACAGAATTTGATACTTGGTTGGGCCTTGGTTTGACATGGTACCTATTAGCTTCTGGGCTGTATCACACAACAAGGGGCATTTTCACGTTGCGATTTTCTCTCATTTCAGGAAAGGCTAACATCTACATAGAGAAATAGTTATATTAAGTAAAACTCTGCTGATTCAGTTAAGTGAATATCAGCAAACAATTGCCGCAGCTGTGTTGCAATTGCATTCCGTTTAGGACAAGGCAATAACTTTGCTTTGCCTCGCTTTGCAAAAAAAATGGTCGAGTTTCGACCACTGGGCGATACTAGTAATAGATAAATAATCATGGCATGTAACCGAATACATTACAAATAAAGAAGAAAGCATGCAAATTAAAACAAATATATTGTGCATATCCTGAAAAAAAAAAACATATTGAAGAGGTAAGTATCATTTTTAAATCAAAATTTTAAATTATCTCTGCAATATTCTAAACACACTAAAAAAAAACATGTATGTAAAAACATTGAATCAATCTAAGGACAACCACACATTTACATAGAAAAATGCATACATATAGAAGGCATAAAATGTATATGTAAACATACAGTGTGTGTCGAAATGATAGGTCCACCAGTAAAGACGAAAGTTATGTTGGTAAAAAAGGTTTTATTGTGTACAAAGTACTATTTTATAAACTACATTACTTCATTCAATGTAAAATAATACATGAATAATATACAAATAATAGGAATAATAAGGAAAACAAAAATTACATGAAAAAGCTGTTTCAAAAAGATAGGTCCAGTGAACCAAGCATCAAATTAATGTTGAATTAATAAGAAATTTTTCCACCTTGTTTCAGAATAAGCTCATAAGTCCTATTCGGCATGGATTCTACAAGATTTTGTGAACACTTTTTCTCGATTTTTGACCATTCGGAGGAAATAGACTTTTTCAAGTCTGCAGTACTGTTGTACTACCTTCCGCCTGCATACACCGCTCTTGCGAGTATACCCCACATGTTTTCTACCGAATTCAGGTCAGGGCTGCAAGGTGGCCAATCGATAACCTGTACACCATTATCCAGAAACCATTCGAAATTGGACTTTGCAGTATGCACAGGAGCATTGTCCTGTTGGAACATGAAGAATGGGCCCCCAATGTGCTCTGCTTGTGGAAGAAAATATTGTTCAAGCAGCTTTTGATAGCCTGCAGCATTCAAACGATTGTCTACAAATGCTATATCAGTTTTTCCTGCACCTCCGAATCCGAATCCGACCCATACCATAACGGAACCATCACCAGCTTGCCTCTTCGAGAATATATGTCTATCGTTACGCAGATCGTGCCAGTAGTACTGCCAGCCATCTGGACCATCCAGGATGAATTTCTTTTCATCACTGAATATCACACGATGCCAATCTTGTTTCCAGGACATCACTTCATGTGCGAATTTCAATCTCTTTTCTTTGTGCTTTTTAGTCAATTTCGGAGCTGCTTTCCTCTTCACGTAAACTATATTGCCGAACTTCTTTACCACTCTATGGACTGTAGATTTTGATATTGGAGGGTTTTGTTGTCTGGCCACAGTGGATAAGCTCATATTTCCAGATTTTAACTCCTTTACGATAGTCCTTCTTTGTCGGGGTGTCACTTTTGATGGGCGACCAGATGATTTTTTACTGCCAAAAGCATTTCTAAGTCGCAAATAATTGTTTACAACATTATGTGATCTGTTTAAAAGTTTACCTATTTCTCTATTCGATTTTCCACATGTTTTAAATGCATCAATTTTCCCCTGCTCAACCAGCGGAAGACTGCAACGGCGACCCATTTCGTTTGATTTCAACGTGATGTTCAAATCTGCTTAAATACCTCCACAGCAGCCAGCATAATCCCGCAGCAAGACTAAGCAACGATATTTATGCAAATTTTTTGGAAATAAACGTGATTGGTGCAAGATTTCTGAAGGCGGACCTATCTTTTCGAAACGGTCTGAAAATGAAAATTTGCATAAAATAAAAAGGAATTATTTATTTTTAAGAAATGTCTACATAAATAGTTATAACAATTACTGATTAATTATCTCTACCAAAAAAAGTTATTCTTATTCTCAATTAAGCGTCGAAATTTTGAAAAATGCGGGTGGACCTATCATTTCGATACGCACTGTATATAATACTAAGGAAAATTTTGGCAATCTTTATATTGTCCTTATATATATATGAAATCAATTGCAACTCTTGCTGAAATAAAACATAAAATGATATCAGTAAGTGACCTGAAAAAGAGTATATATGCACACAGATATAAAGCAAAAAAAATTATGAATGTTCAATAAGTCATTAATAAAAGCTGCATTCAAATGCGAATTGATATATTATTATTATTATTGCAGGCATGTCAGTTAACAGTTGCACAGTGCCTTCTTGCTACTATCAGTTCCATTCATGTTAATGTTGGAAACCATATATCAATTTTGTAGCTGTTTTAACACACCAGAAATAGAGAAAACGGAGCCTCCAATTCTTGAACTATACGAGTGTGCGGTAAAATATAGCAATATATTTTGAAAAAAAATATTTGGTTGAAGTTCTGATTTGAAAAACAGCGGATGCAATTAGATTGTCTTAGCAGGTGCAGGAATGCACGCGATTACATCCAGTTAAACACTGTGTTAAGATTATAATTTTAGTAGTATTTCCTTCTGAATGCCTAAGTTGCTGACATGTTGAATGATATTTCACAGAGAAGCAGTTTATTATTATTTTCTTATTCTCTTTTGAACATGAGTTTTTAAAACTTAGTTGCGAACAATGTGCACGGTGCGAAAATGGTAGGCACCAAATATAACGGAGTAGATATTGTTCTAACTTCATTATTTTAAGCATTCCAGTAATCTGAGTTATTTATGTGATCGTATGAAGCAAAGAAGAATAATTGCGTGTGGAATAACTGAGGCATAACGCCAGGAACAGTTCGTCGAAATATCGCTGAAGTGCACATCGGTATCACGATCCTGAAAATTAAAAAAAACATGGAACAAGCTCACCAAAAAGAGACAGAGGCCAAAATCTTCTGTGTAGAAAATCATTCTCTTTATTATACGACTTCACAGAGGACAGGATGGGATCAGTCTGCTAGGTATCTGGTTCATTGATGCTTGGGTTGCAGCACATGTGCATTAGGCACGGTCTTTTACCTTGATAAAAATAAATCGTAATTTTGTTGCCGATAAGACGCTTATGAACAGCAAGCATACTAGACACTCGAACTATTGATTCATTAAGTTAGATCTACGTCTATCTATCTAGAAGGTGGTTCATAACATAGAACATTCACCACGCGGCATTTGCCAGGCCGCACGCGGCGCGAACGCCGAGAAGCGCCGGCACGCGAGAGATGCTATCGCGTCAGAGTCTGCCCATCAAGTGCGGTGAAAAACGCACGCCGAGGGCACGCTCCCGAGCCCCAAACGTCACCACTAAGAACGACCAATCAGGAACAGATGCCGACGAAAGAGTAGGGCGACAGGTGAAGAGCGTCAAAGTCACCACACACTATAACGGGAGAAAAGGAGACCACAAGAGAAGGAACAGGAGGGAAATTTGAAGTACTGTTGGAAAGCAAACTAACGGCATGAAACGGGAATGCGTTGAATTTTAGACTAATTTAGATTAGATGGGAACATGTTAAGTTGTTTTTGCCAGAAATGTAGAAAAGCGATGTCATGCAACATGACAGGAACTTCGTGTGGCACTTGTATTTCTTGATATTTCAAGAGTCTCATATATGAATATGATCCACGATGATTAAAATATTAGTATAAACACTGAATGGAGTAAACTTTGAAAAGTAAAGAATGCAACGGTCATATTTCTTGCTGCTCCTACATAGTATCTGGACCTGAGCCATAGCTAAGCCTATTTTGGCGTGAATGCTATATCCCTCAATCCTCCTTATGCCATTTCTCGTTATTGCATGGATTTTTTTATTTTTTTTATTTCACACTTTGTTAAAAGTCATTGAAATAAACAATTTAGATTATAAGTAAAATTAGACGAGTACAAGAAGTGACAAAAATTCTAATATTGAGAGTTATCTTGAGACCGTGACACAATTCTCTGTAACAGCAAGAAGTTGTGCCATGGCCAAGCGATAGTCCTCAGTCTTTCAAACCTTGCTACCGTGAGAGAGAGAGAGATACTGCCTTTCGAATTCTCCTGCTCATAGAGCCCATCGCACACTTGAATTCATATGCAGGGTAAATAGTTCTCAATAAATAAATTTATTTATGATTGTTTACTTGAATAAAAGTTAAGGAAATTTAGTAAAATAAGATTATTTTTAAAACCCGAATAAACTACTACGTCAGAAACGCCAAAGAAAAATATTGGAAATGCATACAGCTGTTTCGGTAGCCTATAGCGTACCATCTTCAGTGCAAAAAGTAAGGGGGGGGGAGAGGTTAATAGAAGTCCTTATAGAAGTCCTAAGTGCATCCTTTTTGCACTGAAGATGGTACGCTATAGGCTACCGAAACAGCTGTATGCATTTCCAATATTTTTCTTTGGCGTTTCTGACGTAGTAGTTTATTCGGGTTTTAATATTCCAACGCCAAGTTTCCTGTTATTATAAGATTATTTTTGCTGGAGGAATATTTATTATTGATTACTTTCTAGATTAATTTACTATTTTTATTTTTACTGTTTATTTTGATAGAACAATACGCTTCACTTACTGCTCCTCAATCAAATGTTTCACTCACGACCTATCGTGCTAAATATTAACAAATTTCGTTTCTCTCTGAGCTTCTTGTTAAATCACATACACACCATTTTACCTGATTTATCAGTAGACGAGAAGGGCCGATAAATCATGGAGTTATGAACATGGAGTTACTTGCTTTGATTTTAGTTCGGTTGCCGCAGATTTCAGTAGATGGCGTTAGATGAGTGCTATGTTGTAGCTCTGTGATTCGCTGAGAAGAAGGGTGCATTATTTGCATGTGAAATTAACTTGCGTTGCATAAACAAGAAGCTAGTATCATTTGTTGCTTTTGTTTTTATCATTTTTCATGCTCAACATTTGCTTCAACAACGTTATTAGTTTAAATATTTCAGTAATGAAGTAGTGCTTGAGAAGTTTGTCGCTGTACACTATTTAGTGTTTAAAAGTTTAATGACAGTATTGTATCGCACTGGCAGTTTAATTCTCAGAACCATTTTTTTTTATATCTTGCTTTAGTTTGCTTTGGGCAAGTAATATTAAATGAAATTTAGTTGCAATTTAAAAGTGAAATCTCTATGAAGCAGCTTCCCTCTAACTTTAAATGTTAGCCCTTAAGTGGCGAGTGTTGCCTTTCAGCAACATACCCAATTTTGTCTTCTGAAGTATTATTAGAATAATATTGAAGCTCTAATTCCTCATGTTTGGCGATTGGCAATAAATTGCTTTTTAGCTGGAAACCATAGTTAAAATGAAGTATGATTTTTTAAAGTATTTTTCCCATGAATTATTTAAAAGAGGAAAGAAGTAAAACATTTTTAAATTGATTTAGAAATAATCAGGCATTTAAGAGTTAATTTATGTTCAATTGTTATTTAACTGTTTGGATTCTGCATTTCAAACTATTTAATTAATTGGGGAAGGTAAATTGAAATAGTAAAAGCCAAGCTACTTTTTTGGAGATTTCAAAATGAATCCCTTATATTAACCAGTGTTAAAGTTATTGAAATTTTAACAGAAATAACAAATCTACGGAAAAAAAAAAAAAAAAAAACCAACAACTAATACTTAATTGTATTAGTTAATAAGTCTAATTACTTTAAACTTTTTAAATTTCTACCAGGTAGTATAGTAATAATAATGTTGAATTTCAAAATAGTTTTTCCACTAAAAAAAAAAAAAATAAAATAAATAATAATAATAATAATAATAATAATAAACCTTTAGAGCTATAATGATGTCAATTTTACCCAGCAAGTTCAATTTTTCACAAAATTTTATATCAGTTTTAATATTTACGTGTGAATCTCTTTTCATTAAAAAAAAATTTTAAATCAACTCGTAAACTTTTTTGGCAACAATTAAAATTAAAATAAATTATGTATTTTTGTCTAAAAAAGGGCTTCTTCAACTTTTTCGATACTGATTATTATTAATTTTCTTTTCTTTTTCTTTCAAAAAAAAAAAAAAAAAAAACGATTTTGATGAAATTCTGCCAAAAGAAGAATTTAGTTTAGTACAGAGGACTATTACTTTTTTTTTTTTTTCAAATTATAACATTGGTTTCAAATTATTCAATTATATTTTCAATAAATTTTCGATTTCGATAAATGTCCAACCATCGTAAAACTGGCGACAACGTTTTATCCATAGATTGAGACTAATAGTCTTCCATCCTAAAAGTATTTGTAGTGTAGCTTTTAAAAATCCTCCACAATATTTTGATTTAAAGAAGACCCTCCCCCCCCTCTCCTCAATTTAGAATGTGATTGTCAGAAATTTCAGAAGTCGGAACATTTTCTGCACTCTTGTAAGTATGTGTGATTTAGCTGAGGTTGTTTTTAAATATAAATTAAAAAAAAAAAAAAATTGACGTACTTCTGAATATATATATATAAATATATTTTATTAAATTATAAAATTTGAAATCAATTTAATTCAAAATTTTTTTAATTAAATAATATTTCCCATAAAAAAATAAAATATATGTTCATAAAATTGTGTAAGAATTTGCGTTGATTTTGTGCTGATTTCAGAAAGTATTTATTTTCATAAACAAAAGAAATGTGTAAGCATTCATTCAGATTCAAATACTTTTAAGTAAAATGTTGTTTTCTGAATGAAAAGGGGGGGGGGGGGAGATCAGAGAAAATTTTATCAAAATGGATATTTTGAAGTGATTTTTGTTGAATGCGCTTCCTCTTAATTAAGGAGGTCTTTCTAATGACTGTTTTAATTCAAGCTGCAACATATTTAATTATTTAATTTTTAATTTTTTTTTTTTTTATAGTAATGCCTGCACATTTTGTGTCTGGATGAGCAAGGTTTTGTATGAGTAGTGTTTTTTTTAGGACCAAAATCCTATTTCTTTCAGACAGGGAAAACATAAGAGAACCACCATTTGTGGTGGCAATGTTGTGCACCATTTGCATGGTAAGAGATAGTCTATTGCAGAAGTGAAGAGTTTACAAACATGTAAAGAGGATAAGTCTGCATCAAAAATAGGACTTAAGGGCCCTCTTCACTTACCGTCGCCGGAAGCCCGAGCCAATGTTATTCTATGGGGAAATTTTCTTTACAAATAACTTTTTAACTAATACATATTTTAAAATTCTGTTTTCACATTCAGAAAATTCCCAGCTGTTAAATTGACGCACCTTTTTTAAAAATGTATTTATTTTAATATTTATTATTTTATTTTGAAATTGCAAAATGAAAAAAATTTCACATATTGAAAATTCGTATTTTGCAGCTTCAAAATTAAATATAAAAAATTTAAAAAATAATTTTTTTAAAAAAGGTCCGTCAAACAGTTGATAATTTTCAGAATGTGTAAACAGAATTTAAAAATATGTATTAGTTAATAAGTTATTTGTAAAGAAAATTTCCCATAGAATAGCATTATGTTCGGCTTCCGGCGGTGGTGAGTGAAGAGGGCCCTTAAGTACTAAATTAAATTCTGTTTAGAAAATAATCTTTTTTGAAATATCCATATTCTTCTTTTATTTGTATTTTAATAAGATATAGAGTAATCAGCATATAAAGTATTGTTAAATGGTAACTAATAGGAAAAGGTCAAATTCTTAAAAAAAAAATTGAAAGATAATTTTTTACCTAAACACTGGGGCTATAATTATTTTTACGTCTTTTTTTGATCGAATGAGTCTCCTGCTAGTCATTAAATTTTATTAAGATACAGATTACCATTTTTCCCATACAGCCACTGATATCCCCACTAGACATCTAAATTACATCCAAATGATCCATAAAAGGTACAAAATATCTAAAGAAATGTCCATTAAAAGTCCTGGATATCCTGTACTCATTAAAGACATCTATTAGATGTTTAAATATAGGTGAAATTTTAGACGTGCCTTTTTCGATGTCTAATAGATGTAACATGTTTAGATCAAAACAAGATTGAGATATTTTCAATATCTATTAGATCTAACAAGTCCAATTATTGGATATTTGGAGATTTAACAGACCGTCTAATGGATGTAATAAAGAGTGACATTGGTCGTGCTAATAGATATCTGTAGGATATTTATAGAAGTTTAGGGGATCATTTTAAAACAATTATATGTGTTTACAAATGTCTTATGGATGTAAGCCCAGTGGCAGAAAGTTTTGAAGCTGTCTGCGACAGGCTTTTAAAATTCATAATCTGTCTGCAAAATTTGCGTGTAATCAGGGGTAAAAAGGGCTTACACTCAAAAGCCTGAAAGCTGATGGGGAGGGGGGGGGGGGGGAGGGGAGCTTAACATCAGTGGTGATCTCGTGCAACAATACACAAATACAATTTTACTACAAAACAATATAGTATAAACAATTGTATTCATTCAATTCATCTCATTCAACTAAATATTTTATAGCAATGTTTGACACAACACAATATAAATAATTATAAATAATATAAGTATTAGTTTTAGTTTTGATACAGAAATTTTTATAAGTGAATTGTTATCCGAAAGTTGTGGACAAATTTTTTTCTCAGTGCAGACAAAACTGTCCGCAAGCCGTTTTTCTGTGTCCGCGACTATGTCGCTGTGTTTCTGCCACTGGGGATGTAAGTAGATGTGTGGGTTGTAACCCTACCCCCCCCCCCCCCGAAAAAAAAAATGTTCTAAAAGTGTAGGTTTTTTTAGTTCTAAATGTCTTTTTATGATAATATTAATTTGCATCTATATATGATATTTTAATAAGAGTTATTATTATTTCATTGCAGTTGATACTCGAGATAATACTAGTGCACAACTTTCAAATAATTTTCATGTAGGAAATGTGCAATCACAGGTAATTTATCCGTAATAATTTTTTTTTTATGAATAAATTATTTAGATTGATTGTAATATATTTATTTATAAAATTAAAATTATTTTTAATTTATCTTGAAAGGTCTTGATTCAGCAATTTTGCAATGGGGCCCTAGGCTTCTCCACGATTGTTATGTTAATTTGTTGTCTCATCATTTAATTTTCTTATTTATTTGGAGTAAGGAGCGTCAGCTTGCATCATTGTTTTCCTGGGGTTCCAATGGAAATGAAAACATTGAAATTTAAGCAAACTTGAATGAACTAAATAAAATAGTCAAGAACATCCAATTTACCTTAGAAAAAGAAGAAAATAACCAATTAAATTTTCTTGATGCAATTATAATTAGAACTCAAAATCAAGAAATTCAAATCACTGTTTTCCGTAAGCCGAATAATAGCAGTAAAATAAGTAATGCAAAATGTAAATATCTTATAATTACAAATTTAATGCAAATCAACCATATGTAAATTGTACAATTAATATTCACCCCTTTTAAATTTACCTATACTTAAAGAACTACTAAATAAAATTACTCAAATTGCAGCGTACAGTGAAAACATCATGAATAAATTGTATAAATTTAGAATTAAAAAGTTTAATTGAATAGACAGCGGACAAAAACCTTAAAGAAACTACGCAAACTCTACACCTTACAATAAAGGAACTTCTAATAAAAATAATATTATAGTTTTAAAAAATTAAAGAACATGCTTTTATAGAAATATGAACTAAAAAGCACAAAATATTTATCTTAGTATTAAAATGCAGGGTAAGAGAAAATCGTGTGAGTGACACACCATAATATTTACATACATTTAAATCTTTAATTAAAATATTTTAGAACTAAACAAAAACCATTTTTAAAATATCTCCCCTGACTGGCCTCGAACGCTACACCTTTAGGTTCGTAGCACGGAGCTTTACCTCACAGCCACAGCGTTCACATAGGGAAAGTCTTTTTTTACAATATAGATTTTTTGTTTGTTCCCAGAGCGATTACAAACATACATACAGGTGAAGTTAATAAAAGCGTGTTAATAAACAATATCCCTATTAAACCTGATCTAAATGTCTTCCAATATATCAGAAGTGATAAAGACTCAATAAACCGTCTTGAAACTGCCGAATTTATAAAATTACTTTTCAAGAAGAAATAAGCAGGTTTGCAATGCTGCTTTAAGGATGGACAATACAATGCCTAATTGCGCCGAGAGCTGTGGCCCATGTTATTCTATGAGGAAATTTGTTTCTTAATTAACTCATTACCAATTATATTTTTAAAATTCCATTTTCACATTCAGAAAATTCATAACTGTTAAATTAGTACTCATTTTCCAAAAAAACATTTTTAAAAATTTTAATTTTGAGTTAAAAAATGTGGATTTCCACTAAGTGCACTTTTTCTATTTTAGCTGCAAAATAAAATACTAAAAAAATAAAAAATCAATTTTTGGAAAGCAAGTACTAATTTAAGGATTGTAAATTTTCTGATTGGGAAAATGGAATAAAAAAAACCCAAACATTAGGTAATAAGTAATTATGAAAATAAATGTCCCATAGAATAACATGGACTGCAGCTGTTGGCGAGATCAGGCATTGTCTGCTCTTAAGCTCCTTGCTTGTTCAGGGTGGCCACTAGTCAGGGAAGTCAGGGAATCATGGAAAAGTCAGGGAATTTAATTGAGTCTGAAAAAGTCTGGGAGTAGTCAGGGAATTTCATGTAAAATCAGAGAATTTTGACAAATTTCGTGGAAATAAGCCATATTTAAAAGCTTGTTATTATAAATTGCAAAGTTATTTGCTAATTTTGTGGAATTGTTTTAGAAGAGAACAGCAGGGAAAATGAAAAATAATCATGAAAAAGTCAGAGAATTTGGAAAAGTTCTAATGTAGGTCACTCTGTTGTTGTAAATTGTGGCTTGTTAGATGTAATACATCTGATGAGATGCTAGGACAGTCGCATGTAACTTTTATGTTTTTATGTAATTTTTACTTGTATTCCACTATACTTTTATATAATAATTTTAACTTGTATTTTGTTATACTTTTATATAATAAATGTTTCTTATTCAATTGTTTTAACAATTTTGAAAATAAGCAGAATGGAAATTATATTGGTATGACTAAACAGAAAATTAACCAAAGAATTAAAGAACATATTAATGATATGAACTATGACAGGCAATTACAGCTTTAACTAAAGTCAATAGCAGGGATCACTCTAGAACATAAAAAAGGGAAGGGTGCACATTATAGAATAAAGGCAATTTTTATGAAGAGGGCATATCATATCTGAAAAAGGGCAACTTTTGTAAAGATTGCCTAAACACAGATGGGTTAATTTTTATATAAACATGCCAACAATCTGTTTTCTTCAGAAGACTATTTTGTATTGAGCAAATGGTTATGCAAATTTTGAACTTTCATATTAGTTATTTATTTATTTGTTTGTTTCATTTTTTATTTAGTAAAAATATATATATATATATATATATAGAGAGAGAGAGAGAGAGAAAAAAACCAGAATGGAAAAAATGAGCATTCTGGAAAGGAAAAAGAAGATCAGAAATACTTAGAAGTAGAAAGTAAACACATCAGGAAAATTGGGGGGGGGGGGGGGGGAGAGGGAGGCAAGGAGGGCAGGATTTTATCGGAAAATGGGCATCGGGGCGGGCCACCCCGCTGAAATGCTCTAGAGTGATCACTGTCAATAGGAACCACAGAATTAATATAGATTTTTAAAAATACCAAAAAACTTGCAAATTACAAAAACTACAACTATGCAGTAAAACGGAAGAGAGTAAAAATTCTAACAGATAATAGATCTTATAAGTATGTGAAACTCCCAAAAAACATGGACACAAGCTGGCACTATCTACTCCAAATAAATAAGAAGAAAAACCAAATGTAGAGGCTGCAAATTAACACAACTGAGGCCCCATGGTGAAAGCATTGAATCAGACTTCTCAAGATAAATTTTAAATACTTTAGACTGAATTTATTTAAAAAAAAAAAAATAATAATAATGTGTAAATTTCATATTTGAACTTCATTGTGAAAATAATAATAATTTTATTTCATGCTACCCAGGAATGACGCTAGTGGAATAGATATGGTAATGATGTTTTATAATATTTTCAAATCTAAAATATGTACTTGAATTTTAGATTAGATATTTTCAAACTCTATACTTGCCTTCTAAATGGATAAGATCTGGTATCATTTGTGTTCTTCTGTTTTTTTGCAGGATTTCCCTCCTTTTTCGAATGTGTAAATAAGAAAAAAAAAAAAAAAAAAACAGATTTTACTGAACAATATTTTTAAGACTATAAGTTAAATTAAAATCTTTAAAATGGACTTTTTCTTTTTACATAAATTACACTGCTCTGCAAAAAAAAATTTCAAGGTGTGATACCATTCTTGCTGATTCTTATGTAAAATGACCTCCTGAATCCAAATATGATTCCCATTTTGCCCAGTCACCCAGCGTTTTCTAGAAACACCACCCCTCCCTCAATTTCTTTCCCTGGTCGATAATTTTATGACCATGAATTTGATTGGAAGAATGAAAAATAATTAATTTAACACCTAAAAACAAAAAAATATATAAAGTTTAAAAAATAACATTAATAACAGATTAAAAAAATATAAGATATGTAATGCATAAGTTCAGTCGCAAATCCCCCCAAAACTTTTACCTTGTTGCAAATGCCCATGTTTTAGAATTTTCCAGCCCTGTAGCCCCTCAGAAGATCTTTAATAGTTAAATTAAACCTCCCCTCTCCTAAAAATCAAATTCATAACCATAAAATCACCGAAAAATGATAAAAATAGGGGGTGGGGGGATTCCTAAAAAACGGTGGGTGATAGGGCAAAATGGGAGTCATATTCGGATTCAGGAGGTCATTTTACACAAGAATATGTGGAAATGGTGTCAGAGTCAATTTTCATGCCGAGCAGTGTTATGAATGAAAAAGAAGTAAAGATTTTGAAAATAAAATTTGTTATATTTTAATTTACTACACTAATACCTCCCTTCCCCCCACCGCTCTCTCAAATAAATAAAATAAATAAATAATTTAAAACACAATCTTTTTAGACTTTTTATCCTATATATTTTGTTTTTGAATCAAAACTTTTCTATTACTGTGAATACCACTGAAAGAAAAATTACACTGCATTAAAAAATGTGTGCTTTTATTAGCACACAAAGTTTTCTTTCAGACCAAATTATAACTTTTTCTTCTTTTTAGGACTAGGAGGACTATTTGTTTCAATCTGGATAAAAACGTCGTTGCCAGTTTTGTGTAACACCAAAAAAGGGGAAAATAAATTAGAAATATCAGTCCTATCGTTACAAATTCGGTACCAAATAAAAGGGGCAATTTTTCTGAATCCAGGAGTAGAAACAATTTTTCGATAGGACAATGAGATTTTTTAAAAATTAACTAAAGTATGAAATTTAGGTGGAAACACATCATTTTAAAAAGTACAGGGCCCAGTTTTACAGTCAAAAAATAAAATAAAAATAAAAATTTTACAGATTGAACTTAATAGTCCTCTAAATTCTGTGTTTGACAGAATTTTTACTTATTTATTTATTTATTTTGCTTTTATATTTTTTTCTATTTTTCCTTTTGGCATCAAGCTAAAAAAATGATTAAAATTGAACCAAAATGTACAAAATACTTTGTAATAAGGAACACCACTTCATGTTTTAAGGTGAAGAATCAGTTTTTTTTTTAATGTTTTTTATATATGTAAATCAAAAGAAAACTACTATGTTAAATTCTATAGAATAGTTATATCAAATGAGTGAAAACTACATTATTTCACATAATCTTGGAGAAACTCAATCATTAGATGAATACTAATTTTGTAGCCAAATAGAAATATTTTAGATATTTTCTAACACTTGTTTTGAAGCATTTTTATGAATACTGGAGGCTGTGGTACTAAATTAAGATCTGTAAAAGACAGATTTATTAGGATGATAGGACTATTTCCTTCAGGAAGGAAAAAAGCTTTGTCACCAGTTTGCAGTAGACTACTTTGAATTGTGTAGCATTCATCTAAAAAAGGTGGAGGGAATCTTGAACAAAATTAAAACATACATTTGAGATGGTAGATAATAAAGATAAATCAGTGTTTTGTTTCATTATTATTATTATTTTTACTAATTTTAGCTTCAGTGATGCCACTAGTCTTTCAAAATCCTGGATCCCTGGAACCTATGAGTTCCAAAAATCTGGGTCCTTTTTTAATAAAAAATGGGTCCCCACATAAATGAATTTATATATTAAAGATATAAATTAAAATTTTATCTTATTGTTGATGAAGAACAGTTTTTTATGAATTTTTAACCTGTTCTTTTTGAGATTGTCTTAAAACTAATATTATGTAGGAGGTGGTTGCTGTTAAGAAACAACTGAAAACATTTAGCTCAATGTGCCCTGGAACCAGAAAGAAAAAAAAAAAAATGAATAAGAGAAAATATAGTAAAATAGCTAATTATTATTATTATTATTTTAACTAGAAACATTTTTAAAAAGTCCTTGAAACTATCAGCATTAAAAAAACAAAATGAGAAAAAACTTTTTTTTTGGGGGGGGGGATGGGGGGGGGAGTTTTGAGATGAGCACATTGATTACTTACAAAATTTAGTTACACATTCCACTTCAAATGTAGTACATGATTCATTAACCAGTAATCACGGGGCCGACCTGATTCTGGTTGTCGCCCCCCCCTGCCGAAAACGGAAATATCACGTCTGCAAAAGCTAACCCCAGTACCCCACCCTCCTTTAACCACAAAATAACTTACCAATAAACTGTAATAACTTAGATAATGCATTAGAGAAAAAAGTAAAAAAAGTGTACTTACTTCTCTGTAAAAGAAATTACTATAATAATAATAACAATAACATTCTGACATTAGCTAAAATACTTTATTTTTTGCTTAATGCAGAAAACATATTACTTTTTTTTAAATACTTAGGCTTCCTTAATAATAAAGTTTCTTGAATCTTAATACAGACATAATTTCATGTTCCTGTAATCACGTTTGTTCATCTGTTTAATTTGTTTTTGTTTTGTTTCAATGAACTTAAAATGCAGCAGGGTGATGCGATTCAATTTATCAACACTTTTAACTGGTAACTTTTTCATATCTGAACTTTGCATTTCAGAACTTTGTTTTCACACCGCCCACTCATGTGTCTTCATCGTATTGGAATTGGATAGGAATGTTTTTGATTTTTCGAATGAATGGTTTTGTGACCATTTTTCAAAATTCATATTTTGACTAAGCTTTGATAAAGGGCACCCATTGGTGATTCGTTATGCAGTGATGCAATTTGGTGTATCGTACACTTTTTGCTGATAATCTTTTCGCATCATAACTTCATTTTCTCCTCTCAAAGTCGAAACTTCATTTTTGATTTTGTGCTGGCCACTTGTTTGTGTTTATTGTATAAGATTAGTTCTTTTTCCTTTATGATAAAATGGGGTTTTAAAGGATTTTTTTTCTTCTTTAGAGCAGAATGTTTCAAAACTAAGGAAAATATCAGTTTAGACGAGAAATATATTTTAAAATTTGCTTTTTTTCTTTCTTCCAGTTGAATATATATATATATATATTTTAAGAATGAAAATTATGCGCCCCCTGGGACCTGCCACAATAAGTTTTTCATCTTTTGCCTTCGATTTTTTGCATAATTTACGCGTTATAGCACATAAGTAGCATTGTTCAGTTTTCAGTTCCTCTCATTTTTTTCCCTCTTGTAATTATAACTGATTGTGTTTTTCAACTTGAAAAAAAAATCCCTTCTCCTGAAGGAATAGTTTGAGAAGACTTTCAGTTATGCTTTTTTAGTTAGCCTTATAATAATAGTATTGCATTAAGCTCTGGGAGAAATATTACTTTTTGAAATGTGAATTAATGTGAAAGCAATTTCATTTTAAATATTTTAAATCTAAAATTGTTCATTTCAGCAATAACATTGTATGGAATTCTTTGCAGAACATTACATCAAAGAAACATAAGGCTTATCAATAATTTGATGCTGCTTGTTAATTTTAGAAGCAAATTTCAACATTAGAATAACAGGAGACTTGGAGTTGGAATATAAAAACCCGAATAAACTACTACGTCAGAAACGCCAAAAGAAAAATATTTGCTATGCATACAGCTGTTTCGGTAGCCTTAAGCGTACCGTCTTCAGTGCAAAAAGAATTCTGAATCTGGAGAAGTGCTCGTATATATAGGAGAGGGACCGAATTTAGTTCAACCAATAGGATTTCAGGAAAGGTGGAGTGTGTGGCCAATAGGAATTTAGGAATGTTAGCTGTGTAAACAGTAGAAAAATTAAGAAAATGTGGACCTATTTGTCTGATTATTGGAAATTTTACATTTAGTCCACATTTTCTTAATTTTTCTACTGTTTACACAGCTAACATTCCTAAATTCCTATTGGCCGCACACTCCACCTTTCCCGTAATCCTATTGGTTGAACTAAATTTGGTCCCTCTCCTATATATACGAGCACTTCTCCAGATTCAGAATTCTTTTTGCACTGAAGACGGTACGCTTAAGGCTACCGAAACAGCTGTATGCATCGCAAATATTTTTCTTTTGGAATTTCTGACGTAGTAGTTTATTTGGGTTTTAAACTTCAACATTGTTTAAAAACATGAATTGGCAGAAATATTTATAAATATTTTAATTGCTATTTTTACTAATTCATTTTTATTTTCCTTTACCCTTACATGTAGAGAAAGTATTGTTTTGGGGTCAAATTTTCAAAATTGAGATTTTGCTACATTCACATATTTTGAGATCCACTCAACTTGAAAATGAGGTTTTTAGCAGTTAGTCTGTGTATCTGTCTGTGAGTCTGTTATAAAGCATGAGAGCAAACATCAGCAGGTAGTTCAAAATTGGTAATCTAAATCTGTCTCATGGAGATGCTGCCTGAAACTTTTTATCAAAATCAAACAAATAGTTCATATACTGGGACAGCCAACACACTTTAAATATATTATATCTATCAGCAAACTTTCTGGTAGGTACAATTTAACATATTTTAGACTGCATTAAACAAAATGAAATCGGCATACATTCTTTATATGCACAAAAAGCATGTTTCATGTGAAATATAGTGTAAAAAAGATTTATCCTTTGTTTTTACAAAGCCACACAAAAGAATTCTGATATATTAGTACTTGATTCCAAAATTGTGTCGTTACTTGCTTTTATTTAACTTGGTTGTTCTGTCTGGATTGCATCAATTTTAAATCCATTCTACCAAATTGATTTGAGTTCGTAGTTAGTGACAATACACCCAGGGAACCGTTTAATTAAGGTCAGGTTTCAGGAACAAAAATCTGTCCTGGAATCTGTTTCAAAGAGTGATGTTTGCAAAAGTTGTCTGAATAATTTGCAGTAAACTTTTAAGTTTAATAAGTCCTTAATTCACGCCTCACTCGAAAATATATATCAACAGTGGTGGTTCGTAATTGAGGGCCAGCGGGGCACTGCCCCACCTAATTTTTTTCTCGATTAAAATAATAAGAATTCTTTTGTTTTTTTATAACTGTTCAAAAATATATATACAAAATAACAAGTCTATCTAACTTTTTTCTTAATCTTCTTTCATTATAATTTATTTGTCAATATATTTTTTTCAGCTGTCACAAATCACTAATGACTGACCGACTGCTACTTTCCTTCCTTATCTTAGAGAATGGGGCCGTTTACAATCGGCCCAAAATTGGCGTGTTTATTTGTACAGTTTATTCTACTTGAACAGCGGGTTAACACATTTGGCGACGAACTGTTTTATCAGTGTAAGCACGCTGTAATTTTCTCGTCAATGGGCCACTTTGGAACAAAACTATAGGGGAAAAAAATGTCTCCTTTAAAATTCGTTAACTATGCAATTCACGGATAAAATTTGGTGACTTCTGCATTACGTTTTTTTTACCTCATTGATTTTTCGGTGAATTTTTTAGAGTTTTATATGACGGTTTAAAATTTTAGTGTTTAAAGAAATAAATCTGGTAATAGTCAAAAATATTTTCTAGACTAGCCTTTGGGATAAAAGCCTGTATAAGAATTTAAATGATGGAAAAAAGAAAAAGAAATAAAAACAAAAAGAATATGCAATTTTTTTTTTCCTCTTCAGAATAGTGTATTAAAACTTTTATGCAAAAAATTGTAAAATTGTTAGATAAATAATTAACAGATTTAAATGGATTAAATATCTGCATAAAATTGTGATTTATTATTATTATTAAATGATTTTTCTTTTAAATGCGATTTAATAGAAACATCTGCATTGTTTCTTTTTTCTTTCTTTTCTTTTTTTTTTTTTTTAAGATGATAACCCGTCTTCTTTCTTTATTTATTGAAAGTTAATTTAAATTATCTAAAATTAAGCTTTTAAAGTGAGAAACATGGTGTTTTTTTTTTTTTTTTTTTTTTAATATGTATCCACATTACATTAATCATGACTTTCTAAATTCCAATATAACTTCTTACAGATTGGTTAAGGTTTATTTTATTTATTTTTTAAGATAAGAAATATGAATATAACACTTAAAATTCTATAATTAAAAGATATAGGGATATAATTAGTATAAGCTAAATAATATTACACTCTGAGACATTTGAATTTAAATTTTAATGGTGTGTAGTGTTAGGGTTAAAGCCAGTTGACTAAAAGAGGGTCCTAGACCTGAGTAGTGTACTCTCTGTAAAGAGTCTTTCTAAGTGTTACATAGGCATTTTTATTCAAGTTTTGGAGAAAACCATAGTAAACTCCAAATGTATATGTCGACGAAAGCTATCTGGTATCGAACTTGGCAATTTCCGTCTACTAGCTACAGCTACCAGATATTTAAATTTTGATATTCCATTGATCAGAACATTGCAGAATTTTGCAATTGTATTTATAAAACTTTAATTTTTGAGATAATTTTATGCAATGTTTTCCATAGTATTGAATTTAAGGTTCGCCATCATAAAAAAAAATCCAAAATTTCGTTTTACACCCCATTTTATTAATGTTTGTTTGCATGTTTGAATAATGAATAGTATTAAAGTTAAATCATGCATCATACGATGGATTGGGCCCCACTTGTGAAAATTTGCACGAGCCACCACTGTATGTCAAATAAAACTTCTCATAAAATTATTTTGAATTGTTATTCGTATATAGTACTTCTTAGGGGTGATATTGTGACTCAAATTAGAAAAAACCCAATTAGAATTAGAGCCTCAAATTAGAAAAAACCCAAAATATCAAATAATACTCAAATTATTTAGCTCAGAAGCCCTCAATCTTTTTACATTTCATTCACATATCACCTGGATAACAAATGAACAACCAATGAAAACAAAAAACAACTTTATAGGAAATATGAAAATACAGATGGGTTAGAGTAAAAACCCTGAAATTAGGGGTAAACCCTGAACACAAACACCCCTGTATCTTACACTTTGATCCGTAATTTGTCTTTATAGCATTTAAATACAGGGTAAGAGAAAGTTGTGTGATTACCACACCTGATTATTTTCCTTAATGAATAGTTATATTTATAATATCTTTATATTTTAGGTTAAAAGAGCACCACTTGCTACCATTGAAGAACTGAATTTGTCCGATGAATCTCAGTTGAATGTCAGCTCTCATTCTTTGCAAAATAATGGTTTTGGCTCGTAGCAGTGCACTCGTTTCAAATCTTTGCCACTCTTAGTAAGACTGAATAACACACACACATAAACTTTATTTCAAAACATTGTAGCACAATCTAAAAAAAGAATTTATAAAAGATCATAGTGAGAATTTTGAAAATATTAACGAAACGCTCCATATTTGTACACCACCTTTTAATTGAAAATCTGCTATTTTAATAATAGATAGAATATCGTTATTAGTTTCTTTGTGTTCGTAAGCCTTATGATTGAAATTATTTATATTTAAATACTTTAAAATATTGTGTAAAGTAATTGTAGGTTGTAATTGCTTTTAATTTTTTTTTTGAAACTTTATGAGAATTATTATTCATAAAAAAAAAAATAATAATAATAATAAATATTGGCTATGTAAAATGTAGATTTATATAAATGCTAAACAAATTTAAGAACTAACCATGTTTAACTTGCTATTATCTTTTGCATTGATTAGGATATTTGATGTAACAAATAATATTTTAAGTATAAATTTACGATATTCTAAGTATTTAGAACATTAAAGCTAGAATGTTTATTTTTTGATATAGAATTAATTATTCTAATGTTTTATTCAGTTACTTATTGTAAAAGGCTTTCAAGTTTATTTAACATATCAAGTATGCATTAATATCATGACTCAGGCATATTTTACTATTGGTGTCAGTGTGACAGTAGTGCATAGAGCAATGTCAATGGTTCGCTGTAAAAGGCATATGTATATGCATTTTTTTTATTAACCTCCGGCATGCCATTTAACTATTTTTTTTTATTTACTAATGCAAATTATACTAAAGTTAAAATATTAGAGAATTCAAAATATAGGATAGACATAAAAAATAGCATTGATAACCAATAACATCGTTTTAAATTCCAATATTTATTTCTTTGAAACACTTAATATATCAATTAAAATTCTGTTGTACTTATAATTTATCTTGAGGGCGAATTACTTACCACTACCAAATTCATAATAAAGTCAATTTAAAATAAATCGCTGTAAGATTTTCTTGAAGAGTTTACATTATTATTTTTCTTATCCACTTTAATAAGAATTCTTTTTAAGATTTTGTATTGTTAATTCATTAAAAATATTTTTTAATTCATCATTCATTACTTTATCTTAATACATTATTGTGCATTTAGTCAAACATAAATTATTTCTCATTTTCATGTTTATTCGAATATTTTAACTATTCCTGTTTTTATCATCATTATTTATTTAATATATTTCTGCTTAAATAATCTAATTGAAGGTTGGATTTCTTTTTAAAAGGTATTCTGTTATTCTATATACATGCAGACTTTTTTTTAAATGCTTGTTGTATCAATTCTTAATGACTGACTATATAGAACTGAAAAGACTAGGAGTGAAATCAAAAGTCATTTTTATCTCCATTTGGCTAAAATCAAGAGAGTGATGCCATTTAGGTTTTTATGAAATTTAAGGTAAATTGGTTATTAATTGTTTGCAAGTATAGAAAGGAAAAGGATCGAGATTTTCTTAGCAACTATCAAAGCTTTAAATCATGATTTTTTTTCAGAACTTAACTTTTCATATTAGTCTTTTCTATTTTTGAACCTATTTTCTTTCTTTCAAGTATATATGAACTACTGATGAGTCACAAAATATTGTTTTTTGAACTTCAGGCCAATCATCTTCAAGTTAATGTTTTTATATATGGTCCATGGTTACCAATTCTTCTCAACTTTAGTAGAGTAGGGGCATATATACTACATGTTTTAGTAGCAGATTAACCCTTTATGTCCCAACCATAGATATAGTATTAAGGCATAGATTGATCAGCGAGAGGGAAAAAGTGATACCTTTTTTTCGGGAAAAGTCACTCTAATGGCTGCCTTTTTCCGAGTAAATTACACACAGGAATACACACAGATAATTTAGCAAATTAAATTTATGAATAATTTATTTACTAAAGGTGAACGAAAAACTCCAGATACAGTTTCAAATTCATTTTTCTTTTTTTCAATACTCTCTAATGGCTGATTTTAGAACTTTTTTTTCGGCATCAAAAATTTTTGCTTGATAACATGGGGATGATAGATCTATATATATTACTATATCTATGGTCGCAACAGAACTTTAAAAGTCTCATTAGATTTAAAAGCATATAAAATTAATTCTATGAAAGGAATATTAAAGATGCTTATAAGGATCGAACGTTACAAACTTCACTTTTATCTCAGTATTTGGTATTATATGTTACATGTAGCCATTTTTATTCAAGAAAGGGTTTTATAGCGTGCTGTCAGTTTTTGACTTCCATTTTTCATTATCATTCATTAAGAGGACTCTACTTATCACCCCCAGGGGCCAAAGCCAATGTTATTTATTCTATGGAGAATTTTGCCCCATTATAACTCATTAACTAATACGTACATTTTAATTCCGTTTTTACATTTAGGAAATCCGCAACTATTAAACAATTTATCTCTTTTTAAAAATTGATATTTTTAATTTTTAATATTTTATTTTGAAATTGGGAAAAATCGATTTTTTTCAATGTGAAATTTTGAACTTAAAAATGAAATCTTAAAAATTAAAATAATAAATTTTTAAGAAGCGATAAATTGGTTTAATAGTTGTGGATTTTCTGAATGTGAAAACGGAATTTAAAAATATGTATTAATTAATTAGTTATAAAGGGGCAAAATTTCCAATAGAATAACATTGACTTCAGCTTTTGGAGACCATAAGTAGAGAGTCTTATGAAAAATATAAAGATAAAAAAATAAATATTTTTTATTTTACATTTTTTCAAGGTCTTGATCTTTTTTCGACCTCTATGCACCAGTCGTACATTAAAGCTATTTAATAATCTTCATGATGAGGTTATACACATAATTTTTTAAAATTATATCTTTATAAAACATACTTAGGAGCATACAGTCCCTGTCCCTGCTGACATTCATACCTATTCTATATTGTTATTTTATAGGAAAATTTATTTGCACATTCAGAAAACTCACAACCATTAAATAAGTATTTATTTTATTTTTTTTAAATATTTATTTCCGTTTATAATATTTCCTTTTAGAGTTTAAAAAGTAAAAAAAAAAAAAAAAAATAACTAAGTGCACCTTTTAGTTAGAAAAATAAAATGTGAAAAATCAATTTCAGAAAATTATGGAGTGGAAGGCTGATTTTTTATACCAACTATGTGAAAAATACCACAGCCAGGAATCAAACCCGGGCCTTCCACTTTACGTGCAGATGCTCAAACCATTGAGCTACCATGGCTGACTTCACATAGTTGGTATAAAAAATCAGCCTTTCCACTCCATAATTTTCTGAAATGAACTTTCAGGCTTGATGAATAAATTTCTAAATTAAAGTGAAAAATCAATTTTTGTGGATTTTCTGAATATAAAAGCAGAATTAAAAAATAAATAAATATATAAACAATAAGTAATTGTGGAAACGAATTTCCCCATAGAATAACATGGGATTTTGCTGTCATTGAAGTTAGGTATTGCACGCTCTTAATCTTTTATGACCAATTGTTCCTGATTGGGAATATCAAATTAAAAATTCATTAAAAAACTAAATTTCATCATTATTGATGTGAAAAAATTAGCTCGTATAATTTACAGATGCAGGGGTGAAACTACACCTAACACTTAAAACCCCCTAAAAACTGTGACTAATATGAAGAATGAATGGTAAAAGAAGATTTATTAATGACATTTAAAATTATTTATTTACACCTATATTGGAGCGTTCTTAATACAAAATAAGTTAAATTACACATTCTAAACGAATGTTTCTATATATATATAATAAAATAATAATAATAATTCAACATGAAATTTAGAGACGGTAAAATAGTGAAAAACCCCGAATTTAGGGATAGCCCTGCAGGCTTGATTTTTTTAAAACAAAAGCCAATTTTTTTTTTTTTTTAAATCATAAAAAGAGAAACATACAGAAATTTATAAAAATGACCTTTTTTTTTTCTTAATATCATTTTCCTATCATAAAATTTCACATAAATGTGAAAAACAATCCAATGTTTTCTAAAAATTGGTTTCAGTACTCAAACTAGATCACATTGTTTAAAAAATATAAATTTTATACGATTAATAAAAAATGTACCTGGCATGATTTGTGAAATATTTGTGTTATCAATATGTTATATTTCTATATTAAAATGAGCACATATACATAAGAAATTTAAGTAATACCTTTAAACTAAAGCATTTTAAGGTAAAGTATGCAAAAAAAAAAAAAAAAAAATAATAATAATTAATTAATTAAAATAAATAAATAAATAAAAGGTAAAGTAAAAAATAATTAAATTACATCCCTAGTTCTGAATTCAGTCTGTAAGAGGTTAATTAGCTGAAAAAGATTGTTTGAAATACATATTTTGTTTTTTAAAAAATTGGGACATAAAGGGATTAAGTAATTGCTTTATTACTAAAGTGCAATTTTTCACATACGATACGGCTTGAAGCCTCTATAAGTGCCCCTTCTTCCTATAGTCAATGCTTTCATACAATAAGTAGAAATATGATTAGCCTACAATGTGTTAATTTTTTACAATTCCTGTCTTTTTTTCCATTTGTTGTGATGTTTTGGATTTTAATCTCGAAGACTGTTTTATATCCTTTGTTAATTATACACAGTTCACATTGTGTGATAATAATTTTCCTTTTAATTTTATTTTTGTATGCATTTGTGTATTTTATTGATAGACTTGTGCAAAGTGTTCACAACTTTTTGTTAACTTAAATGTGTGCTCTTGTTACTAAATACGTGATATTTTAACGATTCATATTTGTGAGTTTTGTAAATTTTAATATTTTTGTTATAAAATTAATAAGATGTATTACTTAAAGAATATCTTTTTTTGTAGATATTGAAAACTTTTCTTTTTGCTTTTTTATATAAAAGATATATGCTATTATAGTCTCAAAATATAATACGATTATAGAATGTTGATTAACAGAAAGTTTCAATTGGCAAAAATAATGCATTTTAAATTTTAATGTAGTATTATACTTTTCTCTTTTAAAATTTTTTTTTTTGTTTTGTCTCTTCTACACATTTATTTAAATTTATTATTTTAATAGTTGATATACATGAATACAATATGACATAAAATAATAATTATAACAATAATAAAGTGTAGTTGTTTTCTATAACATAAGATCTGTATAAATATGTGTTCATAAGAGCTGCTTTTAATGAGTGATAGAATTAATTTTACTTTACCAAGATTATGTATATGTCCTAAAGCATAAAATCAATAGTGTAATACAATTTTCTGATTCAACAAACAGATTTGAGTGCATCATGAATAAACCATGCTCTTCCAGAATAAAGTAGTGTTTTAAATCAGAGGTGGAGAAATTTTAGAAATTCTTACCATCCAACAATACACAGTCCATTTTATACATAGTCGATCATCTTCATAACAAACTTTTGGCAATTACAAGGTGAATTGTCCATTTAGCAGAATTAAGTCATGTTCACTGAGTATCATTTCTTAAAATATAATAGTAGCGTAAGGGTCCTCATTAGTCAATAAAATAGTGAACCATATACCTTCCTTTCTTCTTTCCCAAGTAATTCTATAGGATTTTTGTTGCTTTGTATCTCGTTATGGATATCTTCAAAAATAAAGTTTTTTTTTTTCAGTTCTACTCATCGAATATGCCGCCTTTTTTTCTTAGGGAGCAGTTAAAATATTTATATTTATTATTTTTTCTAACTACTCTCTAAGAAAAAAGGTGGCATATTCGATGAGTAGAATTGAAAAAAAACTTCATTTTTGAAGATATCCATAACGAGATACAATGCAACAAAAATCCTATAGAATTCTTTGGGGAAGGAGAAATGAGGTTATCTGACTACCAAGAACGAACCCTAATAGGTAATAAAATCTAAAGTAGTTGCCTATTCAACACTGCTCATGCTTTTGAAAGGAGATTTTTGGCTATTTTACTACATTGAATATCGTCGACATTGAAACTTATTGACTTGAAATCCACTTGCCACATCTGAAAAATGACTCACCAGTGTAGATATGTCAACATTTTTAATTTATTCTGGTGCATTGTTAGAAATTGCTTTTTCTTAACACCTTTTATTTATTTATTTATTTTTTTTTTTTCAGAATCACTTTCTCCAATATGTAATTATGATTAAATAAAAAAAACTATTAAAAACATTTTAAATTACCTTACTAAATAATCCTTAAGAGTTGGTTGATATATTTCGGCCTTCATCCGAGGCCATCTTCAAAACCCGATGACATAAACGTTTATGTCATCGGGTTTTGAAGATGGCCTCGGATGAAGGCCGAAATATATCAACCAACTCTTAAGGATTATTTAGTAAGGTAATTTAAAATGTTTTTAATAATGTCATCGGGTTTTGAAGATGGCCTCGGATGAAGGCCGAAATATATCAACCAACTCTTAAGGATTATTTAGTAAGGTAATTTAAAATGTTTTTAATAAAATTTAAATCCTTTTATAAACTTAAATGTAATAAAAAAAACTACTTTTCAAAAATAAATAAAATAAAAATAGGTAGGTATTAGCAATGCTTCTGGAATAAATGAGAAATGTTCTTATATCAGAATTACTAGTAATGGGATATTCTTGGTTTTCTTGGACTTTTTCAGATAATTGTTTTTTCTTTTCATTTAAAATTTCAGGATTTCAATTTCATTGTTCATACTTATCAGGGAAAACCTGAAATACTCAAGGAATTTGGATTAAAAAAAAAAAAAAAAAATCAGGAAAAATAAAAATTTTCACTAAAGTTCAAGAAAAATTGATTATAAAACCTGGGAAAATGAATGTTTCCTTTTTTTCATAATATTTTTTTTCTTGTTTAGCTTTATAATAGATTCAAACAATTAAGTATTGTGAAAATGCATCTGTGAGGAATTATTTCTATGTTTTGCTATCATGATCGACAGTAACATGACATCATATAATGGAAGTAGAAGTATTTTCTCCTCTCTAGAGGAATGTTTCTTGTAATTTATCGCTAATATTTTCTTGAAAATTGTCTGGGAAAACTCATATCTGAGTATGAACCTTAGATTTTAAATTTCAGAATTTAGTCAAAATGACTTAGGACTTTACAGATTTCAACCGAAATTCCCTGATATTTTCCTCACTTTTCCTGATTTCCACAATAGCTACCTTCCTGTTTAGCAAACTTCTAAATTTTGGGTTATAAAAATCCATTTCTGTATTGAGATATTTTTATATTAGAAAACTTAGTTTCAGTTATTTTTTTTTTCTCTCTCTCTCCCCCCTCCCCAACAAAAAAACAAAGAAATTTCCTGGATGGAGAGAGCAGGAAATATCGGATCAGATTTCATTGCCTTACATTTATTTTCAAAATATTTTAGGAGAGTAAATAATTAATTATCTTCCCCATAAACATTTTTCAGTTTATAAAACAGGTTTAATAATAATAATAATAAAAACTTCTTTTAATTTAACTGTAAAGCAGTCTTTGATTTAGTTGCATCATTATAGATTCATGGATGGAAATCCAACATTCTACTTGTAAGTATTTAATAAATTTTAGTTTATAAAATGTGAATAATTGAATAATATAGATATTAGTTCAGTCTTTTTAATTTAAAAAATATATTTTCTTTTTATTATCAACTATTTGTGCCAATATCAAAGAGTTATTTATTTATTTTTTATTACTTACAGGTAATACAATTAATGATATGTTTATTTTATACTTTAACCTTGCCATACATACCAAAAATGAAAACTTCCAAACATTTAGCCATTTAAAAGTTTTTTTTTTTTTTTTTTAATTTTATATAGAGATTCAGACAGATAATTTGCATTTTATTTATTTTTTCAATGAAATGAAAAATTAGATATTGGTTTCAGTTTTTGAAATGATTGCTTTTGTTTTCCAATTTGGTGAAGTTCATTATGTTTTTAATTTTTATTTCCCTGATATTCCAGAAGCACAAATTTCCCCGTTTTATAAGGTTTCTAGGTTGCTGGCACAAGACCCTATTAAAGCATCCATGGAAAACACTGGTAAATTTGATAGAAATATTGGTGCAATATTACAAAATAGTATTTCATTATTTTTCTCAGAAGTTAATAAACATTTCATTTCCTTCTCTCTCCCGATTGAGTATCTTATTTTGATTGTCATATACAGTGGAGCACCTTTTATATGTTTCCCATTTATGCGTTTTTCTCATTTATACGTTTTTCAACTTCGGGCCCAAATGATTCAATTGAAATCTAATGTTAAAATATTTCGTTTATACAACACAAGTCAAGTCTTAATTTCACTTACACGTTTCTTTCCCCTTGTAGAATCCCAAGTTTAACTTTCATTCCAGGATTAAAAAAAAAAAAAAAAAAAAAAAAAGATGTATGCTCTTTATGTTCTATTCTTATCTTTTTTGAGGATTTTTCCTTAGAACTATAGTACATACAAAGTGCAATTTGCAATGATAGCCTGAGGGAAAGTGGGAGGTGGGTGTAGAGAAATTTTCAGAAATAAGCATTTTGGTACAAGTGTGATGTAAATAATTCATTTACCTTTTATGTTTCCATATTTTAAATTAATTTTATTAATATTTTTAATTTTCATAGCAACAGAAGTTACTTAGTGAGGATCAAAGAACCTCATGGCGTACATTGCGTTCTGGCCACTAACCCTTTTTATTCTTTGGGTCAAAAGGTCAAATATATATATCCAAATAATTTTATTTACATAAGAGAAAAGAGGAATCAATTTACTTATTGGCTAGAATGCTGTAAAAAGAAAAATGCATACAAAAATAATGTTTGTAAGAAAACTAATCTGCTGCATCAAAATTAATCAATTTTATTTTCCAAACCACACTAGTAATTCCAAATTAAGTAGGATATAAGAATTAATGATTTTTAAAATTTGAATAAGTATTCATATAAGCTAATATATATATATTTATTATTAATAAGTAGGCACTCTCTCTCCAAATGATAAAATGGTCATTATTTTAAAACAGAAGCAAAACAAATCTTTCTCACCCATGTTCTTCTCTTGAGAGCTGCTGAAACCCAACTAAATTTAAAACTGCCAGAATAACAGAAGGTGGAGTCAGAACCATCACCCTATTGGTTCTCAGCATGGTGTGATATGACATCACCACTAGGAAAGAAGAACCAATTTTTCTCCTGTGTGTGTGTTGCAGTAAAGCAAACACAACAGGGTGAGTTGAGCCAGCTGAGAGAAACAATGCATTTAAGTGCAGAAAATGATCTTATTTAATATTTAAAAAGAAGTGATGTTATTAACATCACATTACCCCTAACGACCATTAAAAAAATTTGGAAGACTAAAAATGTGAATGGAGAGTGCATACCTACATTTACATGCAGGATTACAATTTTTTTTTTTTTTTTTTTTTTACTTACATGTGAAAAAAAAATATCCATATTGACTACATAATATTATAGGAACGGCCATTAAAGGCATGAATGTAACAAAGCAAATTTTTAAGCAACTGAAAGGTCTTACAATACTCTTAACAACATGCACTTGATAAAAAAATTTGGAAATTTTGAGAACAATGTACATGTGACACAAAATCTGAACCAAACACAATACAAAATCGATAAGTAAAGCTGAAACAATAAAATTCCGACAAACAACCCAATATCAACGCCTACCCTGGTAGGTGATCAATTCTACCAAAATAGGTGAGGAATACACCATTTCATCAAAAACAATACTATTTCAGCACTGTGGTTACAGACATTCTCAAATAAAAGATTTTATTGATACAAAAGTGGTCAGTGACATATCTAACAATATTTATTAGGATATTGACAACTAATAAAATATATCTATAAATGCAAACAGACACAGCTTTTATCAACAAGTGACATGAGTAAAAAAACATTGATACCTTTTAAAGAAAATAGTATTATAACAGAAATATTGAAAAGCATGTTAATTGCTGTAAAACCTGCTTTCTTATAAATTTGTAAAAATAATTAGTTAACGAGAATAAAAAAATGTATGACATGACAAAAGAATTTCAGTGGATGTGCAATATCAACAAAAATATTTAACCAATAATCTTGATATTAAATACCATCTACTGATTAATCAATGTGAACACATGAAAGAATACACATGAAAGAACAACTATACTAAATAAATGTCAAAGAAATCTTGTTAACAACTGATAAAACAAAATCAGTTATATTTCAGTATAAAATATTTACAGATGACCTCTTGAAGCATTATTATGAAGGAGAAAAAAAAATCAAAATAAGTATCAATACAAATGTCAAAATAATCTCATAGATAAATATTACATTACGGAAAAGGCATTCCAAGTACTCGAGTATAATATTCGAATAATATTTTTTTAAAAATTTTAAATTTAATCATTACCATTATTATTAATATTATTTAAAGAATATACATATTATAAATGGAAATAATAAATGTGAGTGGCTACTGAGGCCACCAAGTTAGATTACTAAACAAAATCAAAAATGCACTTAATATAAACGTCAAATAATACTCAAATAAACATACTATCAGATATAACCAAAACAAAACTGCAATGTCAATAATCACAATAAACAAAAAATTTTAACAAACATTATACACATTTATATACATATCATGTGTGGATTGTGTATTAATTTGATTGTGTAATAGTGTGGATGTAGTGTATACTTGTGTTGTATAAGTGATGTCTGTGTCTGTGAAAATGGTGTGGAAGCTTCCAGAAATTGTATTTAATAACCCAATATATTTATAAACATGACAATGTGTAGGAATTAATATATGAAAAGAAAGAAGAAAAATTATGTATACACATATAAATATGCAAGTTTCCGATACATATAACACACACATACTGTACATTTTGAGCAGTAAATAATTATAGTATAGTTATCAAATTTAACAAATAAGACAATATATAAAATAAATCAGCATAGCAGAAGATTTATATTCATATTAACTACAATACACACTGCACTAAGTTTTTGTAGATATTCAACATTTGCCACAGGAGAAAAAATATATATATATATATCTACACAATATATAATAGGACAATATACAAAATACAACTTATCAAATATACCTGTACCAACTCATACTTGTTTACAACAGGCAACTTTGGTGAATGAATTGCTTATCAAGTCCCCTAAAAAAAAAACTTAAAAAAAAAAACATGTTAAAAGAACATTTGTGAAAATGGAAACAAAAAACAAAAATTAAGTTTTGCATCTTGGTCTGAGATCATAATGAGACTGCGGTTGAACAATCCCAGCTGGTTGACCTGTCAGAATTGTTTGTGGAATGAGATGTTGCTTTCTTTTATGCGCCAGGATGACACGGTCTATGTTAATAGTGAATGGTTCAGCCCCTTCATTTTCGAATTCTCTGACGGAGAGTAACACGTCAGATATTACTTTTTGAACTGAATATGGGCCTATAAATCTTGGTTTAAATGTATCTTTGGTTTTTATAAAGACCATATCATTTTCTTTGAATTTCCGGAGAACTGCTTTTTTATGTTGTCTAGTATTACGTTGGTTTTGGTAAAACTTCATGTTATGATGCACTTGCCTAAAGATCTGTTTCATTGATTCCATGTACCTATGGTATTCATATGGAAATTCCAGTGTTTCTAACTGAGGAGCTTCAAACAAGTCAAAGATGCTTGTTAGTGACCTGCCAAAATGCAGAAAGGCTGGAGAATATCCAGTTGAAGAATGAACGGTGGTGTTATACAGGTTCTTGTGTATCATCAAAGCCTGATGAAAATCAAATCCTTCCTTGGTAAGAGTGGAAATTGAGGATTTAATGCTGGTATTAATTCTTTCTGATGAGCCTTGTGTTTGCGGGTGTCCTGATGATGAATGGGAGATTGTAATTTTCAATGTCTGTGCCAAGTTGTTAAAGATGTTTGCTGTGAACTGTGGGCCTAAGTCTGAGAGTATCGCAGAGGGTCGACCAAAGGTAGTAATGTATCCCGTAATGGCTTTAACTACAGCTTGTGCTGTTGCATTTTTTACTGGTACCAATTCAATATGTTTAGAAAAATGATCGAGGAATGTTAACACATGGAAGCCATTGGAGAAAGGACCCAAAAAGTCCATGGAAACTAACATACTCGGCGCAGAAGGAACAAACATTTCCTGTAGTGGAGCAGGTGGAATTCTGTGCGGTTTATATTGAATACATAATGTACAGGACAGAACAAAGTTTTTTACATCTTCAAATAATCCTGTCCAATAAAAGTGTTTAAGTATTCTTCTGTATGTATTTCTAATTCCAAAGTGAGGCATGTGACAAATTTTTAATACTTTAGGTTTTAACTTTTGTGGTACTACAATTTTTGTTTTTGGAGAGTTTTCAGGCTGGTGAAACTTTCGTTTGATCATTAACAGACCTGTGTCCGGATGGACAAAATAATTTTTATATTTAGGAGAAGGTTTCTCCGAAGTGATATCGACAATAATTTTTAGCAGAAAGTCATCTTCTCTTTGCTCTTTAAAAAAACATTCTTCCGAGATTTCCATCATAAGATTATCTGCGTCAGAGCTGTTTAAGGAACGACTGAGTGGAGCAGCATCGTTGCTTAACAACTGAGGTAAGGAAGAACGATGAGGCTCTGATGAGGTGAGTGACTTATCAGATTTTTGTGTGACATTGAAATGATGGAGTTCAATTGTTGGAGAAGCTGAAGAAATGGGTAAATTGTTAGCCTCTTTAATTAATTCTGGGTTTGAGTTAAGATCTTGAGTGTATGCAGAAAAGTCTTCTCTTGAAAAATAGTCTGCCAAAACATTTGTTTTACCTTTTACATATCTGAATGTGTATTGATAGTTTGATAATTCAATCAGCCATTTAGTAGTTAGATCAGCAGGAGAGGAAATTTTCTTATAGTGTTCGAGTGGTCTGCTATCGCTGAGAATGGTGAAAGGTCGGTTGAAAAGGAAAAATTTAAATGCACTGACTGACTTAGCTATGGCCATCAGCTCAAGCTTGATGGCTGAATATCGCTGTTCTGATTTAGATAGTGTTTTACTAAAGTAACTAACCGGAAGCAGAATGCCTTCCTTTTCTTGTAGAAGAACCCCTGAAATAGCAATTTTGCTAGCATCTGTATTAAGAAAAAATTGTTTTGACCAATCGGGTAAAGAAAGAAAAGGTTTAGAGAAAAAAACTTTCTGTATTTGTTTAAAGACTTCAGCATGTTCCTCTGTCCATTTAAATGTAGTTTTCGGAGATGTTAATTTTATCAAAGGATCAATTAATCGCGAGTAGCAGGGAATGAGTTTTCTGTAGAATCCACACAATCCTATAAATCTTTTTAGTTGTTTTCTGGTTGCTGGGATAGGAAATTGAGTAATTTTTGTAATGTTGGAAGAAATAGGATGTATTTTCTGATTTTGGATGCTGAAACCGAGATATTCAATAGATGACTGATGGAATTTACATTTCTTTGGAGACAATGTCAGATTGTACTTTTGTAGAGTAGCTAAAAGTGTTTGTAATTTTTCTGTTGTTTCCTGGAAAGAGTCACTTCCTATAATAATGTCATCCTGGTAAGCATATATGCCTGAACAATTGCACTCTTGTATAATTGTGTCAATAAGCATTTGGAATGTTGATGCGGCTGATCTCAGCCCAAACATTAATCTTTTAAATGAATAAGTTCCCCATTGTGTAGTAAATGAGAGACGTCGTCTGTATTCTTTAGGTAATGAAATTTGATGATACGCTGAGGGAAAGTCTAATGTTGTAAAATATTTAAATTTTGAGATGTTATTTATTATCGTATCAATTCTTGGAAGAGGATAAGTGGAGCATCGAATCATAGAGTTGATTAACCTTAAATCTAGGGCCAGTCTAAAGGAAGGTTTATCCTCCTTAGACACAGCTTTCTTTTTAACCATGAGCATTGGGCATGCCCATTCAGAGATATTTCTCTCAATGATCCCTGCATCCAGTAATTTGTCAAGTTGATCTTTTGCCTCTTCTTGAATAGCTTGTGGAATAGGAAAAGGGTAAGTTTTTAAGGGAATATCTGAAATGAATTTTATATGTGGAGTGATATGATCGGTGTGTCCAATCGACTTTAGTGAACATGAAAATACAGAGTTAAATTTCTGAAGAATATCTTGCATTATTACCCTTTCTGTAGGTTTTAAATGCTGAATAGAAAAATTATTTACATTAAATTCTTTCTGTCTTAAGGATAAAACTTCTGGTGTAGCCTTAATTAGATTACACATGTGATCAGGTGTATTTGTTGCAAGATCCAAGGAATTTTCTTCTATTTTATCTATCTCTGAAATGTATCCGCAAACGGTATTTTTATTTATATGCAGTTTCTTGCTCGAATTATTATACATAGGAATAAAAAATTGAATTAATTCTTGTTTAGTAGAATTTTCCTTGATATGTTGTACCTCCATAAGAGAAGGATAGGACACAAGTGGACAATGCTTGTTAGACGATGTAAACATTACTAACTGATTTTCTGGAATAAGCGTGGACCGCACAGGCACATATATAGTATCCTGTGGATCAATCATAATCTTCTGGGTAAGCCAACATTTTTGATCAGAGGGTAAGTTCTCTTTATGAACATCAATTTTAGATTTTTTATATCCAGTTTGGGGAAAATCCATATGAGTAGCTATCTTATGTGATGCCCGATTCATATCAGATTCAGATGATAGAAGACTGCACGAGGGTACAGTGTCTAGAATATCTAAAGCATTTTCATTAATTTGTATTTTGTTATTGTGTAAATTGATAACTACGTGATGGGACTTTAAAAAATCAAAGCCAAGTATACCAATAAATTTAGATTCAGTAGGTATTTCAATAAGAAAAAAGGTGTGTTTGTAAAAAGTTTTCCCTATTTTAAAGGAAATGCAAACACATCCGTCACATTGGACTATAGAGTTTACTGTAGATATCTTGACTCTTGAAGCAATTCTTTTGTAATGTAATTTGTTTTGATTTTGTAAGAAGTAATGTTTTGAGAGTAATGACACAGAAGCTCCTGAGTCGAGAAGAAAATTCTCTAATGTTTTGTTTAACAGTAATTGTATAATGGGGAGATTGGGCAGATCATTGTCTGTGTGTAACAAGAATTCCAGTGAATTAACTAATATGCAGTCTCCATTTTCCTCCACACTCGGGGACGTTACCAGTACAGGAGATGTTGTCTGTATCGCAACAGATTTGACTTTGCGTTCTAATGACAAAGGGAACTTTGCCTGTGTGTCTGGAGATCTCAGAATGATTTCATTGTTATTTACAAAAAAATTATTAGGTAGATTAGAATATGTTGAGTTAGTCTGTGAAAAGTTGTTATGGTAATTGACTTTATTCAAACCTGACCTATATGAGGAACTCTTTGTATTTAGGAGTTTAGTGTCACTTCTACCATTCTCCACTTCTAGTCATTGTGAATGACTACTTTTGGTTTGAGGGGAGTTGGATTTAAATGTTTTAGGGGCCCTGGCTCTCCGTGACATGTCTCTATAAGGTCTAGAGAAAGTTTGCCCATTACGATATCTGTGAGAAAACTTATTATTTTGTAATTTTCTGAGTGCAAAGCACCTCTGAGCAGAATGTCCAGGTCTTTCACACCATTGGCATTGAATCGTGTGCGAACCTTTATTTTGTGGAAATTTATTGTATGGCCGCTTGCTATAAGATGAATTGTTAATCTTAGTCAAATTGTTTTCTGAGTTTGTACCTATCACTTCACTATCTATTTTATGATTGAAGTTCTGAATAGTAGCAAAAGATGTTCCTGGTAAGACAGGGTTTACTTGCAAGTTATAAATTTCCTGGAATTTTTCGAGACATTCCACCATCTGATAAAAGGTTGTGGCTTTTTGTGATAGTAGATGAATTCTAAAGTGGGGCGGAATGAGATCATTGAATTTTGCGATTAGTAATTGTTCAAGGGCTTTTTCTTCCATATCAGGAAAACGTTTTCTCACTAAATTTTCAAGCTTATTAGCAAAAATATTAATATTGACATCGGACTCAAACTTAAATTCGTTAAATTGTTGTGCTATTGCAGTTGCCGACTCTACCTTAAAATATTTCTTAAATATATTAAATAACTCTTTTGTATTTTTGGCTTTTTGGCAAGCTGGGGAGGAGACATAAAACTTAAGAGCAGTATCTGCCAATTTTGATTTCACAAAAGTTAAAGCATGGGATTCTTCCCATTTGCTGTTCTCAATTTTAAATTTCACTTGTTCAATAAAAAAATCCAATAAATGAGGGTCTCCAGAAAATGGCGTTACTAAAGTTTTGAATGGTAATCCTCTTGTCAATCCTTTGTTAGAAGCCATTATTTTTTGTATATATATGAAACTACTATATTGGCTATAAAACTACATGTGTTGATGGCTATTTGCATATAATAAATTCACGTAGTTGAGGAGAGAGAGAGATACCTACAATTTTTTTTTTTTTTTTTTTTTCAAAGCCAACAATACATAGTTCTGTTGGTTATTATTTATTTAATCAGTTATTCAAAATATATTGAACCAAAAAAAAAAATTTTCATTTGTACAAAGTTCCAGCATATCACAATTTTTGAAACAGGGAATTGTCTTATAGGTCACTTGGTATCCATCATATTCAATCACCAAAAAAATGTAATTGGTAATGTATGACTTTAAAAAAATAATTTCAGTAATTCTAGCAATAAAAATAAAATAACTTATTCAAAATAAACAATCTCTACAGTATCATTTATTCTTAAGAACAATAATCAAGTATTCCTTTCCGGCACCAAATGTGATGTAAATAATTCATTTACCTTTTATGTTTCCATATTTTAAATTAATTTTATTAATATTTTTAATTTTCATAGCAACAGAAGTTACTTAGTGAGGATCAAAGAACCTCATGGCGTACATTGCGTTCTGGCCACTAACCCTTTTTATTCTTTGGGTCAAAAGGTCAAATATATATATCCAAATAATTTTATTTACATAAGAGAAAAGAGGAATCAATTTACTTATTGGCTAGAATGCTGTAAAAAGAAAAATGCATACAAAAATAATGTTTGTAAGAAAACTAATCTGCTGCATCAAAATTAATCAATTTTATTTTCCAAACCACACTAGTAATTCCAAATTAAGTAGGATATAAGAATTAATGATTTTTAAAATTTGAATAAGTATTCATATAAGCTAATATATATATATTTATTATTAATAAGTAGGCACTCTCTCTCCAAATGATAAAATGGTCATTATTTTAAAACAGAAGCAAAACAAATCTTTCTCACCCATGTTCTTCTCTTGAGAGCTGCTGAAACCCAACTAAATTTAAAACTGCCAGAATAACAGAAGGTGGAGTCAGAACCATCACCCTATTGGTTCTCAGCATGGTGTGATATGACATCACCACTAGGAAAGAAGAACCAATTTTTCTCCTGTGTGTGTGTTGCAGTAAAGCAAACACAACAGGGTGAGTTGAGCCAGCTGAGAGAAACAATGCATTTAAGTGCAGAAAATGATCTTATTTAATATTTAAAAAGAAGTGATGTTATTAACATCACAACAAGTAGCCAGATAGTGGCAGCTTTAACTGTCTCCTTTAATTGATTCCAGGGATGGGGTATGAAAAGAAAAGAACCCAGAATTTTATAGGCATTTTGTAAACGTGAAGATTTATTACTCACTTCCAAGATTTATTACTCACTTCCGGTGGGTGACTTGAATAGGATACTGGAAGATTTCCTATTTCTTATCATGTTCATTTGACATTACCATTGGAGAGACAAGGTTTTTTTTTTCCCTCTCTCCTTTTAATCGTTTGCAAAAATGAAATGTCATCTTCATTTAAAGAATGAAAGGTTTTGTCTTTAAAGGTTAAAATCGAAATCTTAAGGGAATTTTTCTGATTTTCTATATTTTTATCCTATCCTTTAAAAGTATTTTAAATTTAATTCAAAATATACCTTAGTCAAATAAATGTAAACGAAATAACGAAAAATTATTCGACTTTTATTATTAACATGACACTTTATTGTGTATTAATTGTTAAAACAAATTTTCAGTTGTACGTTTTTTTCAGTTATACGTTTTTTTAGGAACGGTCCCTTGAAAAGCGTATAAACAGTGCTCTACTGTAATATAATAGAATTAATATAAAAATTATTTGAATAATTTTATTGATTTGGGAAGCACATTCTTTTTTTATTTATTTATTTTTTAATGAAAAATGAACACCTAATTAAAAAATTAAGACTTATTATTTCATTTACTGCTATAATAATTTTATTGTTAAAAAAAAAAAAAAAAGAAAAAAATTACTATTATATAAACTGGAAGAGAAAAAGCTATAAACATTTCATTTCCCTCTCTCTCCCGAAGGAGTATCTTATTTTGATTGTCATATAATATAATAGAATTAATAAAAAAAAATATTTGAATAATTTTATTGATTTGGGAAACACATTCTTAAAAAAAAAAAAAAAAATTATGAAAAATGAACACCTGATTAAAAAATTAACTTATTATTTCATTTGCTGCTATAATAATTTTATTGTAAAAAAAAAATATAATAAATACCATTACTGTTATATAAACTGGAAGAGAAAAAGCTATGTGATTGTTAATAATTATCAGAATAAATTATGGTTAAGTTCTTTGTAAATAAGCAGTTTGTCTATTTTATTGATATATATATTTATTATAGAAATCTAATTTCTATGATTGCTTTTTAGCTTGTATGTGAAACTTATCTGTGCAATTTTATACCATGTGAATGTTAAAATTTTGTTTTTTTAAAAAGCTTATATCCAATAAAATTTGTTTTGTACAAATAAAGTTATTTGAACTATTTTTTTTCTCTATATATGCTTCATTCATTAATAAGAATAACACAACAAAACGTAATTTTACACTAAAAATGTGAAATTTATAAAAACTGCTTTTATTATTATTAATTTTTATTTTCAAACAATGAGCACAAAAAAAACCAAATCTATTTATAACCACTTTTCTTGTGACCATGGTAGCGCAAAATGCTGACTCAACGAGTCCAATGTTAAAATAGGGGTGATTGAGAGAAAATAGTGATAAGGGACTGGATGTTCTTGTGACGATGGTAGCGCAAATGCTGACTCAACGAGTCCAATGTTAAAATAGGGGTGATTGAGAGAAAATAGTGATAAGGGACTGGATGTTTGTCAAATATTAACCTGTTGATCAATTGGGTACAGCTCCAAGTAATTACATTCGTCATCGAAGCTAGTTTTGAGAAACGTGGTTGCACTATACTAATGCAATTACATTTTTTGAAATTTCAAAATATACTTTATTGTATAAGAATTCTACAAATTCTCACAAGTAATTTCATTCTGTGCATGGCGCATTATTCTCTGAAGCTAGAGAAATTTCAGTATCATTTCAGGGTTACCTTTCATCTAATCTGTACATACATTGAAACAAACTTAATAACATGCATGTTTTGGTGTAATTCAATTCAAAGTTCCTTTCCCCTTTATATATTTTCATATAAAAGTATTTTAGACCAAAAATCATTGACTGTGTTTGTATTTATTTGTCTGGGTGGTTTCTACCGACAATATCAAAATCACACATGACTGGCTAACAATTTATTGATTCAGAACATTAAATTTTTTATTGTTAAGTATTAGAACTTTCCTAAAATAATGTATGCTTTTTCTTATTTTAGGCTAACTTTCCCACGAAAAAAATTAAGGTTCAGTGTGAAACTGAGAGTTGAAGACCCTTTCTTCATTCAGTTTGGGGTCCTTTTTTTAAATTTTAGAGGAGAAGCTCATGCTTACTTTCCAGAGCTTTTTCATTATTCAGACTGTGATTTAAATATATATAGTAAATAAATTTTTAAAATGTAGTAACAGATGATTTAAGGACAATGAATACCACATAGACCAATATATAAAGAGTAAGTAAAGTACAATATTCTGGCATGTGAACTTTCACTTCAAAAAAATTATATATTAATTTCGTAATCAATGTCACTACAGTCATTGAAGATAATTATTTAATGAACCAAGATCAGGGACAGTTATGACTCAAATGTAAAAACCCTGAAAATTAAGTTGTCAAAAAAAAAAAAAAAAGAAAAGGAAAACAATGTCAAATAACATTTTAATTATTTACAGCAGAATCCTCAATATTTTTGTATATTTTATCCACGAATCCATAAAAATATACGATTTGTTGATAAATGAACAACCAATGAAAACAAAAGATAACATTGTAGGAAATATGAAAATATGGGTGGTTAGATTAAAACCTGAACACAATCACTCCTCTGCAAGATTTTAAGAGAGATTTCTAAGGGTTTGTTCTTTCAGCTATGTGTTTATAATAAAATATATTGTATATTATCTATAAGTGATAAATTTGAATTAAATTTTAACATTTAATAAAATGAAAAACGAAGTATATTAATATAACATATTAAATATATAAAGACCTAGCTTTACTTCGTGGTCGTTTAAGATCTTTCGGTACCGGGCACCCGGTCCTCCTCAGAAACGTTGCTTCTGTGGTGGAAAACTTGAGACTGTTCACTCCTCTGCTGATTTCTCATCAGGTGGCTCCAAGCTCTATTTGGGGCTACTGCGCCGCTATCGTTGCAACCGTCGCTATTGGTTAATATTTCAATTGACTCACGGTACATGGCATAGTTGTAATTATCGTAATCTGCTAATTTTACGGTTTTATCAAAGTTTATTTTAATATTGTTTTTACTATATGTTTTGGCTAACGCGGTATTATATTTTCCGGTTTTAATGTCGTTTTCATGTTCTTTTATTCTCGTTTTTATTTTTCTTTTAGTGACGCCGATATATGAGCCGTGTTTATTATTTTCATCTATGAAAGGAATTTTATAAATGCCGGCGGTTTCAAGAGGGGGGGTGGGGTTTTTATCGCTTCGGATTAGTTGAAAAATATTTTTGTTGGGTTTGATGGGGATATTAATGTAATGGGGGTAAATTTACCCCATCCATCCCGTACGATCGCGGAGCCGCTAACAAAATTAAAAATACAGCTAACAAATATGGCATTAATATCCCCATCAAACCCAACAAAAATATTTTTCAACTAATCCGAAGCGATAAAAACCCCACCCCCCCTCTTGAAACCGCCGGCATTTATAAAATTCCTTTCATAGATGAAAATAATAAACACGGCTCATATATCGGCGTCACTAAAAGAAAAATAAAAACGAGAATAAAAGAACATGAAAACGACATTAAAACCGGAAAATATAATACCGCGTTAGCCAAAACATATAGTAAAAACAATATTAAAATAAACTTTGATAAAACCGTAAAATTAGCAGATTACGATAATTACAACTATGCCATGTACTGTGAGTCAATTGAAATATTAACCAATAGCGACGGTTGCAACGATAGCGGTGCAGTAGCCCCAAATAGAGCTTGGAGCCACCTGATGAGAAATCAGCAGAGGAGTGAACAGTCTCAAGTTTTCCACCACAGAAGCAACGTTTCTGAGGAGGACCGGGTGCCCGGTACCGAAAGATCTTAAACGACCACGAAGTAAAGCTAGGTCTTTATATATTTAATATGTTAAATTTTAACAGTTTTATAGTTTATTGTTCAAGCCTTTTTTTTTTTTTTTTTTTTTTTTTTTCACTTGCTTGTGTTGCCACTGGCAGATTGATTTTATGACTTAGTCTTGGAAGCTGCATGCTATATTAGCCTAATTCAGCTGTACAAGATGTCCCTGAATTCCTGGGCCAAACTTTAAGGGGAGATAGGCACATCATAAAAATTCAAAATTGCACAAGAACTCATGACTGCAAATGTCATTTTAACCCTTTAAGAACAGGCTATTTTTTTTTTTTTTTTTTTTTTTAAGATGTGGGCATCGTTTTTGAATGTTGAATTTTTTGCAAAACTTTTTTTCGTGCAAATAGTTACATAAAAAGTTATAATAGCAATAGTGCTCTTTCAAATTGATGTATTTAAAGCACTGATTGTACACAATTAACTGCAATATTATATAAGTTTTTTTTTTTTAATTTCCTCAACATTTCTTGTTTTTCTGCCTATACTTTTCATTTTTGACCCCATACTACTATACAAAAAATACTTCTTTATAAGTATTTTATCTACCCTTAAAGTTTAACCCATGAACATCCTGTATATGTTTTGTGCACCAAAATATAGCAAGAAGGTTTTCTATAAAGGTGTAACATATTTGTCTCTTTAAAGATGAGAAAAATAAATAAAAATCCTAGTAAAAATTAAACATTTGTGAGATTTAAGTAATTAAACCATTCTATGAAGTACAAGAGAAGAGAAAAAGTTTTTATTAAGTAAATTGGAGTGTAAAGGTTGATATTTTTATATGACATTTTTATATATACTAACTATGTGAAAAATACCAGAGCCGGGAATCGAACCTGGGCACCTCCGCCACTGATTCATTTGCAGACTCGGTGACTTTGCCAACGAATATAATGTGAGAAATGCCTAGCTGGTTGTCAGCCAGGGTAGCTCAGTGGTAGTGCGTTAAGCGGAGGTGCCTGGGTTCAATTTCCTGCTCTGGTATTTTTTACATAGTTGGTATATATAAAAATATCAACCTTTACACTCCCATTTACTTAATGAATATTCACGGTTGATGAATTCATGAATAAAAAATTTTTAAATTGAAATTTCATGGTCTATGGAGTTGTGCTACGATTAATATTGTCTCACCTGTTATATCTGCGTTTGCAGACTCGGTGACTTTACTAACGAATATTATGTGAGAAATGCCTAGCTGGTTGTCAGCCAGGATAGCTCGGTGGTAGAGCATCCGTGCGTTAAGCGGAGGTGCCCGGGTTCGATTCCCGGCTCTGGTATTTTTCACATCTTTGGTATATATAAAAATATCAACCTTTACACTCCAATTTACTTAATGAATTCATGAATAAAAAATTTCTAAAGTTTTTATTTTTTTTGTATTCAGCAATTAATCGAAGAAATACAAAATGATTATCAATCAAAGACCAATAAAATTTTTTAAATCAGTTCAGGAGCAGTGAGAGTGATATAAAATACAGAATTTTTGTAATGATTTTGACTCTCTCCTTGAATTTAAATTTTAAAATGAAAACTTGAATGACATCAAATTGGAATAGGGTTTAACTATCTTCTGCTGCATTAAAAATAATTTTTGCTATAAAATGTCACTGGAAAAATAAACAATAATCAAGGCTATATTTTTGCGTTTTCTGGAAAAAAAAAGGATACTCTTATTCAGTTATAAAAAAAAAAAAAAAAAAAAGAAGTGAAAAGCATAATTTTAATATTTTTACACGCAAAATAAAGAACATAATTAATAAAAAAGTAAATAAATGCCAAAGTGTGCATTTGACTGAGGAAAAGACAAAAAATGCACACCCAACAAAGATATGTACATCTCTTATTGAATCTAAGTCACATCTCATATTAAAGAGACACCCCCCCCCCCTCAAAGAGCTATCACATAATCTTTTAATATCTATAGAAACTGGGAACAATGTTATAAAATGTGATTTAATGCTAATCAAAACAACAACAAAAAAAAAAAACAATGTTCATCGCTTAAGGTGCCTGCCTACCTTTAAAACGCAATTTTCGATCAAAACTCCAATTTTCTATTTTTGGGTTAGCATTAAAGCCTGACATTTTAGCTTCCTAAATCAGTTTGAACTTTGTTTCTATCTTGCTTAGAACTTGAGTTGCAGGCATTTTAATATTAGTCACTCGCCATTTTTTGAAACTGGAAATGACCCGTAAATGTTTGTTTACATAAATGTTTTACTCAATATAAGCATCAAAATTTGTTACTGAATATAAAATGAATTTAAAAAAGAAAATAAAAAGCTTTGAAATAAATCAGGAACTTATTAAAATTATTTTTTGTTTAATAGGTAAAATCTTGTTTTTAAATTTGTTTTCTGCTTTTTCTCAAAATGAGATTTTTAGCATTTTGCTTTATCCTAAAACATCATAACTCCGAAAGTTATAATTGAAACATTATGAAACTTTGACAAAATATTCTAGAGGAATTGTTTTAGGGATTGAACTACGACAATGAATCTAACAAAATTATTTTTTGGTCGATAGAAGTTATGAACTGCCATGTATATTCATGATTTTTTCAGCATGTAAAAATGTTATCTTCTCTAAAATATTAAATAACATGGTTATACAGTGCGCGAAAAAATTATAAGGACACGCGAAAAATCGCCAAATCTAGAAGCCTTGTTTACAGAATCGTATGCAAATTTTTGCAGAAAAAAAAGAAGTAAAACTAAAATATTTCATGCGTAAAGTAATTAAAATTTTCAATTTTAAATCTGCTAAAATTTAAATTTTGATTTTTAAACCTAAATGAAAACGGAAAAAAGTATAAGGACATTGCTTTTTCTCCAGTAATTATTTAAAAAATTGCATATTTGAAAGCATAAAATGACAATTCCGAGTTAAATGATTCATTTGCGAAAAGAATTTTCCACTCGGCGACTTTCAGTGTGAAATTTTTAACGATGCCCAAAGGAACTCAACTTTCTCACAATGAAAAAGGAAAAATTGTTGCTTTTTCGAGAATGTGGATTAAGTGGATGGGAAATTTCAAAAAGAATAAAGAGATCTAAAACGGTGGTTTATAATTTTCTAAGAAATCCTGGGATGTATGGTATGAAAAAGCGAACTGGAAGACCAGAAATTCTCACTCATCGACAAAAAAGATTGATTGTAAGGAGAGCTTGCGAGAAAAAAGAAACCGCAAATGAAGTTAGACAAAATTTGAGTTTACCATGCTCAACAAGGACTGTTCAAAATATTTTGAGTAAACATTCTCAAGTTTCTTATGGGAAATTAGTGTCACGCCCCCCTCTTACAAATCATCATAAGAAAAGAAGAGTTGACTTTGCCAAAAAATACATTTCTCTTGGTCAAAAGTGGGCTGATGTAATTTTTTCGGACGAAAAAAAGTTCAATCTTGATGGACCTGATGGTTTTCGTTATTTTTGGTATGATCTGCGAAAGACCAAGGAAGTGTTTTCCAGGCGTCAATATGGTGGTGGCTCGGTTATGGTATGGGGCGCTTTTGCGGCAAATGGAACCACTCCAATTGTATTCATCAACCGTAAAATGAATTCGGACAGGTATGTTGATATGTTAGGAGAAAGTTTGTTACCTGAAGCGCCACTAATTACTTCAGGGAACTATATTTTTCAGCAGGATAATGCTTCGATACACGTTTCTAAGAGCGCAAAACTCTGGTTTGAAGCTAATTCTGTAAATTTACTTGATTGGCCGGCGAGAAGTCCCGATCTTAATCCAATCGAAAACTTATGGGGACTTCTAGCCCGAGAAGTTTATAAAAACGGCACACAGTATCAATGTACACAAGATCTTGTCGTCGCTATCAAAGACGCTTGGGAAAAAATATCTGTGGACATTTTAAAAGATCTTTCAGGATCCATGACCTCTCGGCTTATTTAAGTGATAGAAAAAAAAGGTAGTTTTCTTGATTATTGAAACATTTTTTAAGTATTTTAGAACATGTCCTTATAATTTTTTCCATATTTCCTTTAATGTTAAATTTTGTAAAATCAATATTTTGAAGCTAAATTATGTTTTTTATGTGGTATAAGTGTTATCACAAAATTATGAAGCAGAAGTAAGAAATATAAAAATTTCATTTAGGTGAAATGGAAATAAAGCCTATTTTCATGCAATTAAATGTTGTCCTTATACTTTTTTCGCGCACTGTAGTTTTGAGAGTAGTTCTCTTCCTTAAGGACCTATCAATAATTTAAATAAAATTTACAGAATAAAAATATCTTTATTTAAATTTGACTTATGATGTTTTGTAAAAGTGCTTTTTTTTTTTTCGCAAATTTTATGCATATTTTGAGGCTAAATATCAAAACATTTAAAAAAATTTTCAGGTTATTCACTGTTTTTTACTATATTCTATCATATAATGCACATAAATACGCAATTTTTCAATTATTAAGAAAAATCACCTCTGATGGTAGGCAGGCATCTTAACACCAAAACATGTTTTGCAGTGTAAGACCAGAGCCTCCTTAAGTAGATGCCTAGCGAGTCGCTCGAAAACTTGGCAACAGTACAAGAAGAACATAGCCAGTAGATGGCGCTTGATACCATACGTAAAGTTATGTTTATTTCCCGCGAGCGCGATGCAATTGAGTTTCAATTGAGTTCTGGTTTGTGTTTTATTAATTTAACAAATGTGAGAGGTTTTTTTTTTTTTTTTTTATAATATGGTGTATTGCGTCGTTCCATTTTGTAAATCAGACAGTAGCCGTGAAAATATATGTTTCCACGAAATACCAAGCAATGCAATTCAGCGTAAAAAATTGCTTCCAAATATTTCCAGACAAGGTATGTAAACTGCATAAATAATTAATGCAAAATTACCAACCCTCCGGATTTTTGAATATCAATAATATTTTTCACAAAAAACATTATTTTTCTTTATTATCGTAAATTGTGTGAGTAAGACGAAGATAAATTTAAAAGAAATTATGATATAAAAATTCGAAGGGTTGACACCTCTCTGTTAGTAAGTTAGATTTAACAAATAAAATAGTTATGCTTATTACAAAATGAAATAAATTTTTTATTTATTGATGTAGGAATACAGAAAAATAACTTGTTCTTAGTTACTTTGAAGTCACTCTATATTGGAGTATTTTGTAGTTTTATTCATAAAATGAATAAAACTATAAAATACTCCAATATAGGAACAAGATTGATTTATATTTTTTTAATACCACTGTTTTTTAAAGACTTGTGTAAATGCGTATAAAAATTTGATTATTTCAGTTAAATCGAAACAAAAGTGTTGGGAATCTTGAAAAGAAAAAATAGAAATTTTTATTTCTACTTTTGTTCTTTTTAAAAATATTAAGTTTTAAGATTCAAAACATTACTTTTATTAACCTTTTACCACAGAAATGGAATATGGAATTAAAAATTCATGTAAAAATTACATATCATGAGTACTGATTTGAAAAATTATCAGAAAAATGAAAAATATCCCCACATCCATACACTCACATGTATACACACACACACATATACTGGCTAAATATAAATCAGGGGAAAACTCGATATCGAATTTTTGGACCGAACACAATACTTTCATTACCTACGGTAGTAGGGTAATGGAAGTAAAAATATTTCAAGGATGTTATTAATTTGTCCTTAAATTTGCCAATCTTTATCAAATTTTTCAAATTGAAACCTAATGCGAGTTTTAAAATACAATTGTGAATTTCCTGCATTTGTTTGTTTTTAAGTTATTCTGATAATAAATATGCATATAAATCAATCGCTAAAAACTAAAAAAAAAAAAAAAAGTTTTTTGTATTCAGGGAACCTCAAAACGTGACTTTATTCAAAAACCTGAGTTGAAAATAGAACTTCAAAAAAAAAAAAAAAAAAAAAAAAAAAAAAAAAAAATACTTTGTTTACATTATAGGTTCGAAAAATTAATTTTCGTTCTTTAACAGTATTCGTCGAAATAAAAAAAGTGTAGCAAAGCACACATTCTACAGAAAAGAACGTTTAGCTTAATTTTGGATAGCCCTGTATGTTTTCAATAAACTATGTGCACATCAGATTGTGCATTTAAATTTAGTCTTATATGAAAAACACCTAACACAAAAACTTGGTGCGAGAGAAAACTTATACTCAAGAAATCCTTAATTTTAAAAATTTAAATCTTAATGGTTATTTATTTATTTTTTGCGACGGACTAGACAACAGATTGTTTTCTTCTCCAATTTTTATTACTGAATGTTAACTTATCTCGTTAACGTGCTGGTCTATTTTTCTTATAAATAATATAAAATTTTCGATTTAAGAAAAATAATTCACATCTAATAAGGTAAAAATGTAACGTAAAGGACATGACCAAAAAAAAAAAAAAAAAAAAAGACATGATTTTAATAATTTATCATTATAAATTATTCATTCTGAACTGAAACTCATTTAAAGTTCAGAGATTTTAATTTATATAAACGAAACTTTCATCTGATATCTAAATTAAAAAAAATTTTGAAATTTTTATTGAATAAATATATAAAAAATAATTTAATCGCGTGATAGATATGCCATGTTTTTGCTTATTTAATTTTAAATTTCGTTTTTTAATTAATAGTATATTGAAAAAAAAAAGGTGTTATTTATTTGATACGTTGTAATTCAATTAGTTGAAAAGCTAAAATAGGTCTTGCCAACTTTCGAAGAAATTTAAACCCTATACTTTTTAAAATATAAATATTTGAATATTTTATTGAAAATATTTACGATAAAGCACTTTCACATCATTTTTTCAAATTAAAAGAAAAAAAGAAATACAATTTTAGACTTTAAATTGAAATTAATAGCTAGATTTTTACATGAAAAATATAACTTGTCTATGAAAAAGCAGAAAATTGTTGCTCTGCGTAGGTGCTGTCACCTAGCGTTAGTTTTGTTTTTTAAATGTTGCCTAATTTAACATTGAGATTCGCCGCGCGTGGAAGGCATCTACTTAAGGAGGCTCTGGTAAGACTATGTGCATATTGTTGTATGAAAATTATTTGACAGGTGAAAAATGGAAATATATAGTTAAAATTGACGAGGCTTGGATGTTATCTGATTTCAATAGAAAAATATGCTAAAGTTTTTATGGTTATTACTGAATTCTCTTATAATGGAAAACTTAAAGTAAGGAAAGTAGAAAAAATGCCAAAATTAAATTGAATTATTATCAGAAATATGTTTTAACACTTATTTTGAAAGAATAAATTCCATTCTTTAACTCAAACATTCTTCACTGTGTAGTTCCATTAGGATAAAGCTACAAGCCATACCTCAGATTCTACTGCTCAATTTTTTTATTTTTGGAAAAAAAAAAAAAACGGAATAGAAGCTATTTTAAATGCATTCTGCCTAAGTTCCTTGACATGTCTCTTACAGACTACTGTGCATTTGGACTTTTAAAACAATCTCTTTATAAACGGTATCCCAAAACATTAGAAGGGCTCTGGAAGACCATCACTGTAAAAAATATGTCCTATTTGCTGCCAGGAATTCTCTGTCGTTTGAGAAAATACGTTCTGACAACGTAATTTTTTTGTACATTACGCATATTTTCTCAAATTACAGAGAATTTCTGGCAGCAAATAGGACATATTTTTTACAGTGTAGATGAAGAGTCGAAGAAAATTAATCTAGATTTTTTAAGAAAAGCTCTATTATCTTAGAAATCAAGATATAATATGATAGTTCAACAAAAAGTAGACATATTAGAAAATAAAATTTCAATTATCTGTTTATAAATATCTTTGCAAAATCATTAAAAAAATGTGTGAAAACCCCCTGTACATACTAAAAGTAAACTTCTTTTTAACCCTTCCATTCCCGATTTTTTTTTCATTCATAAAACAATAAATCTTATATTTAGTCATAAATATATTTCAAAAGTGAATAATAATTTTTGAAATTAGGAGTAATAGCAGAGTACAAATTAATATAGTTAACAAAGCAACTAAGTGGTGTTTATTTGTACATACTGATGTCATTTAAAATCTTAATTTTTCAATAAATAAAAATATCCAAGTTTTGAAAGAAATACATGTTACGATTAATTAAAATAAAAATTATAAACATTAAAAAATAAATAAATAAAACATCTGAAACAATTATTTCACTTAAATTGCCCCCAAAAGAAAACTGATTCTGAAATTATTATCAGAATAAAGTAAAACATCCTTTCATTTTATCAACAAGGATAACAGAAACATCTAAAAAATATATTTTTTTTTTCGGTAGGAAAATTTATATAGATTATAATATTGTTCATTTTGAATCAGTGGGAGTTTTAGATGGTTAGAAAAGAAAGCTTAAATATTATGATTTCAATTGGCATCACGGGAAATGGAAAAAAATTACACTTACTGAAAATATTTTTTTATCAGTGTAATTTATGTACTTAATGTTTGTTATGTACGTTAATGTATTTTTTTTTTTAAATGCTGTATACAGGAAAGAATACAAGTTTTTTATTAAAAAGAAAAAATGATCTTTTTTAATCAATAGGAACTAAAATTATAATTTATTAATTTTCATTAAAAAGTATACAAAAATACTTCAATACTAGTTAACTAATTCAATATCCTTAACATATAAGGATTTAAAAACATATTTACAGGATCTAGTTTGTGACGTATAGTGCACCAATTTCTGAAATAGGGATACATCAGTTTAAACTGTGTGGCAGTAACAGAATGAGCCTAGGAAAGAAAAAATTAAAATCAAGTTTATAGAACTTTGAATCATGTATTTATACATTAAATATACTAAATCAAAATATTAGGTCTATCAGGAAGTTATGTCCTTTTGATTTAAAATATTAACATCAAAAATTTATCCTGGATAATATTTAAGATATTCTTAAGTGACTTTTACGATGATAACTGGTAAAGTACCATACAAATATTGCTAAACAAAAAATTCTGGTGTCATTTTATTAATTCAAAAGGACAGAACTTTCCAGTAGACCTAATAGTAGTTCTCTTTTACGTCTTCTCTGCTTATAAATTTTGCCCCTCCTAAAATAGTTTATTTATTGTCCATGATTTTGAGATTGTACAAAAATTAAATACAATATAAATGAAATTGCATATGTTGAATGAAAGTAAAATGTTATAATTAATTCAAAGATAATATTTATCAAGTACTGGATTAAGTCGATCTTCTATATGTCAAATTTATTTTCCAAACTTATGTTAGATGCCAGTTTAAGTGATAGAACTACTGATACTAATGAAAGCTTGTTCTAAATGGTTAGAGGAATAGTTAAAAAAAATATTAAAATTTCTGTCAAAGACAGAACTTAGTTTAGTAGGGAGGACTATTAATTTCAATCTCTAAAATTTTTATTTTTAATTTATTTTTTATCTCATTTTTTGACTGTAAAACTGTGCCATATACTTTTTAAAATGACTGAAATGAATTAAAAGGAAGTGTTTCCACCTAAATTTCATACTTTAGTTAATGTTAAAAAATCTAATTGTCGTGTCGAAACACTGTTTGCACCCCTGGATTCAGAAAAATCGCCCCTTTTATTTGGTACCGAATTTGTAATGATAGGACTGACGTGTCTAATTTACTTTGGTGTTATGCATAACTGGTCTACAAAAAATCTAGATTGAAACTAATAGTCCTCTGTCCTAAAAAAAAAAAAAAACCTGTTTTTTTTTTTTTACAGTATGAAATTTGCATCAGTGTATCTGTGTGTCAAAATGCATACTAAGAAATGAATTGAATGCATGAGATATAATAGACTAATATCATAAAAACCTACATGTGCAATGAATAACATTGCTGACGAGATAAGAGTCTTAAATTAGAAAAATAAGCAAATAAATAAAAGATATTTATGTTATATTCTTTTGCTTTGTAAATATATTTTATGGAAATATTGTAAAACTAAATGCAAATAATTCATAAATGTGTCTGGATTTATGAAACTTGTGTTTTGTTGAACCAGTAATGCCTAGTTTTTGAACTACAAGGGTAAAAGAAAAGAAAATCAACCACATATTAAAATGCAATTATGGAAAAACAGTAAACAACCATACCAATCACACCAGAAATCTTAATTTGAAGGGGAAAAAAGATAAATTATTATTTACACAACTTTATTTTATTTTATTTTTTTCTATTTGTAAGCATGTTTTTAAAAAGTTTTTTTTTTTTTTTTTTTTAATTCTAAGAGTAGTCTTACTGCACATCTTTTGTCCATCTTTTCTTTTTTCGATTAGGAAAAATGTACATACATTCACACATAAAAAATAGAAAAGTATTTTAAAAACCATATTTTTAAATTTAATGATTTAAATATTATATAATGACAAATTCTATCAACAAACCAAAAGTGGTCTTTATGGAATCACTGATTTCAGAACAATAGCTGAATTAAAACTAAGATTAATTGAAAAAAGCAAGGATTTTAAATAACTTCAAAGAAATAACTGGTACAGATATGTGGATGATGTATTTGCTTTAATAGACACAATATTTGATAAATTTAATGGATTTAATACAGATATCAAATTTGTACTTGAAATAAGGAAAGAAAACTCATTAAACTTTTTAGATATTGCTAGAGCCAAAACTCCTAACTTAACCTATGAAACTACAGTCTACTGAAAACAAAATAATAGTAATGAAATTATAATGTTAAATTGTAAAACTCCCTAAAAGTATAAAATAGCAGCCACACAATCTTATATGGAGTGGGAAATAAATATTCTAACAAAACCTTACTAAAACAAGAACTTTTCAAAATCGAAACATGTTAAAATGCAGGATACAAAAAGAATTTGATAAATACACTTTATAAAAATAGAATTAAAAAACTTAGCCATATAAATAACACACAGAAACCAAAACGAAAATATACTCCCTCAATTTTATATAATAAAAGTACAAGTATTAAGATTAAAAACTGAAGCAGCAAAATTAGATATAAACATTCCAAAAAAAAAAAAAAAAAAAAAAAAACACAATAGTAACATTTTTCAAAGATTTAGAAATGACAAAGATAAAATTCATTTTTCTGAAACTGCAAGAATATATAAAATTAATTTCACAAATGAAGAAAAAAAAAACTAGCTGTTACATTGGCATGACCAAACGTAATATAAAAATGTAAATGGGATCAAATACAATAAAATAACCACTACTTTAACTAAAATAAATTAAAAAGAAAACAAAAATAAATTTCATGAATTTTTTAAAACTAGCCCATTACAATAATTACCATTATGCAATTAAAAGAGAAGCTATTGAAATTTTGGCAAACTGCGATATCTTGCAACTACTCAGAACCTATACAAATAGGCGAAAGGTGGTGCACTATGCAAAGGAGAAGAAGAAGCGAAGCAAACAACAAGACCACTGATTTCAGTTCACTCAGCATGCCTGAGGAAGTCTGCACTGATAAGGTGATTTTATAAATGGTTTTAATAATTTTTAATGCAAATTTTAAAGAAAAGCATGTTTTAATCTCTATATAGCCCATTTATAAGATCATCATCATTAAATTTTGCAATGTTCAAAGGAAAAAAAGAAATACAGTAGAACTTGGATAATTCGAAGTTGAAGGGACCAGAAAAAAATTCGAAATATCCAAAAATTCGAATTACATATACTATTTTATCAAAAAAAGTGATAAATTAAAAAATTAAAACTCTATGATCAGAGATTTAACACATAAACTTTATATCTAAGAATACCGCTACATTACCCCTTTCACCCCCCTCCCCCCCATTAAATCAATATTTTTTACGAGCTTAATTATTCAACACTTTTTAAAAAATAGTCAAATATTTTTTATTTCTTTTTTAAGTAGAATCTTTGTGTCATAGCATATGACCTGATACAAAATTAGAATCTTCTACATTACACATGACTTTCAATTCACAAAAACCTCGAAGTTCATACATATGCACCCTATCTTCTGGTGCACTAGCTAGGGGCTTCTATTGTATTTCCTTATCCTTCTTTTGAAAGACTATAAAAATTGATAATGCACTTCAGATGAGTAAAATCTCGGGAGCAAATTTTACTGTAATATTTTAAAGGTAATCGTATGAAAAATTCGAATTATCCAAAATAGAATTCGAATTATCCACGATTTTTTAACATTATTTTAATACAAAATTCAAGGGACCGTGTAAAATATTCAAATTATCCAAAATTTCGAATTAAACAAGTTCGAATTATTCAAGTTTCACTGTACTTAGTTGTAAAGATAAACAATTTTTAGTCAAAATTTTAAATGTAAATTATTTTTTTTTATGTTTGAAGACACAATAATTTAAAATGTGTAAATTACTTTCATATACATTTAATTTACTACTAAGAAAAATAAAATGGTCAAATGGTTAATTCACCTTAGCCCAATGAGGACGACCTTCAGCTTCTGTCATAATTTTTTCAAAAGCAGCCCAATACTCTGTATAAGGAACATCCTTGCCATATGGTCTGCAAAAGTAACAGCAAATAAATTCATCAACAGAAAGTTATAATTTATTGAAAAAAAAAAAAAAAAAAAAAAGATGCTTAATATAAAATCTGTACGCATCTTTAAATGTTTTGGATTTTAACCCACCAAGTGGCTGATGAGTATTTTTCCGTACACTGAGCGGCAGTTTTTCCCCTAATACACTGATAATTGAAAAATCTATAATTATAGATACTTAGCTTGTTTTTTAAGTATGAAAGTCATAAATAATACTCATGAAGTTTATCTTTAAATCTATAGTCCTTTTTTTAATTCCAAACTGAAATAACTATCGTTTTAGCACATTTTAAAAACTATGCAGTGAAAACAATATTAAAATTTTGCCCTTTGACAAGACACTCAGTGGGTTAAAGTTATTTATTTTAATGGTATTGAGACAAATCAGTACAAACATTTATTTTATCGTCTAAATACAACAAAATATGTTTAATTCATTAAAAAAAAAAAAAAAAAAATGATTGCATTTACATGTTGATTTTTACCATGTTTTTATTAACTTTGATTCTTGTTTGTTTGTTTGTCTGTCTGGTACAAATGTTGCAATTGATTTTTAACTAACTTCCCTACTAGCTAGACATTTGAAACTTTCAGAATATGACAACACAATACTTCGAAACTCGATTTTCGAATTTTTGATTAGTTTTCTTTTAATTAATTAAAATATGAAAATAATAACCTCCTAATAGCTTTAAAAATAGCCATTGAAATATTAGCTATAATTTAATTGTTGCCAAAAAAATTTTACAAGTTCATTTTCTTTCAGTATAAATATAAAGACATTTAAATTCAACGTGAACGTTAAAAAATTGTAAAAAGTTAAATTATTCAGCTCACAAAAATTGACGTCATTATCACTTTAAAAATTTTATATGCATTGATAAAGTTCTAATGTAGTTCTATAGCTATGATTCAACAGAAAATTTAAAAACATGGTATGTAAAAAGTTTGTTTTTTATCTTATAATTATCTTTTCTTTTTATGTATAAATTTTAAGTATCATAAATAATGAAATATACAGAGAAAAATTTACTTTCTGTATCTTATTGATGGATTAAAATTAGAAGCACTATTAGCAGCAAAAGCATAAAAAAAATTAAGGCTTTCAAGTATTTTTACAATAAATAAAGTCCTAATAATTGAAGCAATTGGCATAAATTGCAGCTAAAATTATTCTCGTAAGTGGTATATTTTTAATGTATATTATATACAGGGGAGATTGTGAATTCATGAAAAAAAAAAAAAAAAAAAAAAAAAAACCTGAAATTTTAGTGAAAAAAAGCTTTGGTATGGGGAGAGACCATAATTCATTGCAGATAGATCTAATAGTCTCATTATGGAAAATATCAGTTTTAATCAGCAAAACAAAATTCAAAACTGGTGTACAATCAATATATAGATTTAAAAACTTCTTTACACACCATAAATTTTAAGCCAGCACAACCGGTTTCGAAAGGACGTAGCCTTTCTTCATCAGGTGCAAAAGAACACATGCTACTGCCTTGGAGGCAAAAGCAAGACTGGCTTAAAATTTATGGTGTGTAAAGAAGTTTTTAAATCTATATATAGTTTTAATCAGGTTTGCTATCATAGGAAATTGATTTTTTAGTCTTATTTTATGAATTTAACTAACAGAAAAACTGGAATTACAGTATCGAAAATGAAATAGCTTAAATCAGGTAAATTATCAGAACACAATCCTCCCCTGTATATATACATATATCTTAATTTTAAAAATAAAATGATGCTTTAAAAATTCAGTTATTAAAAATAAATTTCAGTTATGCAGCATTGAAAACTACTCATATAAAACAAGCATGAAAATAAATAAATAAATAAATAAAAATTACAAATACCTGTACATAATAATATTCATATAACAAGCATTTCGTCCATAGGAGGGACTTAAGTATATTTGTTCTGCTCTTGAAAATCTAACTTCCACAGGAAAATGGACATACATATCAGGCGTTGCATCAATCCATTCTCTCAGCCTCCACAATACTAATCCTGTGTTTTCACTAGATTAAAAACAGAAAAAGGTGACTATGCTTTTACCGTAATTAGATTTAATTACTTTTAAACAGTTTTTTAAAAACAATTTTTGTTTATCATGATACTTTTTAGCATTTTAAAAAGATGTTATGAAGTTCAGATTCTAATTTTGAAACACCAGGAATCCTGATTCAAATTAGGTGTTTGACTCTAGCTTCAATTCATGTGATTTGGAAATGGAAGGTTTACTAGAGGCATTAAGAATATAATACAGTAAAGCACCGTTTATACGCCTCTCGTTTATATGTCTTTTACATTTATACGCCCTTTTAGTAAAGTCCCGATTCATTCCTATTCATTTTAATGCAAAAATTCTTTGTTTATACACCGCTAATATCGGCTATACGTCTTTTCCACTTTACTAAAATACGCAAAATTTCTCGGCCTGTCATTATTTTCTATTTTAAATAAGATGGATTTTTCCTAGAAAACATCTTAAATGAAGGAAAACAGGAAAGATTGAAGAATACTGCTCAAAGAATCGAATTCACAGTAGAATTTTTAATACTCACAGACAAGCAGCAAATCAGACAAATATTAAATATTTTTAATGTTATTAAATAACTATTTGTATGGACATAAATCGTATGCTTATTATTAAAGATACACAATATACATAATTAATATTCAAAATGTGTTCATATATTTCTTAAGAAATGTAATATAATACTCAATATATGATATATGTAATTAGTACCCAGTCATGCATTAATAGTATGATTTTTCTCATTTTTTATAATAATTTTTTTTTAAATTAATTATTATCTTAAAAAATGTATAATATACATTTACTAACTTAAGAAACTTTATTAATTAGTATTTTCATATAAATTTTGCTTAAGTGTCATAAAATTTGTAGTAATCATTCTTGACTGTATTTGACACTTAAATAATTCATGTTGAATCTAAATCTTGGATATTTCTTAAGCAGGATTTAACATGAGTATTTAAGCCATATTACTGAATACAGGTAAGAAAGCGAAAAAATATCTACTAAATAGCATTTTTTAAATTTATTTAGATTTGTGCTTAGAGGTAAAAAACTATTCTAGAAAAAACACCTTAACTTTTTTTGTTTTAACGGCTATTTAAAATTTTTACTTCTGAATATGAAGAATTTGCATTTAATTGTACTTAATAAATCTGCCTACTTAGAACTGTAACTTTTTAATAATAATAATAATATAAAAAAAAAAAAAAAAAAAAAAAAAACAATTATACTTACACTGGTATAGCCCATTCATTGACATGTTGTTTGAAAAGGCAGTCATAATTAAATATTTTGTAGCTTCTGTCAATTTTTGTTTTAGACCCAGAAAACAAAATATTGAAGAAAAATCTATTTATACTTGGCACAAGATGAGGAAAATATGTACTGAAAAAGAAAAAAGTATGTACAAAATATTATTGACATTTTGTTTACGAGAATGATACGTCAAAAGAAGATAATTGCATAGTTATCAGACAACTTTAACTGTCAAACAACTTGGCAACTATTTGACAGTATTATTGAAAGAAAATACAGTCGAACCTCGTTAACGTGAATCTCAAGGGGGATAAAAAATTTGTTCATGTTATCAGTAGTTCATGCTATCAGTAACTAATCTTCATATAACTAAACTAATCTTCAATTTGACGGGGATTGTGGAAACAGTTCATGTCAAAAGTGATTCATGTTAACAGTGTTCACGTTGACTGTATTTTAAACTGTCAAAAATACTTTAAAGGTTTTATCTGCATGAATTAGCTTAAGGCTCTTATCAGGAAGTTCCAAGGTCAGCCAAACCCTGTGCTTAATGTATGAGGAAAGATGCTTCATTACTATTCATTATATAAAAATAATGTTTTTCAATTCTATTTTCTCATTCTGAAAACTTATAACCCTTAATCCTTGTTTTCTGGAAATTGCTAAAATTTTTAATATTTTATTTTGAAGCTATAAATTGCAAAATTTCACTAAATTAAATAAAATTTTGTATTTTATGATTTCAAAACAACATGAAAAAAAAAAAAAAAAAAAAATAATAATAATAATAATCAGTTTGAAAAATACAAGACTGATTTAACAGTCACAATTTTTCTGAATGTGAAAAGAGAATAAAAAAACATCTATTATGTAATAAATAAAACCAGGGCACATTTTCCCATAGGTTAATAGAGGTGATTTGGCTGACTGATGCTCTTTGATAAGGAACCTTAAGAAATCATAGAAAAGAAGTAATAAACTAGTACTAAAATGAAACAAAGTTAATTTAAAAGTTTTAGAATAGTTTATTAAAATTTGTGAAATTGAGCAGTTTGACATTAAATATAAAAAATTCCAGTTCAAAATTGTAAGATACTTGGTAGCAATTTTACAGTTACAGTTTTACATGTATTTAAAGTTTTGAGATGCTTAGAAATTGGCATAAGTCAAGTGTGCCTAGCTTCAAAATGTTAAGGAGGGGAGATATCACATATGTAATGTATTCAGAGGGGAGGAGACTTCCTCCCCTTTTTCAAAGTAAACTTTAAATAGATGTAATGATGTGCCTGGACACCTACTGAAATATCATAACTGTTATTTTAATAATAACAGTGATGTTTATCACATAATATAATAATGTTTATCAAATATTATTAAACTTCCAGCAGGTGTACTTTCTCTACCAATTTTAAAGATTCTGTATATTTCCTAAGATTAACTACTGTAAAATATAAATTTTTAAGGGTAAATATTAAAATTATATTGTAATTAGCTAAGTATTCATAAGTACAATTTAGTTAAACAATTTTAATTAATAGAATGTAAAATTTACCTTTAGTGTATCTCCAACATATATGTGCTTGCTAAAAAGTTTATTATTTCTATACAGAAACTAATAAAAATTTCATTGATTTTTTTTTCTTTTTCTTTTAACTGAAATACATAGGTAATAAATAACGGAATATAAAGTTTTACTTTTTTCAATGAATAAAACAAAAATAATAATTTTTTTTATATATATACGATTTTGTTTTTCTAGGTTCTTAAAATAAAATTTATCGACGTCTTATCTCTAGACACCCCTCCTGAATTGTTCCTCAATTTCACCAAAAGAATGTAGAGGGAAAAAAAAAATGATTGTTCTGTTCCATTCCTGTTTTTTTTCTTCTCTTACATTAAGTTAAAAAATTGCCGGTTTGAATATATTTTTAGACAAGACCATTCCCTGTAGATAAAGTTGATAAGGACACATTTTTCCCTACTCTTTCTGCAAGCACACTCATGGTAAACATAATCATAATACACTTTTCCTTTACATACATTACATACTAGATAAAAATCACGTGTGTAACAATTGCACAACTTCCATTCCCTACTTTTACATGTATTACAAAAGTGTATACATTTTCTGGAGATAATGTAGTCAGAAGATATAACTTAACAAATTAGACACCTAACAATTTTCTTGTAAAAGAAAACTCATGCATGTGCAAAAACATATAAAACAGAGTTTATATAGCGAGTTAAAAAATAAAAATCATTAGAGCTGATTTTTAAAATACCCATTTCCAAGATCTGACTTTTTTTAAACAGGATGAATGCTATTTTTTCTGTAATAAACACATTTGAAAGGTATCTAAAAAGGGGTTTATGTAGCAATTTCCGATTGTTAAAGCCATTACTGAGATACCAACTTTCACTAAAACTTGGCACTCTTGCTGACCAGAAAAGCACAATTACATATGAAAGGATGTCTAAAAGGGATATAATATGGCAAGTTTGAAAAAAAAAAATAATAATAATAATAATAAATAAAAATGCGTACAGCCTTTTTTAAAGGAATACACTTGAGAGACCTTACTTATACAAGTTGCCTATCAATTTTCCTGAACTAACCAGGCACCTAAATAGGGTGTTTATATTGCAACTTTGGACTAACGGTCCCACTTACTGTTTACCAAAAGTTGGAAAAAGACCAGACCTGTCTCAATTCTGAAGTTTGGTCTATCTATCTTCATTAGTTTTGGAGACATGACAGTCAAAAGATTCCTCACACACATACACTGACCAATTGCAGAAAACCACTTTTTTGGACTCAGAAAATTTAAAAATATATAAGTCAGGTGAAAACTTGATGTAGAAGATTTTGACCGAATACAATATTCCAATTACTTACGGTAGTCAGGTAATAAAAGTATAAAAGTTATAAGTACATTTTAAAAATTTTTGAAAGGATTGATTTCATATACTTATTAAATTAAAAATACCTTATTAAAATCCTTAGAAAATTTGAGCCTATATATTTCGGCGCCCAGACGGGACCATCATTAGAGCTCGAAATGACAAGAAATCACTGCTGGGCGGTTTGTTTACTGGAGGGCTGTACATTGCTGGGCAGTTTGTTTTGTTTTACAGAAACGTCCAAGAGTTGAACAATTTTTATAATGATGTTTATAACTTTTGCTGTGGTGGAAAATTTGCTGTTTTATGGCGCGATGTAACTTCAGCTAGACAGAGTAAACAAACCGCCCAGCAGTGATTTCTTGTCATTTCGAGTTCTGATGATGGCCCCGTCTGGGCGCCGAAATATATAGGCTCAAATTTTCTAAGGATTTTAATAAGGTATTTTTAATTTAATAAGTATAAGTTATAAGTATTCACATCTTAGAAATGTGTAATTTTAAGAATAGTTTTTAAATTACATTACTTTAGGTTGCTAAAAATCGTAAATGAAATAAATAGATATATTTACCTAATATAATAGCAAAATTCTAATGTATAGTAACCAACTCCATAATCCCAAAACCAGTTCCACCATTTCAAAATCCAAGGTTCTTTTGTGGGATTCTACAAAACATTTTAAAACAAATATTAAAATGTGCATTAAATGCCACACATTTTATAAGCAAGCTGATTGAAAAAATTTAACTAAATAAAAATTAATTAAAATTTAAAATATTTTTTAATAGATCATTAAACTTATTTTTTAATTTGTTGAAACAATAATTAAGTTAAGAAAGAAAAAGAAAGATATAACAAAAATAAATCGAATAAAAAGAAAAACAATATATACATAGATCTAAATTATAATATCGTAGATCTAGATAAGATATTGCACAGGTATTTTGTGAAATCTGTGAAAAATTGTGTCAAGGAGTATTACATCTTAAAATATTCTATAAAATGAAATATTATATTGCATATAATAATAATTATAATCTGAAAACTTATTATTATTCAAGCATATATTTTCTCTTATGTCATTCTTGAATCCACACATTTCTTCAATAATATTCATTGCTTCGAGAAACAATACAATCATTCTTATTGTATAACTAAAATCCTTGTAACATTTCTATGGTTACATTATATATATTATGCATTGTTTGTCTTTGTAATATATTCATTGTTAGGCTAACTGGTTTGGAAAAACTGAAATATGATATTATGTCTACGAAAGTCCTGTATGCAATTAATGTATTGAAATGTGAGTCCAGTAGATTTGAAAAAATCTACTCAGCTAAATAAATAATAATAATAAAATATTAATAACTGGGGACTTTACTTTTTCAATTATTTAAAAAATATATTTTTCCACAGCAAAAACAAATGTATGAAGAAAAATACTGGTTTTTTTACAGCACCAGTCATATTAGCAGTCAGGATATGAGGGGTGCAGGCATCTGCCACAAGATAAAAACATTAATAGCTTTTAAGCTATTTAAAGGGGATGGTCGGGTGCCAAATCATCATCTCACATCTACAATAAATTTCTCTCGCACAAACCCTGGTTAAATCAGAATAAAAAATATATCTATATTTTTTTCTTTCCAAATGGAAACAAAAAATAATAATGGAAATATAAAATAAAAATAAAATGGTATAAAATGGAAACACAAGGTAAGGTAAAGAATTCAAAAAGTGAAAAATATACAAGAATAACATTTTTCTTTAAATGGTATGTGCAATTAATTTTTCATAAAGATACATCTATTATGCTTAATAATCTTTGCTTAGAATTAGCTGCGTTTAAAAGTAGTCTGTTGTAGTAAACATATGCAAATTTTACTAAATTCCATAGGTTTAATTTACTTTTTATCATGTTTTATTAAAATTATTATTAAATTAGCATAAGTTAATTATAAGTCTCTATTTTCGTGAATTATTCCTTATACATACACATTTCAAACTAATTAAGGGAAAAATGATGAAAAGTAGTTGCTAAGCTAAGAGATTCTAACAGTTACTGGCTGTTATTAAGAGGCCTCTCCACTTATCGTCCCCAAAAGCCAGAGCCAATGTTATTCTACGGAGAATTTCACCCCATTATAACTTATTAACTAATATATATTTTTAAATTCTGTTTTCACATTCAGAAACTTCACAACTATTAAACAATTCATCGCTTTTTAAAAAATATTTTTTTGAGTTTTTAATATTTTATTTTGAGGTTGTAAAATGCGAATTTTCACAATGTGAAATTTTTCATTTTCAAACTTAAAAATGAAATCTTAAAAATAAAAAACATCAATTTTTAGAAAGCAGTAAATTGTTTAATAGTTTTGAATTTTCAGAGAGTGAAATTGGAATTTAAAAATATGTATTAGTTAACGAATTATAATGGGGCAAAATTTCCCATAGATTAACATTGACTTCGGCTTTCGGAGACAATAGGTACAGAGTCCCCTTAAGTCACAAAAAAGTAGCGCCAATGTCATAAGGGTCTACTCGCTACTGGCGACTAACTGAAAATCCCAATTTTCAAGTCTATAGTCAAGTCAATATTTTCATCACTAAATGCTCAAATTTAAAAAAGCAGTTAAATTTCAGAAGTTAAGTATAATGGATTACACAATATCAAATTTTTATATTAGGCAACTAGACAGTGCCTCTGATTTAGTGAATTCTTTATTAACAAAACGACCACTGGCTTCAAAGTGAAACCACACTGATAATGGCCAGCTGCATTTCTATAAACATAGAATACCAAAGTCAAAACTTTATTCCATGTTAAAAGCAAAAATAAAGAATGCTACAGATAAACTACAGTTTTAACTTTCAATAAAAATAACATGAATGTAATTAAAAACATAGATAAAACCTTAAACGTTACTTTGTGCATCGTTGTTTAAATTTTTCAGCCGGGTACCCGACTTTCAAAAACCACCCCTAAAATTTACCTTTTCTATACTGTATGATCGCGGAGCATCCAATAAAATAAAAAAAGTAGCAAATAAATATGGCGTAAATATCCCTATCAAACCTAATAGAAATATTTTCCAGTTGATCAGAAGCGATAAAGACCCCCCCCCCCCTTTAGAAACTGCAGGAATTTATAAAATACTGTTTACCAATGAAGACAATAAACCAGGATTTCATATAGGAGATACAAAAAGAAAAATTAAAACAAGAATTAATGAACAGAAAAATGATATAAAAACGGGAAAATGTAATACAGCCTTAGCCAAAACATTCAATAAACAAGACATTAAAATAGAATTTGATAAAGCCACTAAAATTGCAAATTACGATGATTATTACTACGCGATGTTTAGAGAATCGATTGAAATTACAACTAATAGTGAGGTATGCAACGACAGCAGCGCAGTAGCCCCAGACCGTGTATGACGCCACCTTTTGGTAAAAGATGATCAACATCAGTCAAGCTCAAGTCTTCCACAGAAGATGTCGTTCTGAAGAGGGTGGGGTACCCGGCTGAAAAATTTAAACAACGACACACGAAGTAATGTTTAAGGTTTTATCTATGTTTTTAATTAAAGTTTATACTTAGTTTTTATCTATATATTTAAAGATAAAATGAATGGTTTTGTAGCAGCATTTTACATCATAGTTTTCATTAGTCTCAATGTGCTACAAATACTTTTTTAATTGGATTTCAAATACATCACAAAAAAACAAACAAATTAAGACACTTTTTAATCAAAAAGAAATGGGAAAAGCAAATGTGAGCTATTTTAGAGCTTGTGATATAGTGGGAGGAATAAGTAGTATTACAAAACGTATTGGAATGGCTTAGACTCTTTATGCTTAGCTATTAATTAATTAATTATAATTTTAACAAAGGAATGAAAAGCATTATATGGGACACTATAGAGAGTGTCTAGTGTTATTACTTTATCACAAGAAGTTGAAACAGGATGCTTTGCCAAGTTAAATGAGTGGGACACAAAATACAAATAGCGTTAGTAGCTTTACAGCCAACAAAGACCATGTAACATTGATACTTTACTAGCAGATTGTGAATTAACCAATACTGAATTAATAAATATCATAACTGAAATCCAACCTCATAAGTATGTAGCAATAATAACAATGAAGAAACAGATTTATTCACTGTAAAAAATCTTTGTAAAATTCTTGAGTTATTAAAAAAAAAACTTGAATATGCCATTATAAGACATTGATCTAAACATTCAATAAGCCTTAAAATTTCATCAAATCTTAATGAAATAATGCAAAGAATATCAGTAAGTTTATGAAAATAACAGAAAATACTGAGAAAAACTCATTTGAAAAAATTTGCATTCACAATGAAAATGAAGACAAACTTCCAAGCAATGAAGATGATGAGTTTATGCCAATAAAAAAGAAGAGGCCTATTGTTTTGAATTACAATAGCGATAATTACAGTAGTGACATCAAATAAAACTGACACACTTCTGTTTTCTGAAATGTATTAACATTTTTTTTTTTTGTTATGTGAATATACATAAGTATTTCCAAAACTTTACTAGTTTTTATTTCCTTTTTTTTTTTTCTTTTTTTTTTTAATATACTGACAGATTTTATTTATGTGATTTTTATTAACGTAAATCAAATGCACATGGAATGGATGTTTGCATATATTAAGGGACAGGTGTAATGCAAATTTGATTCCTTAAGAGGACTTGGCACCACTGTTAGTTTCATATAATAGCTTATATTTCCATTTAATATTTATAAATTGAACCATATTAGGTGTTTTTTTTTTTTTTTTTTTTTTTTTAAATAAAGTATATATTTCAGGCAACAATTCTTATGGTTTTTGATATAATTTTACAGATTTGAGCTCTTTAAAATGAGCTTTTTTTCCCCTCCATGAATTTCTGATTTTCAAAATGCTAAAATTTCTACAGACAATTTAATTTAGATATTTATTCATCAAGCCTGAATGTTCATTTCAGAAAATTATGGAGTGGAAGGCTGATTTTTTATACCAACTCTGTGAAAAATACCAGAGCCGGGAATCGAACCCGGGCCTTCCGCTTTACGTGCGGATGCTCAAACCATTGAGCTACCCTGACTGATTACCAGCTAGGCATTTCTCACATAACATTCGTTGGCAAAGTCACCGAGTCTGCAAACACAGCTGTATCAAGTGACATTATTAATCATGGCACAACTCCAGTAGACCATGAAATTTTCAGTTTAATTATTGATCTTCTATATTTAATTGATCTTCTACAGACATTTCAGAAAACACTTATTATACATATGTATATTTGAATGTTTAGACATGTTATACCTACTGAAAAGAATTAGGGATATATTTTGCAACATCTTTAAAAGAAAACATATTAAAAATAAAAATATAACAAAAATCACGTTATTTTGCAAATTTTTTTCACATGCACTTTTTAATTTTTTTCTTAAAAACTAATTAATACATTTCAAAATCCCTCCCTAATTCTTTTAAGTGATTTTTGTTAAACATGAACATGAATTTACGAAAAAATGTAAACTCAGAAAACACAATTTAAAGATTTCAAATCTCTTAAAAAAATACATAAAAAAAATATAAGAATTGTTGCCTACACATACATTTTATTGAACAAACCTAATAGTTCAATTTATAGATATTAAATGGAAATATAAGCTTTTGTATGGAAGATTCTGTAGTGCCAAGCCCCCTTAATTTGTATGGAACTTTACCAGTTAAATTATGTAAAGAAAAATCAATCCCCTATATATATTTTTCATTTAATTATGTAAAAAGCATATTTAGAACTACATTCAACTAAATTAATTCTATTTCAAATTAAGCAACTTACAAGAACTGTTCTAGAACAATGAGAAACAACAACTCCATCCGAGTGTGGATACCAAAGAAATTTAAAATGTTCAGATCCTTCAAGATGAACATTCAGATTTTCTATAACCTTCAGAGGGAATAAATATATATTACACAGTAGAAATAAAATACATTTTTATCTTAAATTGACGTACATAAACAGAAAAATAAATAAAATAAAAATAAATAAATAAAAATAATAAAAAATACACACTATAAATGCAATGATTACATTTGTTGAAATAAAACAAAAATATTAAAGCTAATTAAATCTTTACCAATTAAAAATAAATAAAAATAAAATAGTATGCTTATAGATAAAATAAATAAATAAATAAATAATCATAATAATAATTTTTATTTTTCAAGCTGATTATATTTAAATGATGCTAAAAATTAAAAAGAAAAATTGGGAAATTTTCTAAGTTGCTGTTATGACATTTGTAAGGTGTGACAAATCTGGCAAACCTGCGTCGCCAGGAAAAAAAACACCAACCCAGCTCTTGGGGGCGAGAAGCGGGGAGACAGAGTCGGGGTGTGAAGGAGGAATGACTGGATTTTGTACTGATCCTAGTAACAGTAGTAGCTATAAAACGAAATGTAAACCAGAATTGTAAAATTTCTTCATTGTATATATCGATTCATTAATATATGTGATATGTAATGTGTCCCATATTAAAGATGTTAATAAAGGACTTGGGACTAACTGCGAATTTTCTACATTGTCTTTGACGACTCACAAAGGATTGTACACATTGACTGAACTTTTTAAGTTGGCTAGAAAATTCTGCAACAAGCAAGTTATTATTGCTAGTCCTTATTTAGGTTAAACTTGTTAATTCATTCTATTTGGGAAAAAATACACTTAATAGTCATAAAATTAATAACTATTTAAAGGTTTTTTATACCCATGTTTTAATCAGATAGTTTAGACTGCAGCGAGATCCATTAAATATGATTGATTAATTCATGATTTATTTCTTGTGTAAGAAAAAGATGTTTTTTACACAATGAAATAAAAGGAAATTGCTGATAATTTTATAGATTTAAGAATTTGAGAACATAAAAATTGAAATGTGCCTTAGAAAGAAAGAGAGAGAGAGAAAAAAAAAAAAGATTCAAAATTGTTAAATGTTACTTATATTCAAATTATTTAGGCATGTACTTATAATATAAGATCTGAATTTGGTCTAATAAAACTTATGTGACTGAACATACTTAACTCATTTTAACAGAAAATACTGCTTAAAGAAATTCTTTGATTTAAAAACTTTCCTTCAGTTTGCTTATTGTATAAGCTTTTATACAAAACTGATCTTCAAATTTTCATATGCAACAGATTTAACAAAAGGCATAGTACATTAAATTAGAAGAGCTATGACAACATATATATATATATATATTTATATTTAAATAAAGCAATCTTTTTTCAAAGGTTTTATAAAATTATTTTGTATATAATACATAATTTATAATTTCTTTCTTTCTTTCTTTTTTTTTTTTTTTTTGTAGTAATGGTATATGTACAAGATAAATTTCACTTTAAAGTTGCCAAATAGAAGCTAATCTATAATAATTATTATTTAGGACATTTTTTCTTTATAGTGACTAACACAATTAAGGATTTAGGAAGTGTAATCCCTTTCCAAATATTGTTAATAGCTGTGCAAAATGAACATTATTAAACAAATGAATATTGAGTATTATATTACATTTCTTAAGAACTATATGAACACATTTTGAATATTGATTATATGTATTGCATATCTTTAATAATAAGCATACAATTTATGTCCATACAGATAGTTATTTAATAATATTAAAAATCTTTAATATTTGTCCAATGTACTGCTTGTATACGAGTATTAAAAATTCTACCGTGAATTCAACTGATTCTTTGATCAGTATTCTTTTATTTTTCTTGTGTTCCTCCATTTAAGATGCTCTCTAGGAAAAATCCGTCCTATTTAGAATGGAAAATAGTGACAAGTAGAGAAAATTTGCGAATTTTAGTAAAGTAGAAAAGACATATAACCGATATTAGCGGCACATAAATGAAGAATTTTTGCATTAAAATGAATAGGAATGAATTGAGACTTTACTAAAAGGACGTATAAATGTAAAAGACGTATAAACAAGAGACATATAAACGGTGCTTTACTGTATATATATAGATAGATAGATACTGAATATTAAAAAATATCAGAACTGGATAAATTCCGTGTGTATATGATACCAAGCAGTGAATGCAAATGCTACAAGATGATTGTGAATTTTTTTTTGTCTCTCATAATGGTTGTTTTCTCTGTCATGCCAAGATAATTATAAGAAGACAGTAGTATAGAAAAACTTCAAAATGAAGTTCTCTTTTGAAAGTTTTTTAAAGTAGTCTAAAGTATGATTAAATATGTCAATTAATTTTAAAATTCCAGATCTAAATTAGAAATTTAGATTGCTACCATTTCTATTATAAATATAACACACCTAATTTTATGACTTGCATTATACATATATGTAATACATTTAATAATTTTCAGCAAATAAGATTTGTATAAAATATAATTTTTAAAGCTAATGTATTATAGCTTAAAATAAGGAAAAATTATTTTTAACAATATTTTTTCTTTTACACTTTCTGTTAACAATTTAATTTAAAAAAAAACACTTGTACATAATAAATCTAAGTTTAAACACATAACTGGAGTAACTAACATCTTTTAAATTCAAACCATACTGTCTCAATTGTAAATTAAATGCTGGTTCACACTGTAATGTAACATTCAATATTATGCCACAGGCACCAAGTCCACAAACAGCTGCCAGAAATACTTCGGAATTTCTCTGATGTGATAAAGATATAATAGAACCATCAGAGATCATTAAATCCATCTCAGTAACCTAAAACAGAAAAAAAAAAACATAAATATATCCTTTTTTTTTTTTGAAAAATTTAAGATAAAAAAATCGTCATGTTAAAAATATTTATGTAGACAAACTCTTCCATTTCCTTAAGATTATTCAAGTTTTATGGTGTTGGTGTTAAGGGTAATTGACTATACTAGGGCCATATGCCTGCTTGGAATGCTCCCGTGGAAGCCTTTCTAAGGGGTTTAAATCTGTATTCATATAAATTTTGGAGAAAAACATGAAAAACATCAAATGAATAGGCTAACGAGTGTGACCTGGGTTTGAATTCATCACCTCCCACACACCAACTTTGTGAGCAGAACCACTCAGCTAATAGTGGTTATCCTAATTTTAACTTTGAATAATATATACATTAAGCTAAATATTATATAAAACAAAATTTGTCAGTGTGACATCTATATATACATATTTTAAATGTAGTTAAACTAAGGTAGAAACTGAATTAAATTTAAAAATAAATAAAGTAAAAGTGAAATTTTACTGCATAAATTTGCTTGTTAAATATGTCAATTTTAATGAGTATATGATAAAAATTACTTTTATTTTCAATATTGTGAAAACTCTAAAATTGAAAATAAATTTAATATTAAGAATTGGAAAATATCAACCACAGTATGGATTTTATAGGCAAAAATGTATTTTTACCAAGAAAGTAGCATAAATGGGAGTTTGGTGAATGGAAAAATAAAAATTAGTATTACTATGAAAAATTTCACATTAATACAGGATGGGATCTTTTAGAAAGAACCCCCATGGAGGACACCCCACTCAGGCTTAGGTCTCTAGAGTAAACAATAGGCCTTAAAAACAACACCTACTATGAAAACTATGTTATTAAATTACGAAGATAAAAAAGCAATTTTTAATCTCTTGCAAAATATATTCATTACTGGATTTTAGGTTAAAAAAAAAAAAAAAAAAAAAAAAATCAAGAATATTCCTTATCTTTCTATCATATCCACTTAAATTTGGATAAGCAGGATAAAATTAGGGATGAAACGGATATCCGGTAACTATCCGGTATCCGGCCTATCCGGCTGAGTTTTAAATATCCGACGGGGTACCGGATATCAGCAGTCCGGATACGGATATCCGGTAATTTCAAGCCGGATATCCGACGGATATCCGGAGGTGAAAATTCAAGCTTAAATTCCCCTCAGATGAAAATTTTGCGATTTTTTTTTTTTTTTTTTTTTCTTACAGCAGTTGTAGCTTGTAAAGGTAAAAAAAAAAATTGCAAAAGCCGAATTTGGCCACTTTAGCAAAAAGTAGCTTCAAGTTTAAGAGATATACTAGAAAGCCTATTTTAATTTTGTGCAGAGTTAGCTAGGATTTTCCAGAGTGATCTATAACATTCCCCCTAATCTTCCCCATAACAATAAAAAGAGCTGTTCATTGTTGTTCCTGAACAAATAATATTCATCCTCTGCACTGTATATAACTCTGTTTTCATGACTTTTGTTTAATAAGTTGAGAATGTTCAGTAATATTGTTAGTCTTGGAAGTAAAAGTTGTTAGATTGTTTCGAGAATGGGTCAAATAGCGTGCATTTATTGACTAGAACCTGCCGTTTCATTTACAATCCACTTTTCCCTACACAAGAAAGTTGTTTTTGTGACCATATATTTATACTAGCAGACCTTCTGGCATCATTGTCTGTGCTATTACCTATTCAATTAAACGTGTCATCTATCTATTCGATTTGAATAAAAAAAAAAAAAAAACACTACAATTTGTATAAATTTGCCTTTTTAATGGAATATTTTGCTAAAACACCTGAATTTAGAATTTCCCATTGCGTCTGTATTTTCATTTTCCGATTGTTAAAGAATTAAAAAAAAAAAAAAATTACAATAAAAAAAGCTCAATTATTTAGAGTTTATGATTTTGTACATTAGAAAAACAACTTACTTTTAATTAAAGAATTTTAATAAATAACCTATTTTTTTTTTCCCATATCAGTACAGAATATAAAAATATAAAATAAGTAAAAAGCATTTAAAGAAACAAAAATATACATTTGTTTTGAATCATTACTTTCTTTTATATTCAATAGAAGAAAGCATTTTATTCGTAAAAATTTTCAACTTCCCGTTTTTGGTGGATTTACACATTTTGAGTGAACCAAAATTTTGAATTTGACCATTTTTAGAAAATGTCTGTCTGACAAAAGTTTTGTGTAGCAGCTGTAGTTCAAGAGTTAATGCACAGAATTTCATATAAATTTATACATAGTTGCACATTAACAAAAAAAAAAAAAGTGCCCATCGACTTTTGGTGCAAATTACTCAATAGGTGGCACTGCTATACTGTGATTTCTCCCATTTAAAGGAGAACTGTATCTCTTCTACTGTGTATAATTTAAAAAAAGGCTAAGTATGTCACAGGGCTATTATGAAATATATGTTTATTTAGTAATTTCTGTGTCATATCAGCCAATAGACGATGCTATTATGCTGCAATTTTCCCGTGAATGGAGAAGTTATCTTAGATTTATTTGTGTATAATTACACAAAACTTGGTACGTGAGAGGACCATTTTTATGAAACATCATGTTGATTCAATTTTGGTGCATATTGGTCGATAGGTGGCTATACTATGCTGCAATTTACCCTGTGAATAGGAAGGCTAATCTTAACATCTATAACATTTAACTGCACTTAACTTGATATGCAAGATAAATAATAGGAGAACGAAAGCTGGCTTAATTTGGGTGTATATTGACCAACAGATGTCGCAATTGTTCCTCCTTCTATGATTCTCTACTTGGCTACATCTCACAATCTTTTGATTAAAATTGCACTGAACTCCATATCTAAAATCTTTATTGTGTGAAGCTATTATTAAGCTTCTTCTGTGCATGTTAAACAGCATGTAGCTTTGTTATGTACAGTGATATAAAAGAAAGTTTCATAATGGCCATAACATACTAAGGCATTGAAACTTTTGGATTTTTCTTTTTTTCTTTTTTTTTTTTTTGCTTCTTTCTTATATGTTTTCTTATAAATGTCTCAAACGAAGGTATTGGATTCATAAAAGTTTTCTACATTTGGTTTTTGCGGGATTTACACAATTTTGAGGTCCAGAACCTGGTTTGATTAATTTTTAAAAGTTCGTATTTGTGTGTGTGTGTGACAAAAATTCTGTTCAACTGATGTCGGCCTTATTCAGGTGTATATCAGCCGACAAGTGGATCTGCTATTATGATTTTTCACAAGCCTATATCTCAGCATCTATTGATTAAAATTGCACCAAACTCCATATGTAAAATATTTATTGTGTGAAGCTATGGTTAAACTTTTGCACAATTTAAACATTAAGTGGTGTGTGATGGCCACAATATATACGTTTTCTTATGAAAATAACCAACCCTTCAACTATGATTATATTAATAAAATATTTTCTTTCAATTTTTTTTTTTTTTTTTTTTTTTTAAATACATATGAAGCACACATTTTTTAGTACTGTAAAAAATGTGTAAATGATAAGTTTTTGTTTTATAATTCTGAACAAAATCTATATTTTTGTAACAAATTGCAAGTGTAGGAATAAGTATGTTAGACTTAAGTGTTATTCTTCATTGCAATATTGCACAAATAAATAGAATTCTAAATAAATAGGCTTACGTAAATTATATTTAAAATGTGTTTAAAAGAATAGTATATGCAATATGTTTATATTTTATTGTTTTAAAAAGAAAAAGAAAAGAAATATAGAATACAACAAAAAAACAAAACTAATGCCGGATATCCGACGGATATCCGGTCCGGATATCCGTATCCGGCAGGCAAAGGAGCTCCGGATATCCGGTATCCGGTATCCGGCAAAATCACTATCCGTTTCATCCCTAGATAAAATCAGATATTTTAACACATTCTTTCTTTTTGTTATTTATGTTAGTGACTGGATATTATTACATTAAATTTAAATGCAGGTAAACAATTAAAAACTAGGATAGCTTTGTTATTAGATGCTAAGAAGCTCATTTATGTCATTCAGTATTGTTATCATTGTAATGTAAGTCAAATATCCTGGTTGTTATTATTTCGGAGACCAAACATAAAGCAAACAGTCTTTGGAAAAAGATATTTATAAACAAAAATCTTATACTTTAATATTTTTTATTAGGTTATATAATAAGTTAGGCCGACGAGCATAATAACACAGACACAGACCCAAGAAATTGCGTGAGGAAGTCTCTGCCGAAGGCAGCGAGGGCCTGTAGCGAAGATTTTCAACAATTTCAATTTATTTTCTTTTTAATTTTTATTTATAAAGGGGTATAAAAAAATAGTAATTCTTTTCCTTTTTTTAATTCTTGTAAATATAGTGACCAGAAAAGCAGGTAAGGCCTGCTATTTAGGTTATATAATAAGTCAGTCATGATTAATTAAGTTATTTACATAGGGAAATTTACAAATGTGAATAACAAAATATTTTCAAATTAATATCTCCATAATAAAAATTTAAATTATTTTGATTTACAATAATAACGACTGAAAATCATTTTCCTTATTATGTAAAATCTAAAATATGTTTAAGTTAAAAAATTTCATTTACACATACATGAGATGAAAGTGTACCGTAATTAATACCACTTCCATGGGTGGCAACACTAATAGCACCTCCAACTGTAATATCAGATATGGATCCCAATCTATAAATAAATAAATAAATCAGATTTTTAAAACTTAAAACAACTCAAAAGTTTGAATAAAAAAAAAAAAAAAAATTAAGGCTTAAAAAAATGAGCAAATAAAAAAATTTGTACAAACATACAAAATACGTACACCGATAAAGCTAAATTGTGAGAGTATAAGATGTCATTTAATTCACTTATTATTATTCCAGCTTGGACTTTAACTTGCAGATTATCTTTATCAACCTATCAGAAAAAGCAAAAAAAAACTTATTATTAACTAAGAATAAGCAGGAAATTTTAAATTTAAGCTTTTTAAAAAATACATGAAGCCTGCTAAATATATTTACTAAATAAATATAAAAAACCTTACTTTAGGCTTTCTTTTACTTTAGGATTTTTTTTTTTTTTTTTTTGCTGTAATTACTTAATTTATAAATAGTGCATTGATAGAAATATATAATGGGCTCTTCCCACCGTCGTCTGCTCAATCAAGTGATAGAGGAAAACGAATAATCGAATTCTGAAAATCGAATTCAATTAAATATTGTTCTTAAGAACAAAAGTGTTAACAGAGATGCCAACTTCTAATGACAAAAAAGCAGGAGATTTTTAAACAGAAATCACGAAACTTTTTCCAACAAGAAAGTTTGCAAGAAAAATGAGTAAAATAATGCAAATTTAATTTTAAGTAAAGCTTTATAAGCTTAGTTTCTTGCAGGGAAAAAAAAAAAAAAACCTCAGACATACAGTTATTTAAAATTTAAGTCAAAATAGAGAGATTTGATCATTCTGCTCCTAATATAAAACAATAAGAATCTTAATTAACTTTGTAAATAAAAAGGTAATAAAGAAATGAAAATATCAGCTATATTCTAATGAAATTTGAATACTTTAAGTTTTCAATAGTTATAGTATTAAAAAAAAAAAAAAAATTGATAATAAGATTTTCCATTATGCAAAAATGAAAGTTAAAAATTTATTCTTAGCAAAAATTAGTTTCAAAGTATTATATAGTAATTCACATTCAAACTGAACTTGATAAATTGCAGGGCAAGATAAACTTCAATTTTCTTTCAAATTTTTTTATCCAATCCCACAAATTTTAAGCATAAATTATGCTAAGAGGGACAGATAAAAATTACATCAGAAAAGCAGGAGAAATGAGTGGAAAAGCAGGAGCATAGAAAAACAAGCAAAAAGCAGGAGACTCCTGCCAAAAGCAGGAGACTTGGCATGTCTGTGTTAATATTTAATATAAAATAAAATAAAAGTAATATTGTGCATTTGTAAACAGTAGAATAATTGTATTTGTAAATTTAATAATTTTTAAAAAACACTTTATGTGTTTATTTATTTTCACCTGTAAGAATCGATTTTTGTATGTTTTTGTGTAACTGTTACATTAACTGATCTAGCAATAAATAATAGCTTGTTCTTGTGGAATCTTTATGGATTATAATTTGAAATTTTAAAATGTTTTCATTTAATTTAATTGCATAAAGGTGTTACAAGTTAATTAACTTAGTTACTGGTCTAAATGGAGTACGATATTGCACTGTCACGGATTTAAGTACCAAAAATCAGAGAATTTAACATGTTCTTCATGAACATCAATAACAAATATAAACTAAATGATGATTGTAAATCTATACAGCAAACAAAAGAGGATGAATAATGATATAAAATGGATTAAAAATGATGATGTATAAAAAATAACACAGATTAAATACGATTGATCAAAAATAAGAATAGAAAATATGTTATTTCCTCAATCGCTGTAGATAAACAAGACTTCGTCTGCTATTTGTTTTTCCTCTATCATGTGACTTCTGACATCAGGTGGGAAGAGCCCATTATTAATGAATAACAATAACTACTGAGGAAGTTGAGGAGGGAGACAAAATAAATTCAATGAATATTTATAATACTGCACTGGCATGGATAGTTTTTGACAAAAAGTGTCACGGAGATCAAGCTGTACTATGCTGAGAAAAAATACTGAAATTTATATTATCAAAGGCCAAAGGCAGTGGGGACCCCGGCCCAACTTTTTACCCAATCAGAAATGATTTTTTTAAAACTTTCTTTTCTTAACACTAAAAGTTACTGTTAGTGATTCATTAATTATAGTGATTGAGAGATTTTGAGAATTCAGTCATTATAGTGATTCATTTGAAAATACTGACCCGCTAGCGGGTGAAGCTCGCTAGTTGGAATATTAAAACCCGAATAAACTACTACGTCAGAAACGCCAAAAAATATTGGAAATGCATACAGCTGTTTCGGTAGCCTTAAGCGTACCGTCTTCAGTGCGAAAAGGATTCTGAATCTGCAGAAGTGCTCGTATATATAGGAGAGGGGCCGAATTTAGTTTAGCCAATAGGATTACGGGAAAGGTTGGGAGAGTGGCCAATAGGAATTTAGGAAAGTTAGCTGTGTAAACAGTAGAAAAATTAAGAAAATGTGGACTGAATATAAAATTTCCAACAGTCAGACAAATAGGGAATAGCGAAATCACAATTTACAAGGTTTTTAAAATTTTTATAAATATGTAAAGCTTCAAAGAAATCGAGTTCATGAATGGATTTAGGTCTGCAAATTATTTTAGCTGAATTAAATTTAAAATTATGATTTTCCTCCCAGCAATGTTTAGAAATAGCCGATTTATTGGTTTCTTGTTTGCGGATGTAATTCATATGTTCTTTTAGACAAAATTTAAGACTGCGTTTAGTTTGGCCAATATATGATGATAAACCACACTGACAAGAAATACTATAAATACCCCAAGAATTATGCATATCAATGGGATCTTTTAACTGAGAAAAGGTGAGTTTATTGGAAGGCGAAAATATTATTTTAAAATCATATTGTTTGAGAATTTTAGCTATGGTTTGACTGGATTTAGGAAAATAGGGTAAGACAATACTGATATTAGAAGAGACTGGTTTAGTAGACGAAATACGAGGGAGTTGTAATTTTTGGATAGCTTTGTGGAAGGGTCATAACCTCTGTCAATTGCAATGGCTTTCAGGTATTTAATTTCAGATTTTAATAAAATAGGATTTGAACAAATATTAAGGGCACAGTTTACAAAAGTATAGAAAGCAGCCATTTTTAGCCAGTACGCTTAAGGCTACCGAAACAACTGTATGCATTTCCAATATTTTTCTTTGGTGTTTCTGACGTAGTAGTTTATTCGGGTTTTAAAATACGGGGTGTTTATAAAATGTTGGACACATTTTGATGTTTAAAAATTCATAAAATAATAAAGATAAATTTAAATTGATAACATTAATGGTTAGATTGACTCAAAATTTTTTATTGCTCTTATCAATGGACTTCCACATGTACGCCGTTTGTCACTCTGAGAATATCTAGATGGTAGTCACTTCTTCGCCAGGTATGGACAAGCATTTCGGCATACACAGAGGCTATTGCGGCTGTAATCCTGGCCTTTTTAGTCATCAGCATTCAACACTTCCCTCCTATAAACAATGTATTTTACGAATCCCCAAAGGAAAAAGTCCAGTTGCATTATGTCAGGTGATCTGGTGGCCAAGGAATTGGGCCACCTCGCCCAATTCATCTGTCTGAAATATGGTCATTCAAAGAACAACGAATGATGGTATCCCAGTGAGGTGGTGCACCTAACATTGCATTCTAATCTTTTTCAAAAACAAAAGAGAAAAACATACAATTAATAAAGTGTGCAGACGATATTAATAAAAGAAATAAGAAAAACAAAATTCATAACACAGGCAGACGATATTTACAAAAGAAATTATATTCAAGTGGGAAAAGGAAATTTTCTGTGTCGATGTTCACTATAAATGAAAATATATGAGTTATTCTATCTATAAACGCCATTAGTTTGTTTCTATCTTCATTATTTTATGAATTATTAAACATCAAAATGTGTCCAAGACACCCTGTATTTAAATTTATTTTATAAAAAAAATTGCTCCCTAACAAAAAAGGCGACATGTTCAAAGAGTGGAATTCAAAAAACAGAATTTGAAAAACTATTTTAGAATGAGATAACCTGATAATATGAAGCAACAAAAATCCTACTGGATTACATGGGAAAGGAGAAAGGAAGGTGTCTGACTACCAAGGACCCTTAACTCTCTTGCTTCACTGATGTACTTGCCAGTTATTTTTCCATTCATTCAGACTTTTATTGGCAAACCATAATCTTAAAATATATTCTGTATATATAAGATTGTTTATTTGTGTAAAAGGTGTGGTCTTTTTGATCTTAAATGTTGTTTTCTGTTCTTATGTTTAAATTAAATAATTTAAACATAAAATAAATTGTTTACATTAAATTGTTTATGCTAAATCAAAAAGATGAAGCTGGATCATTTCTTTTATTTCACAACACATGCTAACTCTTTAAGTGCACTCCACATTTTCTTTAAAAAATGTCTAAACTAATATCAAAATTACTAGACATGTATCAGATCATAAATACGTGAACAAAAAAAAAAAAAAAAAAAAATAGCCTTTCTAATTTTTGAGAAATTTTTGGTTTGAAACATTTATATGTTTAAACCTGATTGAATTTAAATAATAACTCATTCAACAAATATATAAGTTTGAAAAACCCATTATGAACTGACAAATCATAGTAAATAAATAAAAATATGTTAGAATTACAAGTCCTTAAGAGGTTTTCACAAAAAAGAACTTTTGAAATGTGACTGAAATAATTAGATCTTCAAATTACAGGGTGACAAGAAATAACTTGGACACACATGATACATTATAACTTTAATGCTAATGTAAATATTACGACCAAACTTCAATAAATATGAATACATTATTTTGTCTATTACATTTACAAATTTTCAAAGTGTCTACCTTTAGCCTTAATACAGAGCCTTAAACGTGTCACAAAAATTTCGGCTATGGGCCCGCAACTCACTTACTGATATTTTATCCCATTCCTTGCATAAGAATTTCTTTAGGGATGCCAAAGTTTTATGAGGTTTAGCACACACCCTTGTCTCCAAGATGGACCAAACACAACAATCCATTGGTTTCAAATCTGGGGAATACGGTGGCCTATCTTGAGCTCCAATGAAGTCAGGAAAATTTGCTTTGCACCAATCTTGAGTGCCTTTAGCTCTGTGTGCAGGTGCGGAATCCTGTTGGAAGGTTCATCTTTTATTTCCAAAGAACTTTTGCGACCAAGGTAAGACAACATCTTCCAAAATGAGTTTGCGATAGCGGTAGTTACAGATATTTGGTTTGAAACTTCGTCCAAGTTATTTCTTGTCACCCTGTAAATATGTGGCATGTGAAAAACACCTTATGAAATTTCAACTCTGGAAACTATCTAAAATCTAGCTCATTCTTTTGTCAGAAATTTACTTAATTTTTACTCTATTCAAATGAACTTTTGACAGAAGTTGCCCAGTATATCTAACTTTCAACCTATGCAATAAAAATATTTCTATCTTTTGTGCATGTGCAGTAAAAAAATATTTACTATAAATGCTTATATCTCAGCAAATATTACACATGTGAATTTTATGTCTCAGAATAATGTTTCTTTAATGTTTTGTCAATTTTGTGTACAATTTTATGGGAATATGTTCTTGTTATAGCAAAAAACATGCCAAAAAAAACAATTTTTTTGATTTTTTTTTTTATATCTGTCTAAATAATCGTGTAATTTCCACAAAAAGAAAAAAAAAAAAACATACAAACATTGTACATAGTATGTGCTACAATGTGTTAAAGTTACAAGCCATTTGTAGATTTTTATTAGGGATGAGATCAGCAAAAATACAAAAAAGCTGAAACTGTACGCAAAGGCAAGATGTTGAAATGAAATACTAGAATTTTTATTACAAAATCTATTATACTGAAAAGCTGAATGTACAAAAAAGCTGAAATCAGCTGAAAAGCTGAAAAATCTCATCCCTATATTATAAAATGTGATCTAAAGTATTTGTGCTATTCTTTAATCTGTGGTTGGTCCCCTAATTACACTCTAGACTAAATCGATAGTAGAAAATGTGAGTTTTTAAATGTTCTTTGCATGTCTGAAGTTCCAGGCCATTCCATCCAGTTTTTTTTTTTTTTTTTTTTTTAGAAAATTGAAAAAATGTCAAAATAAAAATAATTTCTAATAATTTGATCACCCACTGTATTATTTAGTGTTTTGCAACAAAGTTTTAAAAACTGAATACTACAAAGACATGCAAAATTGTACAAAAGATAATATTGTACTTACCGCTAATATTTTGTTTAAACACTGCATACTAATCATGATATGATCTGTGCATGCTATGTCTGAGGGAGAATGTTTGCAGCCAACAACACGAACTGTCTTATTTGATTCTCGGGCTAATTCAAGAATCTACAAAATAAACAAAATTGAATATAAATAAAATTGCATGCTTTTACAATTTTTCAGGAACATTTAGTAGCAATATTTTTAATACTGACAAAGGTTGATCTAGGTTTTAATTTTTGTGGAAAAACTAAATAGTTAGTCTATATAATGTTTAATATCAAGTTAATTATATTTAATTGGAACTAATATCAATAATCATAGACAAATTTTTATAAAGGATCAATTTTATTAAACTAAATTTTGTGAAAGTGATGTTTTTATTGGGTGTTTGAATTAATTCGTAGCATTTTCTAATAGATGGCATGACAAGTGGCATTTTCCAATAGATGGCGTGACTAGTATTCCCCATAAACCTACTATCATTGAGCATTGTTATTAGTATATGTCATTTGGTTGAAGCGTAAATAACATAATTTTACTTCATCGAATATGTCTAACTTTGAGCTGGATAAAGTGTTTTTGCGGGGAGTTCTATTTCATTACTTTAAAATGAAGAAAATCGCTGCCGAAACTCATCGAATTTTAGCGGAAGTTTATGGAGAGCATGCACTAGTTGAACAAACGTGTCGGAAATGGTTTGCCTAAATTTAAAAGTGGGGATTTTGAGCTGGAAGACAAGGAACGACCTGGGCAGCCGAAAAAATTCGAAGATGAAGAATTGAAGTCATTGCTCAATGAAGATCCATGCCAAATGCTTCAAGATTTAGCTGAATCATTAAGAGTTGACTTTTCAACAGTCAGCAAACGCCTGAAAACCATGGAAATGATCCAGAAGCCGGGAAATTGGGTCCCAGACGAACTGAAACCTAGAGACGTGCTCGTCCGCACATTGCAAAACCGATCAAAACCTACATCGAAACGACCAAATGGGAGGTCCTATCTCACCCGCCGTATTCTCCAGACATTGCTCCATCTAATTACCACTTGTTTCGATCGATGAACCATGGCCTGTCTGAGGAACACTTCACTTCTTATGAAGATTGTAAAAAATGGGTCGATTCTTGGATTGCCTCTAAACACGATTCGTTCTTCCGACGCGGAATCCGTATGCTGCCAAAAAGATGGGAAAAAGTAGTGGCGAATGATGGTCAATACTTTGAATAATCTATTTGTAATTATTTTTGCACAATAAAGCCTCAATTTTTGAAAAAAAAAAAAATGCTACGAATTAATTCAAACACCCAACACAAATTTAAATTTTGTGATGGGGACTATTTTATGAGATGAAATTTTGTTAATGGGGCAACGAAAGGCTTCCAATTTTCATATGGATCAGCTCCGGACTAATCTTCAATTATCTTATTTATTTATTTATTTTTCAACTTGAGAAAATTAGTATAAAACATTTCTATTGAGTATTATGGTAGAAAATCCTCTCTTACCCCCCCCCTCCCCCCCCCCCGCTAAAAAGCTTAAAAACTTCCCAGCTATTGAAATAAATTAATGACCTGTAGAAAATATAAATAATTACATTAAAAAAAAAAAAAAAAATCATTGTTTTCCAAACCTGTATCTAAGAACAAAAAGATACAGGTTTGCTGAAAGTCATTAAGGATTACAACACACTAGACAAAATTTTGCATGTAGGGGTGAAACTACCCAACATGCAAATACCCTGAAAACGGCTACTTGCATGCAGAATGAATGGTGAGAAGACACTTATTAAGGATTATATTATACTGATAGTATCAATAGAATTTATACTAATAATAAGTAATATTTGGAGAATTCTTCAGTACATTATATGGTAAATTAAACATACAAAATAAGAAATTTTTAAAAAGTAAAATGAGTTGACATGAAATTCAGAGACAGTAAAAATTTTAAAATCCTTAATTCAGAGATTTAAAAAAATTCCCCTTAAAAGTTTCATCCCTGACTAGACTAGTGGTGCACAACATTTAAGAGGTAGGGCACATGTACAGCTGATTGCAGAAAGGAAGACCCCTCAATCACAATCCAACTAATTGGGGTATGAAGTGCTGTTACCAAGGTTAATATCTAGTTACATATATCTGCATAGCTTTTATTAAACCTACCATAATCTGTCTTTACAGTAAGAAAAACATACGGTTCATGAATTACAGGTTTGAATAGCTCTTTTACTATTGCAAAACAGTACACATATATGTAAATGGGTGTTACTTTTGGTAAGACCCTTGATACTTATTCAACCGTATTAAGATTGAGTGGTTCTTCTTACCACAATTATCTGCAAAAGCTTACTCCTAAAAGCATGAGTAGGGCGCATTGGCAGGTATAGGCAAGTGTGTGTGCGTAGGGGGGAGAGAGGGGCATGCTTTTTACCTAGATTTTCAAAATTAATTTGTCTTTATCTTTCACAATAAAAAAAAATTACTAAGTTATTTTAATAATTAAATATTAAGAGAGAAATATGTTTTATGAAAGTACAGTATGCCCTCTCCCCATTTGGCTACAGCAAAATTGTTTAGAGACCAATATAAAAATTTCTTGTCCCACCCTGGATTTTTTCTGATGATGTATTAGGTGTAAGGAAAAGTTCTGTCGTTTTTGAAAACGTGCACTTTTATGCGTTGTCGATTATCGACTGAAACTGCTTTAAACAGTTAGGTTAGACTATGATTGATGATTTACAGACATTTTTTCGTATTTAAGTTTTTTTTTTGTTCAAACTTGTAGAACTGAGACATTGTATGCTGTAAGAGTTCCAAAAAGGGGAATAACGCGATGGAGGCAACAAAAGACTTGTGTGACGGGTTTGGAGAGGACACAGTAACAGCTCAAACATCCCAAAAAAAGCCATAATGTATTTTAGCATTTTATGGAATTACGTATTAAATGTCCAGATAAAGTAAACAGCAGCAATACAATAAATAACCTGCTAATACAGGTTAAATTAGCTAGATGGCGCTGTTTCAATTCCTTCAGAGTTGTTCCAAATCGTTTAGTATGTTCTTGCCCGGTCCAAGACCGATCCAGGATCAGTGACGTCATTGACCGGTCAAACTGATCCATCTGAGGAGCTCTACTGAATACGCTCAATATGTTTTGTATTTAGTTTTAAGCAGTTAATTTTAAAAATCTCGCAAAAATACTTGAATATGAAAATTTTTTTACAAAATTATAACTGTTACTGTTTAACTCAATACTAAACACACTCAATAATTGTCTTAAAGCTTCTAAAAAATTCAACAGGATAAATATTTATTTTTAACAAAATTTAAGTTCCCTTTAAAATTAAATCTTTCATTCAGTTTCATAGAAACAGGAAGTTGAAATAAATTAGAGATGGATAAAACTGTTGTTACTAGAAAAAAAAAAAAAAAATATATATATATATATATATATATATATATATATATACATATAATATATTGATAATATAACTAGTTTCTTGACAAAATTAAGTGGATCACAGCTAAAAAGGATAGAATTTGTTAACTAAAAGTGGAATTTGGGAAGAAAATCAGGCTGGTCCAGTTTGCCAACTCTGTTTAGACATAAGGTAGAAATATTATAATACATACAATCAAAATATTCGATTATGGAATGCACTAATTCTGTTAATGAAGAAAACAGAATGTTTTAATGGTTTGAAAATGGAAAAAGAAAAGACTGTAAATAATTTAAATAAAATAAAGTATAATAATTTTAATAAAAGCTGGTTGCATTTATAATCTACATAAACTATTATACTTTTATTTTGCTAAAAATAAAAGAAATTTTTACACAATCCTTTCTAATTGTGCATAAAATGATAAATGAGCATAAAAGATTAAAAATACAATTACATAAATGCTACAACAATTGAAATATTAAAAATATAATTACATAAATAATACATATATTTAGTAAAGTTTCACTAAAATATTAAAACTTTACTAAATATAGTAATTACAGTTATTTCTACACAGTACATTGTGGTGTACTTTGCCATGTAAAAGATTTACAAGGACAATAGTTGTTTTATATTTTTAGAAAAGTAAAATGAAATAGAAAATCATATTGTGCATGAATTTTTTTTATCTTCGGAATTGCGACATGTTTCATAGGATATTATAAGCATAATTCAACTAACATTAACCTATTAAACGCTACTATATGAATCCCACTGAAAAATTTTCGTATGTTTTGAGTTTCAATGTGCATTTCTAATTATATGTAATTTAAATAAAAATAAAAATAAAATTTTATTAGAAGATATGATATGATTTCAAAACAGAAGACATGCCACCACGGATTGGCATGGTTTAAACCAACTAGTCCACCCCCCCCCCACCCCCGAAAAAAAAAAAAAAAAAAAAAAAATCTTTGGTTTTTTTTTTCTTAACAAAAAATTCAAAATTTTTATTCCATTTCCCCATCTTTGATTGAAATTATAAAATTATTTTTATGTAAATGGCTTTTACTTTTAATTCAATTGTAATCTTGCTTCAAAGAAGGTTTTAGTTATTGTGTTTTACGTTATTAAAAGTTATTATATAGGAACAAAGAAAAAAAAAATCTAGAATTTGTAAAAGAAAAATGACTATATTAATCAGTTTGAAAATTATAAATGAAAGGGTGTAAATAAGATAAAACAAAATAAATAATAATAGAAAACAAATTTATTTTATACGAGATATAAGGTGAAAGTTCTATAACTGAAAAAAATTGCTCTCATTTTTGTTTTAGTCAAAACCTAAAGTAGTCTTTAAAAAACTGGATATTTTACCATGTTTTTATTAACTTCTATTCTTGTTTGTTTGTTTGTATGTATGTTTGTTTGTTTGTCTGGTACAAATCTTGCAATCTATTTTTAACTAACTTCCCTACTAGCTAGACATTTAAAACTTTTAGCATAGCTCAGAACCTGGTGACAACACAATACTTCAAAGCCCGATTTTTGAATTTTCGAATAGTTTTCTTTTAATTAATTAAAATATGAAAATAATAAACTTCTAATAGCAATAAAAATAGCCATTAAAATATTAGCTATAATTTAATTGTTGCCAAAAAAAATTTACTGAGTTCATTTTCTTTTGACATAAAAATAAATACATTTAATTAAACGTGAATGTTAAAAAATTATAAAAAGTTAAATTAGGCATCTCACAAAAATTGACGTCACTATCACTTTAAAAATTTTATGCACATTGATAAGGGCTCTATGATTCATCAGAAACATGGTATATAAAAAGTTTTTTTTTATCTTATAATTATGTTATAATATGGTAATTAATAAAAGCCCATTTTCTTATCTATATATTAAATCTGAAAGCAAGATATGCTGATTTAGAATTATCAAATAAAAAAGAAGCTGCATTAGAATATGTCAGGCAGTCTTTTAAAAAACAGTTTATTATCTTTGATTTTTAAAACTTCATGCAAAAAGTTTTCCAATGAAGGACTTTTTTGTGAATTATTTTATTAAAATGTACAGCACAATAAAATGCTGATAAAATTAAGAATATTACATTAAAAATTTTAATATCTACGCACGGAAAAATGTTCAAATAATTCTTATCACAAAAGATTCTACATCAGATGTAGAATGTTTTTTTTTTTTTTTCTTTTGGCGTTTTCTGATTAAAACAGAAAATTTACAAATATGTATTATGTGACTGGGAAATATGTACTAATAAAAACTTGGTTTAAACCAGATTTTTGGTTTTTTGCCAACCCTGTTGGCACTCAATGATGGTAGTATAGATGTTGATAACTGTGAAACCCTTTTATGATAGTTTTCTTGATCCCTGTTTGTTATATAAAAAAAGAACTGTTTATGTCATATCAATTGTTTTAAACCCCTGTAATCAAACGAGTAACTTTTCGTGATTTTTTTTTCTTAATTAAAAAGAATAGAATAATTAAAGAAAAGAATAATTAAAAAGAATACAATTTACATTACAAGCTTTTTGAAAAAATTACCAACGAAGCTAGGCATTTCAATATTCAATATAAAAAATATAATTTATCTTAATTACTTGTAGAGAAAATAATTCTTAATCAAATGGTCCCTCAGCAGGAGCTTTAGCATCTAATGGGTTAATATGACACTTTTATACATTTTCTCTAAGAATTTTACCTAAGAGAGATTTTGATAATACAATTTCTTCTTCAGTGTTCATGGTTATAATGCTATTACACACAACTTTTTTGCTCATTTTTCATTTGAGACAATTTTTTCTTCATTTTCTGGAGGCTGAAACCCAAAAACAGATTACAAATGTTGAGTGAAAGACTGCTAAAAAAAAAAAATCCATTTTCGGCAAGCTTAAAGGCAAAGGTTAAAGGTCCTTTACGTTAATGTTACAAAAGTAAAAAAATATTACATATGCATTAACACATCTTAGTCAATGACTTTGTTCCCAGACATTGCATTATTTACGTTGCTATTCTGTTTTCAAGAAATTTAATTCTCAACTACAAGAGTTTTATTCATTCTACTTCTTCTAGATTTATTGGTCAGTAAATGTTTCAATTTTTTATAATCCAAGCTCATAATCATTCAACAAATAGAAGTCATAAAGATATACAATTTGGTGACAAAACTTGCAACTTAGCAATGAAATTTGTGATTTTGCGGCAAAATTTGATAGTTGACAATGAAATATTTGACTTGGCGACAAAATTCGTTATTTGATGACAAAATTTGGTAAGCTTGGCGATGGAGAATGGCAGCTTTGGTGTTATTATAATTTCTTTCCACGCAAAAACCTCATACCTCTTCACAGACCAATATCTTGTTTCCACAAATAAAAAGTCAAAGGAAGCTGTAACATATTAATCTCAATTTTAATCGTAAATTTTAAATTCTTGCCTAAACCGACATTCTAAAATATTCACCCCAAACGATATTTTTACTAAGACTAACGCATACTTGCCAACCAATTTTAATAAAAAAAGGGAAGATTTTTGTTGAAAAACCAGAAGATTTCATAAAAAAAGGGAAGATTTTTTTTTTCTCTTTGACATATTAAACAATACAGTTTTACAATTTTAATATTTAGAAGCAATCTATAAAAACGTTTTACTATAGATTGATTATACTAAATATATAAAAGTTTTAAAAGATTATGAAATTTATTTTTTATGAAGTTATTCCTCTTCAACATATAAATATCTACAAAACAGTATCTGTAAGAAATTTATTTAACAATAGGCAAAAAAAATTAGTTAAGTTAAAGTATAACTAATTTTTTAACTAAATATAGAATATGATTTTTGTGTATGTACATTAATCATACATATAAGAAATAGTAGCAGTAGCTAATTATCAGTTTCAAACGTGCATAAAACCAACTGAGTATTAATATTCTTAAATTGATTTGGGGAAAAATTTCCTACCTGAAAATATTATTCTTCATTTTTTTCCCCATGTTTACACATTTGGTTTTAATATGACATACAAATATTTAATTTAATTGAGGAAAAATAAACAGATTCATTAAATTCAGCAATACAGATCTAAAAATAATTACATATGTGAGAAATATTGAGCACTTCCATTGCTTTATTGTTTCTAGAATTGACCACAATCCGGAAAAAGGTTGGGGGGGGGGGGGGAATTCAAAAATAATTACAGAGTAAGAAATATTTAAACTCTTTCAACTCTACTTCTAGAATCTAATGTAATAACTTTAAAATTAATATTATTATTTATGTTGCAGATGGATAAAAATTAGGAAAGAAAAGACTTCTGCAGAACATTTGATTGCTGATCACTAATTGTAGATAAATAAAGGGGGCGGGGCAAAAAATAATTACATCAGCAAGAAATATTTAACAACTCTATATCTTTAAATGTTCTAGAATCTCATAAAGCAAGTTTGAAATGAATATTGACATTTATGTTATGGATGGAAAAAGATTGGGAATCAGGAGTTTTCGTAGAACATTTGGGTTTCTTTTTAAAACGAACGATATCCGCGATTTTTTTAAAAACAGAAGATTTTATCTTCTGTCCGGAAGATACATTAAAAAACCGTAAGTCTTCCGGGAAAACCGGAAAAGTTGGCAAGTATGCTAACATACTATTTTAATTTTATATTTTTAAATGATCAATTAAAGCTGTTACCATGTTTTTTATATTTTCAGTAATCTTTTTTATTATCGTTTGCATGTGACGTACTCATCAGATTATAAATTTAAGCAATTAAAGCTATAGAAAAAGTCGGCTTCATCACAATTGACAAAAAATCACTTTTTAACTTGTAACTTTTAAGTAATTAAAGCTATAAAAAAAATTTAACTACAAAAATTGTTCTTTAGGGTAAGGCGGTAATTTGCCTTATTTGAAGCTTTTTTTTTTCTATTTTCAATATTAAAGAAATTGTGGGCAAATGAAAATTTCCACCCCACACCATTTCCACTCCCTTTGAGCTGGATACCACATCTACGAACTCGACTGAGATTTTTACTGTCCTGACAACATATCCAGAGCTGCTTAAATTTAAATAAAAATTACTCCAGTTATAGTGTTTACAACTTAACATGAGAAAAAGCGTTATACATAATTTGAACGGAGAGTGGTTTTGGGTTCTAGGGGTCATGATCGGTGAAGATATGAAGAAATTTTCCAGAAGTTGTGTCATGAGAACCATTGCAATAGGTAGATTTACCTAACAGGTTTTCATGGTGTTCAGCACATGTCAAGGCACACATGTTTATCACCTTTTTTTTCATGGTATGTATTAGGGATGAAACGGATATCCGGTAACTATCCGGTATCCGGCCTATCCGGCTGAGTTTTAAATATCCGGCGGGGTACCGGATATCAGCACACCGGATACGGATATCCGGCAATTTCAAGCCGGATATCCGCCGGATATCCGAAGGAGAAAATTCAAGCTTAAACTCCCATTAGATGAAAATTTTGCGACAATTTTTTTTTTTTTTTTTTTTTTAGATCAGTTGTAGCTTGTCAGGGGCCAATCCAGGATTTCAAAGTTAATACCTATTTTTGTGAAAAATAGGTGTGAATTTTGTGAAAACTATATTTTATTTTTGTGAAAAATTGCAGCACACTCTTTTTCTGTGTGTGTGTGTGTGATGGGGGGGGGGGAGGAGTTCAAACTAAGTACAATAATAAAAATAACGCTTAACAGTTGGTGTGAGGCTTATAGAAGAACAGGAATCAAAACTCACTTCTCTCTGAAGTAACCAGTTCAGTAGAGAGAATGTAAGTAGGAGTCGTTTTTATTTGTGCTATTATCACTTACACATGAATTGTACAAGGGAGGATAGACAAATCACCATACAGTCATCAAAGCGTAGAACCACCTGACGAATCAGCAAACAGTACACTATGGCCACAACTCCAAAGCATGTCTGTACAGATACATGAAAGAATCGTTTTGTTTACTTACGCTACACCATTTTTCGCCCGTAAAAAACACTTGTGTGTAGATTAAAACCAACATCGTGTATGATTCTTGCTTCGTGAATCGCATCAACAGAAATGCACGAATAAGTTACTCTTCTTTGAAAATGTGCTATTTAAGACGCCAGATTTTGCTGGGATGACTAAGAGTTTTGTGAAGGACCGATTTCAGCTGAATGATTTTTGTGAAGGTACCTTTTTTGCCAGATTGATTTTTGTGAAGGTACCTTTTTTGCCAGGTTGATTTTTGTGAAGGTACCTTTTTTGCCAGGTTGATTTTTGTGAAGGTACCCATAAAAGGTAGTAAACTCGACCTGTATTAACCCCTGCTTGTAAAGGATTTTTTTTTTTTCTTTTTTTATGTTGGCTTCTGCGAAAATCGATTTTGGACTCATTAGCAAACAAATTTAGCCAAAAGTAGCTTCAGGTCTAAGAAATATAGAAGCCCTATTTTAATTTTGTACAGAGTTAGCTAGGTTTTTTTTTTTTTCCAGAGTGATCTATAACATTCCCCCTAATCTTCCCCATAACAATAAAAAGAGCTGTTCATTGTTGTTCCTGAACAAATGATATTTATTCTGTGCAGTTGCAGTGTATATATAACTGTTTTCATGTCTTTTGCTAATATGTTGTTAGATTGTTTAGTAATATTGTTAGTCTTGGATGTTAAAGTTGTTAGATTGTTTCGAGAATGAGTCAAATAATGTGCATTTATTGACTAGAACCTGTTTATTTATAAACCAGTTTTCCATACACAATAAAGCTGTTGTTTTTGTGACCATATATTTATACTAGCAGAAACCTGGCATTACTTGCGCCATCTATCTATTCGATTTGGATTTTTTAAAAAACCCTCCAATTTATATAAATTTGCATTTTTAATGGAATATCTTACTAAAGCACCTGAATTTAGAATTCCCTGTTGCGTTGCATAGATACATCCCAGAAAATTAAAATTACTTCAAATAAAAGTACATATTTAAATTTTCAGAAAGTCTGTACTTTCACTTTCATATTGTTCATAAGAAAAAAAAAATTCAGTTATTTAAAGATTTTGATTTTGCACTGCGGAAAATCTTCACTTAAAGAATTTTAATAACTAATGTAAAATTTTCTTTCTTATCTGTACAAAATATAAAAATATAAAATAAGTAAAAAATATAAATTCATTTTGAATTATTACTTTCTTCTATATTAAATAGAAGGAAGTATTGGATTCGTGAAAATTTTCAACTTCCAGTTTTCGATGGATTTACGCATTTTGAGGGAACCAAAACACAATTTGACCATTTTTGGAAAATGTCTATCTGACAAAAATTTTGTGCAGTTCAAGAGTTAATGCACAGAATTTCATATAAATTTATACATAGTTGCAAAAGAAAAAAAGTGCCCATCAACTTTTGGTGCAAATCACTGAACTGATTGCACTGCTATACTGTGATTTCTCCCATTTAAAAGAAGACTATATCTCAGCTTATACTGTGTATAATTAAAAAAATAAACTAAGTGTGTCACAGGGAGGGCTATTATTATGAAACATGTTCATTCAATTTCTGTGCATAATTGCCAATAGGTGATGCTGCTATGCTGCAATTTTCCCGTGAATGGGGAAGTTATATCTCAGATTCATTCGTGTATAATTGCTAAAAATTTAGCATGGGAAAGGGTCATTTTTATAAAACATCATGTTGATTCAATTTTGGTGCATATTGGTCGATAGGTGGCTGCTATATTATGTTGCAATTTACTCTGTGAATAGGAAGGCTAAATCTCAACATCTATAAAATTTAAGAGATAAACAAGATAAAAATAATATGAGAATAAAAGTTGGCTTAATTTGGGTGTATATCGGCCAACAGGTGGTGCAGCTGTTCCTCACCTTCTGTGATTCTCCACATGACTACATCTAAAAATTTTTTGATTAAAATTGCACTAAACTCAATATCTAAAATCTTTATTGTAAGCAGCTATGATTATGTTTCTTCTGCATGTTAAACAGCATGTAGCGTTGTTATATAGAGAGATATAGAAGAAAGTTTTGTAATCAGCTCATAACATACTAGTTTGAAGCTTTTAGTTTATTTATTTATTTATTTTTTTTCTTCTTTCTTTTATGTTTTCTTATAAATGTCTCAAAAGAAAGTATTGGATTCATAAAAATTTTCAACTTCTGTTTTTTGATGGATTTACACATTTTAAGAAGTCCAGAACCTGGTTTAACGAATTAAAAAAAAAAATTTCTGTGTGTGTGTGACAAAAATTCTGTTCAACTGTACCTCCGGAACTACTGTGTACTACAATTACATATAAATTTATGTGTAGTTGCACCATGCAGTGCCTACCAACTTTTGGTGCAAATGGCTCAACAGGTGGTGCTGCCATACTGCGATTTCTGCAACTCAGAGGCAGGCTATATCTCAGAAACTACTGCACAGAATTTCATATAAATATATATGTACATGTAACTTGGCATATATTAGTGTCTATCAAATTTTGGTGCCAATTGCTCTACAGGTGGTGCTGTTATACAGTGCTTTCTGCAATTTAGGAAAGGCTATATTTTAGGTTCTATTTCCTGTAACTACACAAAACTTCATGTTGGAAAGGCATTATGAGAAATTATGCTGGTTCAGTTTGGGTGCATGTTGGCCAGTAGGTGGCTCTGCAATACAGAAATTTCTCCCTAAAAGGGGATGGCTATATCTCTTATTATATTGTGCATAGTTGCATAGAACTTGGTATGTGAGAGAACCAGCCATTGTGAAACACTATTGCGATTTATTTTAGGTGTATATCGGCGAACAGGTGGCAATACTGCACTACAATTTACCCAATCAATAGGCTAAATTAATCCCAACTTCTATGACATATGTGCATGAAACTTGATATATAAGACAACCATTAGAAAGCAACTGTTGACCTTATTCATGTGTATATCAGCCGACAGGTGGAGCTTCTATTATGATTTTTCACAAGCGTATATCTCAGCATCTGTGGATTAAAATTGCATAAATTCCTTTTGTAAAATATTTATTGTGAGAAGCTATGGTTAAACTTTTATACGATTTAAACTGTAAGTGGCGCTGTTATATAGAATTATGTAGAAGAAAGTTTTGTGATGGCCACAACATATTAGTTTTCATGTGAAAATAACCTTTCAACTGTGATTATATTAGTAAAATATTTTATTTCATTTTTTTAATAATTGTATGGTAAAAAATATGTAAATAATAAGTTTTAGTTTTATAATTATGAACAAAACCTATCTTTTTATGATAGTGCTTTTCACCGAAAATTGCAAGTGTAGGAATGAGTATGTTAGGCTTAAATTTTTTTTCTATGGCAATATTGCACAAATAAATAGAATATTAAATAAATATGTTTAAATAAATTATATTTAAAAAGTTTTTAAAAAAATAGTATATGAAATATGTTTATATTTTATTGTTTTAAAATAAAGAAAAAGAAAAGAAATATACAACACAACAAAAAACAAAACTAATGCCGGATATCCGACGGATATCCGGTCCGGATATCCGTATCCGGCAGGCAGAAGAGCTCCGGATATCCGATATCCGGCAAAATCACTATCCGTTTCATCCCTAGTATGTATTAACATTGGTAATTGCAAGAGAAATTACTTGTAAGAACAACTTTTTCATGACTAGGCAGAAAAAAATTGTTCATACCTTCAATTTCTATTACACTGTACTTTGAGGTGATTTGAGGCAAGAAATTTGGCTTAAATTGACAATAATCTTAGAAATTGTCTGAAACAGGGCCATTAGTTAACTTATGTACATACAGAATTAAAAATTCATTACATAAAAATTAGTAATTGTAATCTGCAATTTGCTGAAAATGAAAACTCACATCTTTCACTTCTTCTACTGTTTTTGGTGCAAAAAACAACTCCGGGTGACATTCAAATGTTTCAGACCAATTTTTGAAATGCACATTTTTCATTCCTGTTTTCTGAAATGATATTTAAAAGAAATTATAGCTCTAAACACAATGGATAAATAATAATAAATATAACTACCAAAAAACACATATTATTCACTCAAAAACATTGAAATTTAAATTATAATGAATTTAATATTTTTTTATAAAAAAGCAAAAAAAAAAAAAAAAAAAAAAAAAAAAATCTGATCCAGAGTTTTTTCCAAATTTAAAAAGGGCAATGCAGTGCTAGTAAAAGTAAAAAAAAAAAGTACTTTTTTATATTGTTAAGGGCAGTTTTGAATTTTTAGGGACACATTTGACTTTTAAAATCTGGGCACTCATTGATGGTCATTCACAATAGTTTAATTTATTTATATAGATATCATTTATCATCAGTATACACAATATCATTATTTATCAGTTTATAGGATTTTTTTTTAAAACTTTGCTATTAGAAAAATATTGTATCATCAAAATGTATGGCAACCATAACTTGACTACTGCCGCTATTAAAAATAGTTTTTATAACTAACCGTAATTAATAGGTTGACGACCCAGTAACAGAATTTTCTGAATCTATCTGCAGCAAAATAAAATTTATCTGCAAACCATAAATGTCGCACCAAGTCCGGTATCACTAGAAGTGATAGCAATTCTTAAAATATATAAAATTTGCATCTACAAAGAAAATAAATTAAGACTATACAACAAATACTAATCTAGAGACATAAAGCAAATTATATGTGCTTTTTAAAGCCTAAACATTTCTTTCTTTAGCTGTTAAATTTATCTGCAGAGCTTTAATCAATCTGCAGCTCTCGCTGCCATGCTACACTGTTTCTGCTACTGGGGTTGACAATATCTAAAAATAAGTGTCAGCTATTTGTTATATAAATAACTGATTTAAACCAGAATATGGTGATGTTCGTATGTGATGGTGAGTTTGGCTTCATGATCTTTATAATCAGTAAATATAAAAAAAGAACTTTTGTATAAAAATAAATAAATAAATTAAGGTGAAATAATACAAATATATTTTCAGACTACATGAAAAAAATATTTAGGACTTTATTGAGTAGTTATGAATTGGACAGTAAGCTTTACTTATTCAGTTAATAATGGTTTTTATCAAGGGCTTACATGACTTTCGAAGGCTCAAAGAAAGCATATACATTAGAACCTCGATCCATCGTTATTCACGGAGGGCGTGAACAAAAAAAAAAGCAATGGAAGCAGGAAAACTACGAATGTGGGTTAAAGTCAATACACAAAGAAAACAATATTTATGAATTAATACGCACAACGTATACAGTTTACTACTAATGAAAACTAATTTGTTATTTTCCAAACTGTCAAAGAAATAAATCAATGTTGTAGAACATTAAGTAAAATTTATTTTTAAAAATCAGTAATTTTATGTTGGGTTTTTCGTTCATTCTATAAATCAAAAAGGAATTTTTTTGTAACATTGTATTGCCCCATTATTCTACGTGATATCAGACGGCCAAATTTTCTTGTCTCACGATGCATGGACTCTTACACTATAGTCGCACAGGCAGACGTACAAATGCAAAGACATTCTATTATTGTAAATAAATATGTCATAAGTTGCAAACTTTTATGGTTTTTGGTTACCGGGAAAAAAAAAAAAAAAAAAAAATACATATAGAAATTTTTATTTTATTAAATCGGTAAAGGCCATTGCTATTTGGACCATCGGTGCGATTATTAGTGTGGAGGCTATTCAGACCACTTCCTTGTTGCGCTGGTCATAATAATGATTTTTCTTGTTTGATCTTGAATTTTCTCTGTAATATACTAATTATTTTGCTTGTTTTAACTGCAAATTCAAACTTTTAAAATTTTGAAAGTGTATAATGTGATTGATCTACAATCCATGTTTATTTCAACATTGCTGTTAGAAAACATTACAAAATAAGTACAAAAGTCATTTTCAGAAAAATCATACATGTATTTGTATAGAAAATTTAGTTTGGTTTGCATCAAATTATATTGGAACGATTTAATTGTTTAAGAAAAAAAAAAAAAAAGGAAAGAAGGAAAAGAAATAAAAAAACAAGTAACATCTATGTAGTTGAATATGCAGATTTATTTATACATATTCATAAATAAACATATTGCGAAGATTTTTTCAAAGATTGAAAATACTCATTTACTAAGATCTGTTTTCATGTTGCATTTTTTACTTTTATTATTCAATTTTTTAAATCTTTATTATTTCCTTTTTTTGCTTTATAAAAAATATTTTGAGTTATTGTCCTTTTATGAAGAATTTTAGCATCATTTAGAGTACAAAATTTCTGTGAAAATAATTAATCTCTACTCCACTCCCACACTCAAATAAAGTAAAAAAGATAATTTTTCATGCATGGGATCGAGACACATAAAATTATTTCTAATTTTTACACTTTTATCAGCGCTAACTTATTAATATTCTCCTTGGAAAAGATGGTCCGAATAGCCTGTATACTAATGGCACCGACGGTCCGATTAGCCACTTCGAATCGGAAAAAGCTGTTATAGAAATACATAAAAAATTGGCAAAATAAACATCTGCCCCGGGCGGCACTTCAGTTAGGTTAGGTACGCCACTGCAGAAAATTTAACAATTCATAAGCAGCACAATATACTTAATAGTGCAACTTTTAATATGTATCAGTACTTTCAGATTCATGTACCTTAAATACAGATAATAAGATCCGTTGCGTACGAATCTTTAAAGTTAATATAAAATATTTCAATGTTACAAAAATTTTTACAAAACATTTTACAAAACATAGTTATTATTAAATAAAATACGTATAAATATAATAAATACCACGATTGCAGCAGTTTTCGAGACATTAATATCTAAGGAAGACGGTCTGTGATTCTGTACTATAGCAGTCATTTTTTTATTTTTTAATCTGATATGTGCGTTTATAGAAAATTTGTATTTTTTTTTTAGTTTACATCAAGCATATAAACATTTTATTAATTTTGCAATGGTGTTGTTTAGCGAAATAGTGCTATTATATATGCGACTAAACTCTTGTTCTAGACATGCGTGCGCAGAAGGCTAAACCATTGAGTAAGAGATAGAATAACAGTTGGAACAAATGCTAGACCGGATTTTCCATACCTTTCAAAAGTTCTTTTTTTTATCTTGTAAATTCGTTTTCCAAGTAGGTACGGCAAAAAGCATGCGAAACGCATGTATGGTGTAGTATAATGCATTTTTATCGCTTTTATTTGAAAAATATTTATGAATTTTATTATAAAGTATGATTGAAAAAAATGCATTTATGTATTTATTTATTTACATAGCTACATATCACCTTCAAAATGAATTTTGTTAAGAAAAACTATATCATCCTTGGAGTAGTGCATAAGAAAATGTTTTGAGAGTAAGGCCGATTGACTACTTTAGGATCCTAGGCCTGGGGGGGGGGGGGAATGCCCTCTGTATGGGTCTTTCTAAGGGGTCCTAGCCCGTATTTACGCAAGTTCAGGAGAAAAACACGGAAAACTCCGAACGGCTAGGCCGACGAGCGCGATCTGGACACCTCAAAAACCCGGCACCTCACGTCTACCAGCTTTGAGTGCAGAACCCCAACCCCTCGGCCACTGGTGGACCCAAGTGCATATAAAAAAAAAATAATAATGAACTAACGATTTTTGTAAACAATACACATAAGCTGAAAGAGATTGGCAAAGAGACAAAGTTTGTAATTAGAATTCTCTCCTGTTTTTTTTTCCTCCTTTATTATTATTGTTTTTCTTTTTCTTTATTTATTTTTAGACAGTCTTGTATTTTTATGCAAAAATATTACCTTGTTAAACTGTTAAACTACTTTGTTATCAGTTCCTGATGAATGATAAACTATTTTTTCCCCGCAAATGCATTAAATATGTCTTTTTTTTTTTTTTCTTTCTTTCTTTCTTTTTTTTTTTTTTTTCTTTTTTAGGCTAATGAACAAAAACCATACACGGTGTTAAAGCTACTTAAGAAAAAATCCCCGTTTTCTTCTGCTTTCTAAAAACTAGTGTTATCTACGGACGCCAGTAAATGAAATATTCACACTTTTATCTTCAAAGCGGCTACTCAATTGAATAACACGTACTGCGTTTCTTCTTAAAATTCAAATATCAGTAAAAAAGAACACAGCTACGTTGAATATTATTTACAAAAAGAAATCATTTAAAAAATACAAAAAAAAAAAATTATTCCCAATGGAAAAACCTACTGCTCTAAAACAGTAAATTACTTATTCTAAAAATTTTAATACACACGAGCTCTCGATTAAACGAGACCAAGTATCATATTTTTTTTTAACTAACGTTGCCATCCAATAATAATAATATTCATAAAATAAATAATAGATATAATAATACATTTTCAACATCCTCCCACCTTTTGATTATAAATAATAATCAAAACATAAAAACTATTAGTCAAACAACTTTGGTACAAAGATGACAACATTACATTTTAAAAAATATAAAAATGAAAAAGTAAAATAAATAGAAGAATGATCAACAATATCTAATATAATCTACAAGTTCAGTCTTTCCGGCACCTTAATTCTTCGGCCAACTCTACTAAACTTCATTTGCTCATTAGTAGTACTGTCTGAAACTTCGGAGATGTTATCTGATTCTTTAACTTTACTGAGAGTCATCGGTGTGGGAAGATCTTCAGACTATGTTATCTCTAGGCAGGGTTTAACCTAACAAAAAATTTTCTTTAGCATTTTAGCTAAAATGACCAACCAGTATTTTAGCTTTTCCATAAATCTTTTAGTTATTCTATTTTTTATGCGGAAAGCCGATTGGGGGGATATAAAATATATTTAAATACTTTAAGAAAAAAAGCTTGAATCTAAAATTCTGATTTTCTACTTTTATTTTCACATACACATACTTTACACACACTATATAAAATCAGCTTCCTCTAATCCAAAGAGGGAGTGCCTCATAGAGATATGATTGTTCTGCATGGAGGGAAAAAAGGTCATTACTGAATTTTTTCAACTGAAGTACAAGACTACCTCTAAATTTGTGTTGTGGATTAAACGAGGTAGTTACATTACAAATGTTAGAACTAAATAGGATTATGATACAATTCTTCTTGGCTTTGAAGAACACCAATTTTTGAAAGCTTTTTGAAAATTAAAGTCTTTTCTTGGAGGTCCTTCAATATTTATCATAAGTAATTTGCTTAAATTCTCTGTTGTCAAACGATTTCTTATGTCTGTTTTTATTAAATTCATCTGGGAGAAAGCTCTTTCACAGTCTGCTATATGTACAGGTAATCCCGCAGCATATTCCACTACAGAGCATAATACTGGATATTCATCATGCATTTCATTTTCATCTAGAAATTGTAATAATTGCAAAAAAGTATAGTCTTTACATCTGACACTTATTACTTTTTTGAAAATATTCCATTCAGACAACATCTGATTTTCAACAAATGTATTTTGGTGTACAGGACGAGTTTGGAAAATTTTGCAAATTTCTTTATTTTGTCTATTCCATAGTCTAGATTTCTAACATTTTCACAAATATTTTTTGGAAGTAGCACATTAAATGGTATAGTTTCTTTTATATCTCCTAACCGTCCCTTAATTCCTTCAATAAGGCATTTCAGAAATTTCTGTTTATTTTAAGAAGTTTACGTTTTCCATTTTTAAATAATCGGTATTTAATTTATTATAAATCAGATCAATGTTCATACTCATAAAGACGATTCTTAAAAAACGCATTATTGCTTTGGCGTACGTATGGTTTGCATGCAAAAACTAAGTAGTTTTATTTTTTAGACTGTGCAAAATACATATTTTTTATTTATTTAGACTAGAAAAATGCTTTTTATAGTTGATATGTCCTATTTGTTAGAAATCCGCACGATTAATTATCCGTTTATTCAATGGCGGATTTAAGGGGGGGGGGGGGGAGAGCTAGGGGGCTGAAGCCCCCCCCCTCCAAAAGCACTAACATTTCCAATTGGATGTTACAATTGTAAATTTTTCATTGATCTGGATTAACATCTTGAAAGCCCCCCCCCCCACACACACACACAAAGTTAAGTTCTGGATCTGCCGCTGTGTTTTTTATTATTACTACACCATTCTGTGAATATTGAAAACGCATCTTTAAAAATTATTAAAGGTATACTCTACTCTGATTAAATCATATTTAAATGATTTTGTTTGGATCCTCCCCCCCCCCCCCCACCTTTTTGTTTTAAGTTTTATATCAATTTTTAAGAATTTTTTACAGGGACATTATTTGATTAATTTTCCGATCTTCCGTGTAAACCGGAACATTAATTAGCACAGATAATCGGGAGTTTTTCCGTGTATAACTATTAAAAAATAGAAATAAAAAGAATTATTTTAACAAAAACATCTCAACTGGTAAAGCTAACGGATTATGTTTAATAATTATTTGAAACAAAGTTACATAAAATTAACGTGCTTTTCTTATCTCTATTAATAGGAATTTTAATTTATTCAAATAGGAATTGGATTAAAATAAAACTTACCATCGGTCACCGTGAAGAAATTTTTTTTGCCTGTTTCCTTACAATTTGTGCAGGACACATAGGGCACATTTTCCTTGTACTGAACGTTTAGCCATTTGTACTGTCCCTGCCATTTTCTAATTAATTATTTGGGCACTAAATTAGCTTTCTTCTTTTTTATTTGGTTATCATTCGCACTTTCGTTTTCTGTTTCTTTCCGTTTCACTGATACTGATGGTTTTAACCAAGCATCCATTTTTGTGATTCATTAAAAAACATCGATTTCGAATTTTAACAAAAGCAAAACTGGCAGCTTTATCCCATGAGCAAAATGAAGAAATTATTTAAAATGGGGGTAGGGGGTAAGTGGTAAGAGGTAGGCGAAGATCGTTGCGCAATACAATCACCCAGAGAGCTTCTATGAAGCAGATGCCGTATTCTGACTTACGCGCGTAAAAAGCAAAGCGTCACGCGAGATTGTTCGTAGCCAGAAGATTGTTCTTTGCGCTTAGCAGACGCAGACGATAGTTGTTTGTCCCGGTAAAACGAAATTAAATCAAAATATACTTAAATAAATAAAACAATTCCAGATTTTTTAATGGTTTAGTAATTTATTTGCCAGCGAATATTTTAATAAAATTAGAGATTTTCATATAGAAATATTTTGTGAAATCATCTTGTTTTCGCTTTTTAGCGAAATGGTGTCGAGAATATTTTCGCAAAATACGATGTCCTTTCGCAAAATGCGAAAAAAGCGAACGGCAGTTTAAACCCTGTCTCTAGGGGATAAACTCTTTGAATCGGGCGTAAGAGCTCCTTTTGGGAAGTTTGCACTTTAACAAGTCGTACTTGTCCGTCTTTACCTGGTATAATCTCACAGTGGCGGATCCAGAACTTGACTTTTGGGGGGGGGGGAGGGGCTAAGATTTTTTCAAAGTGTTATTCTAGACCAATAAAAAATTTACAATTGCAATATTCAATTGTGAATGTCAGTGTTTTGGGGGGGCTTCAGCCCCCTAGCCCCCCCCCCCCCTTAGATCCGCCACTGTAATCTCAGTGATACGACCTAAAGGCCAGTAGATTCTCTTTTTATTATCGGCTCCCACCATAACAATTTCACCAACAGTAACGGTATGTTTGTCTGACTTTTTGCTTTTACTTTTACGTAGAATAAGAGAACCAAGATATTCAGATGTAAAACGGCTTCGTAAATCTTTGAGAATGGTTTGTCTGTATTTGAGCCTTTTACACAAAAAATTTTGCTCAACAGCATCCAAATCAGGAAGACTGCATTCATGCATATCTTGGATGAACATCGATGGCGAAATTGGTTTTACAGCTTCCTCTTCACAGATGTAAGTAAGAGGTCTTGAGTTGACTACCTTCTCACACTCAGCTAAAACCGTCATCATTTCTTCGTAATCGAGACGTGCCAGCCCTGATACTCTTTTCAAGAGATCTTTTAGAATTCGAATTAATCTCTCCCACCAACCGCCCCACCAAGCAGCAGTTGGGGGTGTCGTTAAAGTTCTTAACGACGTTATATAAAATTTATCATTCAAAACCATGTCGCTACTTTGGCGACGCATTTTAGATATATCTTTTTCAAATAGTCATTTTCAGAATATTAAATTGAAATAAGGTAAATATCTTACCTTATCGGTCCAGATTCATGGGGACTGCCGGCCACTGTAGGTTCATTCCTATTCATTGGTGTGAACTCACAACATAAAACGAAAATAATAGGATATCAATTACGGCTACACACATTTATTACAACAAAGACGAACACGAAGAACACACTGATAAAGAGAAGAAAACAAAAACATTAATATCGGCGCGCAGCGCCATCTACAGGTTTTAAATTTTACCAATAAATAACACATTGGCCCCCGGATGAACATTAACTTTATGTTCATTTTTCCATTGAAATTATATCTAATATTTCTATATCTAATATTTTTCTAATTGTAAGTCCACACAAATGTCATAGTTTATAATGAAAGTTTTTAAAGTTTGTTTAGTCTCTTTCAAAAATTTCAACTGGATAAATCAACTGGAAAGGACGTCTAAATGTACCTGTAGCAGTTTTTATCTCACAAGATCGAACCTTTCCATCTCTACCGGGAAACACTTGAGTGACTACTCCTAATTTCCACAGGTATCTTGGCAACTTAGCATCGTGGATTAAAACAACATCGTGTGGCGAATATTCACGAATACTGGAGTGTCGACTTGTCATAGCATTTTTGAGCTGAAGAAGGTATTCCTTCTTCCATCTTGACCAGAACTGGTCCAATGTTCGTTCTTTTTTATTAAAACGTTTCACATATGTTGCTGAAGTTCCAGGAAGCACATGTGGTTTCATATGCACGATAGGTAGGGTAGTAAGTCGCTGACCTACCAAGAAGTGTGCTGGCGTAATTGGAGAAGGTTCTCCTGAGTCTGCATAGATGTATGTAATGGGTCGCGAATTAATTGAACTTTCAATTTCACATATAACTGTATGTAGTTGTGTGTGTGTTAAAGTGGTTTTGCCAACCACCTTTCTTAAGGCAGATTTTACAGATCGCACCAGTCGTTCATAGAAGCCTCCCCACCATGGCGACATTTCCATGATATATTTCCATTTTATTTTATTACTACTATAGTAATCTTTAACGTCGGGATGGCTAATTATTTTCCAGATGTGCCTTAACTCAATATCAGCTCGATGAAAGGTTCGAGCGTTATCGGAATATACTGTATGGCAAAGACCACGCCTTGCTACTATTCTTCTGAAGGCCAATAAGAATGTTTCTGTAGATAGGTTCTCTACCAATTCTAGGTGCACTGCTCTTGTAATTGCGCATGTGCACAACAATATATAATATTTGCTATCATTATTTCGGATGTATAAGGGGCCTGCAAAATCAAGGCCTATCACTGCAAAGGGCTTTTGTTCATTGATACGATCTGCAGGTAACGAAGCTGTTATCTGGGCTCCAGCTCTAGAATTAAATTTTATGCAAATTCTGCATCTTCTTAATACGCTTTTTACTGCCTGTCTGCCCTTGATTACCCAAAATTCCTCCCGTAATTGAACTAATGTATCATTAATGCCAAAATGAAACACTCGTTCATGCGCATTTTTAATTAACAATTCAATTAATTTACCCTTTGAAGGCAACAGGATCGGGTGTTTTTCGTTAAAAGAATAATTTGATTTCTGAAGCCTTCCTCGGATACGCATTATTCCCTCGGAATCCAAAAATGGTGAGAACTCAATTAAATTTGAATTTTTCAAAATAGGTTTCCCATTTATCAAACAGTTTAATTCATTCGAAAAACTAATTTTCTGTGTATATTTAACCCACATTGTTTGCGCACTACCAATTTCTTCTGCCGATAATGGACCCTTAACTTTCTCGTTTTTAGGATTTGCGTTGTTAAGAAATCTCTTTATCCATGCCGTAATTCTGAGAACTCTTAAAATATTACTATATTTTTCAAGATCCAATATTGGTTCAACTGTTTCTATAGAGATTTTAAACTGAATTATTTTTTCAGGTGTTTTCCTTTTTTCTTCGGTAATATATTGCGTGTCTACCTTTTCCCCAATATCATTACCTTTACCATTTAGCTCAGATAACCATTTTGGACCTTTAAACCAAAAATCATTATTAACTAACGCATTTGCGCTAATACCACGAGTAACTAAATCTGCGGGATTATCCTTTGTATTACAATATGACCAATTTTCGGGTACTGACAATTCCTGAATTTCAACTACTCTATTTTTAACAAAGGGTTTCCATTGTTTCGCCGATCCCTTCACCCAGTGTAAAACAATAGTAGAATCTTTCCAATAAAATTTCTCGATGTTAATTTCCTTAAATATATCACAAATATATTTCGCTACTCTAGCTGCTATCACCGCTCCCATTAACTCCAATCTTGGTAACGTTAGTTTCTTTAGCGGCGCAACTCTAGCCTTTGACATAATCATACTTACATAACATTTTTTATCATTACTGATAACCCTAAAATATGCAACACAACCATATGCAAGTGGTGAAGCATCTGAAAAAATGTGTAGTTCTACACGCGAATTTTTCAAATCAACATACGTGAAATAGCATCTATCTATTCGAATTTCTAATAAATCCTTAATTTCGTTACACCACTTTAACCAAATTCCCTTAAGATCATCCGGCAATTCGTGATCCCAATCCATACCTCTTTCCCACATTCTTTGAAGAAAACACTTTATCCTAATTAAAAAGGGAGATATAATCCCAATAGGATCAAAAAATTTTGCAGCTGTATGTAATACATATCTTTTCGTACATACCGATATATCCAAATTTTCAACTATAGATTTCAAAGCTAATCCTAATTTATCACTATCTTTATCCCACACCAATCCAAGAATATTTATTACACTATCATTATTTACCTCCGAAAAAGAATCATTTTTATCCCACATGTTCTTTAATTTCTGTGAATTCGTACTAAACTTTCTTAATTTCATTCCAGCCTTTGCTAAAATATTTACCGCAGTAGAAGTTAATTCATAGGCACCGTTTACGGTATCGGAGCCATAAAGCAAATCGTCCACAAACAGAGCTGAATTTAACATTTCATAACTATCCGGATAAATTTCCCTATATTCCTTAATGTGTTTCTTAATTGTTGCCGTTAAAAAGAAAGGAGAAGTTGTACAACCAAATGTAGCTCTGGTCATTCGCATTATTTTATAATTCTCGGTGTCCTCGTCAAACCATAAAAACTTTAGAAAATTTCTATCGGGTTCCGCGATTTCTATCATTAAAAACGCCTTTTCAATATCTGCGCAAAACGCAATCTTAAACATTCGAAATCTATTAATTACATCCAAAATTGGTGGTGTAAGACATGGCCCTTTTACGAGACAATCATTTAAGGATTTACACCCCGAAACTCTACTGGAACAATTAAAAACAATTCGTACCTTTGATGTTTGTTTTTGCGTCCTAATAATCGCACGATGTGGGGCGAAATATTCGCTTTGAGAGCGACCGCATTCTTCAACTATCCCTCGATGTTCTTGTTCTGTGATTATCTGCCTATATTGCTCAAAAATCCATTTATCCGCTTTTAATCTTTTTCTCAAATAATTGAATTGTCGTCTAGCGTTTTCAAAATTATTCTCAAATTTATCCATACCATGGTCATTCCATAATAAATGAGTAACATAATGACCCTGTTTATATTCTAACTGTTTATCAAATTTATTTATTATTTCCTGATCGGAAGTAGAAATCAATTTATCATCATTTATTACCAAAAGATCCAACGACCATAAGCGTTGCAAATCATTACCCGTACCTTCGGATGATTCATTTATTTTCATGCATGGATGGTTTTCATGTAAACAAATAGAGTTACGACATTCAATCTTTAACACAGAGGCCGAGGCGCCAGTAATTAAGTTGTCTGGATTGTTTCCTGAATTATTATTGCCTGACAATGTCCATCCGAATAACGTATTTACAGCAAACAACGAACGATTAATTTTCTTTTTATTTTTTTGCAGTTTCCAAAATAACCCCGTGCCGATTAATATCTCTGGAGCCTTCGAATGGAATTGCGAAAATTTATTTCCTTCCCCCTCTCTCGAAACCAAAAGTTTTCGAAATGATGCGTCTTCCAGAATCTTTAACTTCGTAAAAGATATTTGATTTACGACCAATGCCTCTACATAACATTTCTGTTTGTGGTTTTTTAAATGAGACAATTCGAAATTTACGACTGAATATTCATTTGATTGAGGTTGATCACATGAAAACGGATATATTATAAGAGTTTCTTTTCTAATCACCGGCAATTTTAATTCACGGGCGAGTGATATGTTTATGAAATTTCTTTGGGACGCATTATCAAATAATACGGCACACTTTAGAGAGTTTAAATTAGAATTAATTGTTATTCTTGCAAAGCAAGTTTGTAAATATATTTCATTATTCTCAAGCGGATTTTGTACAGGACACTTATAGGACAATACAGAATTATCATTTTCGCAAACACTGTTCTCAGAAGTATTTGTTTGGGTATGTTCGATGTGAATTTTATCTTTCATATGAGCCGTTGGAGTTTCCGATTTTTGCTTATAGCAAATTAATGTATTGTGTTTTCCTGAACATGTGTCACATTTGAGACCCGATAAACAAAATTTAGCTGTATGTTTACCTCTTTTGAAACATAAATAACAGATTCCCTGTTTACGTAAAGACAATTTTTTGTCCTCTAAATTTAATTTACACATTTTACTGTCATGATCGTTTACTGCATCAACACAAAATATACATTTACTAACAGTTAATTTAAAGGCTGATGCCTTTTGCATTGTGTTAGAATTTTTATATCCCGAACCAGATTTCCGGTAGTAAGCATTATTATTATTATTTTCCGATGATTTTGAATCAAATCTGGAATTTGAGTTTTTATACCCGCTATTGTGAGTTTCTACTTCGCGTTTTAAAAATAAAAAGGTTTTTTCCCTAGTCTGAACTTCTAATTTTAAATGTTTTAACAAATCTTGTACATCCCATTCCTCGGATTCTGTTTTCATTTTATTATAGTCTATCATAATACTGGTAGGTATTAATTTTGTAACAATTGGAAATAACAAATTTCCGTAGGATTTTAAATCGACTCCTAAATTTTTGAGAGATTTAATATTAACATCAAGGGCGTCGTGCAGTAAGCGTAATTCTTTAATTTGATTTGGAGATTTAACAGGGTTCAAATTTAATAAGGCGTCAATTTTATATCTTATTATAATATCTTTTTTTCCAAATCTAGATTTTAATAAATCAATTGCAGTATTGTAATTTTGATCTGAGAGTGCTAAACCCTGAATAGCTGTTAAAGCTTGGGCTTTCAAAAAAGTTCTTAAGTAAACAAATTTTTGTACGTTCGACAAATCGTTATTATTATGTATGGTTATCTTATACTGATTCCAAAATTCCATCCAGTTTTCAGGAGAACCGTCATAAACTGGAATTGAGATCTTGGGCAATCTTACTGAACTAGCATTAATTCTTTCTAAATGCAGATTGGGTGTTTGCTCATTTCTTGGCTGCGATAAGATCGGAGTGACATTTAAATTTTTAATTTTCTCTATCTTATTCATAATTTGAGCTTTTACATCAATAATTGAATCCCTATATTCTTGTCTCGATTCTATTTCATTTTGTAGCTCGTTGAGATCCGTGATTTTGGCCTCAATTTGATCTTCAACTTCTATAATTTCGTTATTCTTTACTTGCAGTTTTTCTAACTGTGATTCAAATTCAAAAACATTTAACCCTTCGTCGGGTTCATTTAATTTTAGGTTTATCGTATTCATGAGTTTTGTACACAATCCCTTGAGGGTAGAACGTTTTCGTTTTAACCTTTCGACTTCGGTTGCCATATTGTTAATTTATAAATTTGAACTATAGAATAAGGAACAACTCTAAATCATATTTTAAGGGCCTGGCAGTCCCTGTTCGGGCGCCAAATTTATGTCGTTAAAGTTCTTAACGACGTTATATAAAATTTATCATTCAAAACCATGTCGCTACTTTGGCGACGCATTTTAGATATATCTTTTTCAAATAGTCATTTTCAGAATATTAAATTGAAATAAGGTAAATATCTTACCTTATCGGTCCAGATTCGTGGGGACTGCCGGCCACTGTAGGTTCATTCCTATTCATTGGTGTGAACTCACAACATAAAACGAAAATAATAGGATATCAATTACGGCTACACACATTTATTACAACAAAGATGAACACGAAGAACACACTGATAAAGAGAAGAAAACAAAAACATTAATATCGGCGCGCAGCGCCATCTACAGGTTTTAGATTTGACCAATAAATAACAGGGGGATTGAACTTCCAATCAATAGAGTTCACAGCTCCATGTTTTCGTATGCGTTCCCAGTCTAGTTTCTTGAAATAGTTGGCTGCTCCTACAAAATTTGAACCATTGTCACAGTATACAGTAGAGCATCTTCCTCTGCGAGCTGTAAATCTTCTAAAAGCCATTAAGAATGCATCTGTTGAAGCAGGCGTAACAAGCTCCAAATGGACTGCTCTGTATACTGCGCAAGTAAAAATTAAAACCCAGCTTTTCTTGTTATCCTTGAGAAATAATGGCCCAGCCATATCAACACCAGTTATCTGAAAAACTGCAGCATCTTTAACTCTGTTTTCAGGAAGTGGAGGACTGATTACTTCCAAGTTCTTTGACCGAAATCTTTTGCATGCAGTGCAGCTGGCTACAACATTTTTCACTGCCTTTCTGCCGTTTAGAATCCAATACTTTTCTCGAAGTATATTTAATAGTATCTGGACACCAGCATGGCAGTTCTCAACATGTGCTTTATAAATTAGCCGTTTTACCACTTCATGTTTTGATGGAAGAACAATGGGTTTAAGAAAATCTTCACTATCCTTTCGATAAATAATTTTGGTCTTCAAACGAATGACACCAAGCTCGTCTTTAAACGTTTGTAAAGTTTTCAATCTCTTTTCGTCTTCTTGAGGAAAAGACTCATTCTGAATTAGAAGTAAAACCTTCATTTCTGCTTCATGAATTTCTGGGGCTGTCAATTCACCATGCTTCCTCCAATTTAAATTCTTGCAGTTGTGCTTGAAACGAAGGATCCATGCAACAAGACGAATAATTCTATCATAACTAGAAAAGTATCTATAGTACCAATCTTCATCAACAATAGCTTCAGTATTTGTTAGTATACAAGTTTTCCTAGGTTTTTCCTTTTCAATTTCTTCCTCATTCCAATCGCGATTACAGAAATCCATCATTGCTCGAAATTCAGAAACGTCTTTCATCCATTGTGGACCCTCCCACCATTTTGATGAGACTAGATGCTTTGCTTTGCATCCTCTGGAGGGCAAGTCTGCAGCATTCTTCTCCCCCGTTATATGTCTCCATGATGAAGGATCACTCAGTTTTCTGATCTCCTGCACTCTATTTCTTACAAAAACGGACCAATTTTCTTTTCGTTGTATCCATGCAAGGACCGTTGTAGAATCACTCCAGTAATGAGTCATAACATTTCTCCAACCAAGAGCTTCAATAACCGAATTCGTCAGTCTCGCTCCAATTACAGCAGCTAGAAGTTCCATTCTAGGTATAGTTACACCTCTTAACGGAGCCACTCGAGACTTTGCTGCAAGCAAAAATAAATTAACTTGATTAGCATCCTCTACTCTAAGGAATGTAACTGCACCATAGGCATCTTTGCTTCCGTCAACAAATGGGTGAATAGTGCAGTTGCTTAAATCTTCGGAAGATACTCGAATAAACCTAGGTATCTGTATATCAGACAAATACTTCAGTTCTTGAAACCACTGCATAAACTCTTTATGAAGCTCACCAGTTATCTCTTCATCCCAACTCGTTCCTAGTTTCCATGTTTTTTGTAACATTATTTTTGGACAAAGCATGACTGGTGAGGTGAAACCAAAAGGATCAAAAACTTTGTGGACGACAGACAACATAGTTCTTTTTGTTAATTTTTCCATGTTAATGTTGTCTAACCATTTCATGTTAATCTTCAATGTATCAAGCTCTTTATTCCAAATAAGACCTAATACTTGAGTCTCTTTCTTAGAACTAGTCTCATTACAGTCGCCAGACCATTCCCATTCTATAAGATCAAAACAACCTTTGGCCATTAAAGCTTTAGAATTAACGATAAACTTATCTAATTCTTCTTTGTTATTAACACTGGTAACAACATTATCTACGTAGAAACTCTCTAAAAGCCTTTTCTTTAAAGATTCTTCAAATCCGTTACAACGCCGAATATGATACTCAATTACCGCAGCCAAAAGGAAAGGACTGCATTTAACACCAAAAACAACTCTTGTATGGCGAAATACTTTTAGTTTCTTACCTTCTAAGTTTTCCCACCATAAAAAACGCAGGAAATCTCTGTCGTCTTTACGAATGCTTATTTGCAGAAAAGCTTTCCTAATGTCGGCGATAACGCCAAATTCTTTTTCTCTGAATCGAAGTAAAATATCTGGGATAAGTTCTATTTTATTAGGACCACATTCCAAGCATTGGTTTAAAGAAGGATAATTTGCTAATCTAGCTGAAGCATCAAACACTGGGTGAATTGGAGTAGTGCTGCTACTAGGTTTTATTACAGCACGATGAGGTAAGTAATTGCCATAAGAGTTTACTTCATTCTTGGGAACTTCCTCAATTATGCCTTCATTAATCCAGTTCAGAAGAACATCTTCATATTTTTCATACATGTTCATCGCTATAAGCTTTGCTGTTGTGTATTCGAGCCGTTTCTTCGCCAAACTCAAGCTGTCGGGTAAAGGCGACTTATCATCAGCCCATGGCAAACAAACTTCATAGCGGCCCTCTCTATTAATTGCCACTGTTTCTAAAAAATGATCAGTCTCGTATTTGGACTTCTTCTGAATAGGATCATAGATTCCAATTAAATCCAACTTCCATAGATTTGAGATTTCAGCTTCATTCACATATAGCGATAACACTGACATCGCCAAGTTTTCTTCCGAGGCTTTTCCAGGCGGTACTTTTCCTATTAAGGTCCAACCTAAGTATGTTTCTAAATCCACGAGACCCGATGATAAGACCTTTCTTTTTCCAGTCAACATTTTTCCCATAACGTCAGCTTCGACGAGAATATCAATTGCTTCACATTTGACGCCAATGTCCGTTAAATTAATCTAATTTTCTTCTAACTCCTTTATCCAAGGGCCTTGAAAAACCGGTCTGATATTTTCACATATTGTAGACTGATCCAAAACTTCGAAATTGCAGCCAAAATTTTCTTTCAAATGTTTCAATGTCACTTTATAGCAGTTATGCTTGACCTCGTTAGTGATAACGCCGCCAAAAAGGGAATGAATCATTTTCTCTTGGCGAATAGGTATATAATTCATTTCTTTGGCTACACTTTCCAGAATATACGACTTATGGGATGCAGAATCAAAGAGCAATCTCACAGTTTTCTGTTTATTGCCAGAGACCAATTTGGCTTTCACGGTTTGAATAAATATCTTTGGACTTCGTTTGTTGAAATTGGACATACTAACATCATTTTCTGTAGATTTTTCTTCCTTCTTTTCCACAGCCCTTTTTTGTGAATCAAGTACATCACACATTAGAGGAAAATGCTTTTTAGAACAGATCACACACTTTAGAACTGTTCGGCATTTCTTAACAGTGTGAGTTGGCGATAAACAGGCAAAGCAACAACGCTTATCTTTAATTATTTTTTGTTTTTCTGCTAAACTCATTTTCTGAGCTGAAAAACAATCTGAACTTGAATGTTTGCCATCACAAAAAACGCAAGATTTCTTCACTTCTCTATTTGAAGTGGCCGTTAATAAACCCGCAGCAGTAGGTACTTTACTTTTCAAATTTTCAAAATTGCATTGCTTCCTTTTTAAAGGTTTGTTCTCTTGGCTCTTTCCTAAACCGAAACCAGCTACTGCCAAAGATATCCTTTCTTCGCCTTCAACTTCTTTTTTGAGAAATTCCATTAAATTATTCAACTTCTCTTTAGCATCAGTGTTTGAATGAGAAATGTTACTACGATTCCAAGCCTTTAAAAAATCAGCTGGGAAACAAGATTCAACCCTGGGATACAATATAGATGCACATTTATCCGTGGTTACACCTAATGTTTCCAATGCACGTAGATACAATTCAAGTTTGTCATACAGAGAAGTTAATGAAAACATTTCCTTAATTTGAACAGAAATAATTAATTTTAGTAACTGTCTAACGTATACTTCGACTAAGAGGTCCTCTCTTCCAAAGCGAGATTTCAGGCTTTCGATCGCTTTTTCATAATTGGCGCCAGTTGGCGGAAAACTTTCAACTACTTCTCTTGCACGGGAACCAGCAACCGTGGCTTGCACTAAATACTGAAATTTATCTTCCGGTGCGATATCTTCATCTTTATGCACCTGCTCAAATTGACTCCAAAAAGGAAGCCAATCTTTTAAGTCATCGCCAAATTGTCTAAATTCCAATCTTGGCAACGTAAATTTCCTTTTTGAATTGCTTAAATCAGGTACATAATTTAGTGGAACAGATTCACGTCGACTTTGAGCTTGAATTCTAGCGAGCTCGATTTCCTTTTCAGCTTCAACTTTCATTTTTTCAGATTCAAATTTCATTTTTTCAAATTCAAATTCTTTATCTTGTTTCATTTTTTCAAATTCATTATCTTGTTTCATTTTTTCTTCTTGCTCTTGTAATTTTCGCTCGGCAACAACATTTCCTAATAGTACTTGAACAAATTCAGCATCTTTCTTGTATTCTTCACTGTTCAATATAATATTTTTTAAACCTGAAATAGTAACATTGGCTGGTACTTCTTCGCCAATTTCAGACGCCACATATTGATGGAAGAATACTATATAAATGAATGCATGAGTTCGCAGTTTCCTCAAATTAGTTATTTTAAATATATTTTATAACAAATAATTCTTACTAATAATTGTTTGTAAAAAACAACAGTCATATAATTAAATAAAGTTTGACTTACCTGTGTTGTCACAGGTAATAGTATATTCCATTGGTGAAGAAAAAATCCTCTTAATTTATCATCAGATCGTACACTTGAATTAGATGAAAAAATACATGGATATATATTTTATATGACTTCTGTATTAAAGCGTAGCAACTTCTTTTCCTATAATGAATGTTGATTAGACTGTGAAATTCTTACATAATATGTAGATCAATTATTATTTAGGATAATTCACACATTGCTGCGTAATGAAAGAATGCCTAGATGTTTTGCCCTTTTATTTATTCATCTTAGACAAAAAGAAAAAATATTATGATTAAATAGAATAAGAAAATGGAACGTCAGTTCCGAATAACAAAAGTTACATGATTGAAAAAAGTATTACAATGTACTTGTAGAGAGACGCGACACATCGTCACGTGATGCTGCAGGTGCACCGAACAATCAGTTGGCGGGAAGCAAAAAACAAAAAAGAAAGTCCGGAACAAGAAAAACGAAAGTCAATAAAAGAATGTTCTGAGATTAAATATCACAACACCCCCTCTTAAGCTCAGAAATTTTTCAATTGTTCATTAATGCATTTCTATGTCTATTAAAATCAGTTTTTGGCAGAGCTTTTGTTAGGGTATCGGCGGTCATTTCTTTGGTAGGTTTGTATTGAAGCTTGATTAGGCCTTCTTGTATTAGGTTTCGCAGAAGATGATATCTCAGCTGTAAGTGTTTTGTTTTGGACTGGAATTTATCATTTTCAGCAATCTTAATGGTAGATTGGTTGTCCTGGTACAACACTATAGGACATTGTTGCGGCAAATTTAAATCATCCAGTAGTTTGTTGAGCCACTGTATTTCAAGTGCAGCACTCGCAGCTGCGACATACTCAGCCTCTGCTGAAGACATGGATACACAGGACTGTTTCTTCGAAGTCCAAAATGTTGGATTTTTATCCAATATAAATAAATTTCCTGAGATAGACTTTCTATCACTTGGGTCATTGGCCCAATCCGAATCCGAATATGCTCTAAGAACAGGTTCACCAGAGTTACAAAGTTTTAATTTAATATCTTGGGTATTTTTCAAATATCTAATAACCCTTTTAACTGCCTCCCAGTCTTTCGCTCTAGGATTTTCGTTTCTACGGCTTAAGATGCCAACGGCAACACTTATATCAGGTCGCGATACTGTAGAAATGTAAAGTAACGCGCCTATAGCCTGTCTGTACATTGTGTTGTTTGGTAAGAGATTGTCATTATCAGTTAATTTTATATACCCTGGTTCCATCGGTGTGTCAGAGGGCCGTGCGTTATCTAGCCCAAATTTGGTTACAATGTCTCGTATTTTATTATTTTGATCAAGCGTAATTACCCCTTTACAAGGTCTTTCTATATTTATGCCGAGGTAATATTTGGCTTCCCCAAGGTCGGTTAATGGATATTCTTCCCTAAGTTGATTAATTAGTATGTCAATATCGTGATTTTTACCAGCTATAAGTAGGTCATCAACATACACAAGAATGTAAGTTTCTGTGTTATCTTTGTTATGGATATATAAACACTTGTCATGTTGACTTTGTTTAAATCCTAATTTACACAATGATTCATTAATTTTCAAATTCCACGCTCTAGCGGCTTGTTTCAAGCCATATATCGCTTTCTTTAACTTACATATTTTATTTTCTTCGTCCTGGACAACATAACCCTCGGGTTGATGCATGTATACATCTTCTTGCAAATTTCCATGTAGGAAAGCAGTTTTGATATCTACATGCCTTAGATTCAAATTTTTATATAGTGACATGGTCAAGAAACTTCTTAGAGTGGTATGCGATGCAACTGGTGCAAAAGTTTCGTCATAGTCCACCCCGTATTTTTGAGAAAAACCCTTGGCAACAAGCCTGGCTTTATATTTCTCGACTTGTCCTTGGCTACTAAATCTTGAATGTGGTTAGTATTTCTGTGGCCAAGTTTCACATGCCACTTGTTTATGCAATTTTCGTTATCACAAGTTTGTATTACAATGTTCGCTGTGTGTTTGTTTTCAGAATAATTTAATTGACATTCATATAAGTTATTTTTCACATATCCCTCAATGCATGTATTTCCCTGATTTACAATTTTAAAGGTTTTATCATCAAATACAGCGATACAGCCATTCTCTGTTGCTCTTTTTATAGAAATTAAATTAGTTTCTATTTCAGGGACATAAAGAACATTTTTAAGTGTTATTTTGTTCTGTGTGTTTTCCGAATTTACGGTATACAAATCCACAGTACCGGAACCCAAAGATTTTAGCTGCGTGCCGTTCGCGATAGTGACGTTAGAAACGTTATTTTTAAGTTCGCGAAATTTTAGTTTATCATTGCAGATATGTGAAGACGACCCTGAATCAACCACCCAATTTACAGTTTTATCTCCAACATAAAAAGAATTCAATTTATCAGCTTTTGGTTTATTGGTCCCATCTGCAATTTGAGCGTTATCTGGCTTCTCATTGTTCTGAGAGCATATGTTGGATCTGAAGTTGGGTTTTTTGTTGAAATTTTTACTGTGACTTTTAACAGCAGAATTATTTTTATTTTTTAACTTATAACATTCTTCAATATTGTGGTTACTTTTATTACAGTATTTGCAGAATTTTTCCGATTTGTTATGGTATTGGACTTTTAACGCTGAATTTTGAATAGTTTTGTTCTCAAGCCTTTTGGCATATTCATCAGCTAATTTGTTTCGTATGTATTCAGGTGTCAATTGGGCTTCGTCTCTCGATTCGAGACTTGTTATGAGAACGTCATACGAAGGAGGGAGTGAGCATAGCATTAATGCAGCTAGGTGCGATTCATCTATGACTTCACCTATGGCGGTGAGTCTGTCGCGTGTTTTATATATATCAGCTATATGTTGGTTAACATCACCACCTTCAATTAATTTTATGGAATAAAGTTTCATAAGTAAGAAAAGCTTACTGGTAAGCGATGATCTTTCGTGGACTTGGCGCAGAGCATTCCAGCACTCTCGTGCTGTATCCAGATTCATAACGTACACTATTTGTTCATTATCAATAAGTAAATTGATAATAGCTCTGGCTTTTCTATTTTTTGAACGCCACTGATCGGTTATTGGGTTGGGAGGATCGTCAGTAATGACTGTAAAAAAAGATCCTCTTTTTGCAAGTACATTTCGATACGAAACTTCCACACATTATAATTTGTGGAGTTCAGCGGTTCAATTTGTATATCTTTTGTTGCTGACATACTTAAACAAAATTTTTGTAATAGTTTTGTTAATATTTGTTCAATTCGTAAATATTCATTTAATATTTTAAATCAACACAGTTTGGATAAATAGTACTTGAAGAAGAAAATAAAATTAAATAGTTTTCATAAAAATAAGTACTTTTCAATACTTTCGATTTAGTGTCACTTCAGTTTTGAAGAAACAAAAACAAATATTTTTGCTTACATTTTCATTTTTTATTTTATTATTTTAAATGTAGCAATTTCTTCCAATGTGCAATGAAAAAACTTTTGTGAAGAATAAATCTAAATTTTCAATTCAAAATTTCAGAATCATGGAAGAATACTATATATACTATATATCTCATGGAAGAATACTATATAAATGAATGCATGAGTTCGCAGTTTCCTCAAATTAGTTATTTTAAATATATTTTATAACAAATAATTCTTACTAATAATTGTTTGTAAAAAACAACAGTCATATAATTAAATAAAGTTTGACTTACCTGTGTTGTCACAGGTAATCGTATATTCCATTGGTGAAGAAAAAATCCTCTTAATTTATCATCAGATCGTACACTTGAATTAGATGAAAAAATACATGGATATATATTTTATATGACTTCTGTATTAAAGCGTAGCAACTTCTTTTCCTATAATGAATGTTGATTAGACTGTGAAATTCTTACATAATATGTAGATCAATTATTATTTAGGATAATTCACACATTGCTGCGTAATGAAAGAATGCCTAGATGTTTTGCCCTTTTATTTATTCATCTTAGACAAAAAGAAAAAATATTATGATTAAATAGAATAAGAAAATGGAACGTCAGTTCCGAATAACAAAAGTTACATGATTGAAAAAAGTATTACAATGTACTTGTAGAGAGACGCGACACATCGTCACGTGATGCGGCAGGTGCACCGAACAATCAGTTGGCGGGAAGCAAAAAACAAAAAAGAAAGTCCGGAACAAGAAAAACGAAAGTCAATAAAAGAATGTTCTGAGATTAAATATCACAACACATATATCAAATCATCTTTCTTAAATCCTTTTATTGCTTGAAACATGTTGCTACTTCCTGTCGCTCAGACGCCACAAATGTTAAAGCTACTTAAGAAAAAATCACCGTTTTCTTCTGCTTTCTAAAAACTAGTGTTATCTACGGACGCCAGTAAATGAAATATTCACACTTTTATCTTCAAAGCGGCTACTCAATTGAATAACACGTACTGCGTTTCTTCTTAAAATTCAAATATCAGTAAAAAAGAACACAGAATATTATTTACAAAAAGAAATCATTTAAAAAATACAAAAAAAAAAAAACTTTATTCCCAATGGAAAAACCTACTGCTCTAAAACACTAGACGGTGGCGGGCCTCCAAACTCTCATTCAGGGTCCAACCCAGTATCCAATCGTGTACGACTTTACATATCTGATGAGTGAACCAATCAGATGAAGCGTTAGACTAGGGATTGTCCTGAGATGTATGTAAACAAAACAAGAATGTATTTGGAAGAGAATCTTTTTACTGACGATCTCAACGCAACATAATATAAAAAGATAATAATGATTATTACAAACAAAAATAGTTTAAATAAACTGGAACTGGAACTGATATTAGCATTGGTGGACTTCCTAGTGATCATCACTTTACGTCCAGGCTATTGATAATTGTCTAGCTATACATGTGAGCCAGTAAAAAAATAAAATCTAACTGCAGAGAAAAATTCTGCGTGTAAAAAAAGATAAAAATTTTAAATTTAAATATTAAGCATTAGGATAGGAAAAGTAAACATAAGTCTATACAAAAGGAATAGAAAAATTAATGAAAAAACTATTGAAATGAAAAAAGGTAACAAAAATAAAGAGATTAAGATGGTTCGCAGTTCCTAAAAATTTAATAGGTCGTAGAAAAGGTCCAAAAGCAAAGCTGTGTCGATTCCCAAAAAGATAAAAAGAAAAAAGACACTTTAAAGTGACCATACATTTTTTTTTTTTTTTTTTTTTTTTTTTTTTAAAGAGAATCTAACTAATTGTGAAGTGTGAAATTAAAAATATGTTAAATTTTTTTTTTTTTTTTTTTTTAATGGAAAATAAGTGGAAAGAAATTAAATGCTGGATAAACTAGTCATCGAGGACCATAGAATATTTAGGGCGTTTTCGTTTAGTTGGGGAAAGAATATCATAATCGGGTAATTCCGCTATGATTTCATTATTAATATTTGCAATGGAGTCATAGAAGTTCTTAGAGAGTTTTCTGACTCTATCGTGAAAAGACTGAGTCCTGAGGTCATTTTGAATTGTGGTATTTCGTAGGTATCTGTTTCCGTTACGAATTTGTCTTAGAATTTTGTTATGGGTGCGGGCCAATAAATTAAAAGAGGATTTACATGTACATCCCCAGATGGGACATGCGTAGGTGAGCATCGGGAGGATACATGAATTATAAAGTAAGAGTTTGTTGCGTATAGAAAGCGTTTTGCCTTTAAGGAGGGGGTCGAGGGATTTTTTAACATTGGTAGCTTTTGCTCTAGAGGTAATGATATGTTTTCTGAATGTTAATCTACGGTCAAGGTAGACACCAAGATACTTGGTGTCATCTTGCCAGGGGATGGTAGTATTGTTAATGGTTATGCGGTTAGGGTAAGTTAGTTTTCGAGAAAAATAAATAGCATTTGTTTTAGATTCATTAATGTTGACGAGCCATCGGTTGAACCAACTCATAAGTGTGTATATGTGCTCTTGCAGATAAAAGTAAAGTGTAAATGGATGTCTGCTTGCCATGTAAATTACAGTGTCATCAGCATAAAGGGCTAAATTTGTGCGTGGGTGTCTGGGAATGTCGTTAAAGAATATGTTGAAAAGTGTAGGTCCAAGTACTGAGCCTTGGAGAATGCCTGCAGTAATATTCTTGTGGTGTGATAGTGTGTTGTTGACGCGAACAACGAAGGTTCTGTTGCTAAGATACTGGTGTATAAGATGTATGAGGTAGGCAGGAGTATTTAGCTGAATTAATTTGTATATGAGGCCTTCATGCCATACCTTGTCAAAGGCTTTAGCAACGTCGAGAAAAATTGCGGCAGCTGGTATCGATGCGTTGAGGTTTTCACTAAGGAATTCCACAACCCGAAGCAGCTGGTGTTCAGTGGAGTGTTGGGCTCTGAAGCCAAATTGTTCAGGCATGAATGCGTTGGTGTCTTGCAGATGTGTAATGAGTCGTTCACGAATGACTCGTTCAGCGATTTTACTAAGGCAGGGAAGAAGGGAGATCGGTCTGAAATTAGTGGGATTAGTTAGATTACATGATGGTTTAGGTATTGGGGAAATGACAGAAGTTTTCCATAATTTAGGGAAATAAGAGAGTTTTAGAATATGGTTAATAATATGAGTAAGAAAAAGGGTAAAATTAAGTGGAAGATTTTTAATGGCAACATTAGATATTTTATCAATACCAGGTGCTTTACGATTCTTTAAAGATTTAATAATATTAATAATTTCAATAGTTCTAACATTAGTGTCAGGGGGAGAAGGGGGGGTAGAGAGAAAGTTGTTCAAAACGGAATTAACCTGATTAAGATGATTAGCGTCGGTCGGGTTATTATTGGGTGAAAATTGAAGTTCATACGAGGAGGCAAGAGCATTAGCTTTGTCCTCATCCGTATAATGAGTAGCATTATTATAGTTTAAAGGTGGAATGGCAGTATAATTGTTGTTAAGGCGCTTTTTAATTTGCCAAAGGGAGTTATCCTCTGGCGAGAGATTTGAGAGAAAGTTGTTCCAAGTTTTCTGTTTTTCTTTATGAATGCAGTTTTTAATTCTGTTATTTAGGTTGTACATTATTCTTTTTAAGTTGGGATCACGTGAGTTTTGGTAATTGCGTCTAATTCTATTTCTATTTTTAATCATATTATGGATGTAATTGGGTAAGAGGAAGCGTCTATCGTTTTTGAAAAATTCATGAGTAGCATGTTTTTGGGCGTTCGCTATATGTTGATGAAGTGTGGAAACTGCAATGTCAATATCATTAGTATTATTGATGTCAGGGTTAATGATGTTAATATTATTAAGGTATGTTTTAAATTTATCCCAATTAATGGCAACAGAAGGGGAAGGGGTTATAGGATTAATAAAATCAATTTTGAATGAGACAGGGAGGTGATCAGAGCTCAAATCATTAATAGTATTAGTAGTGATGGGATAAGGGAGATTTTTAGTGATTGCAAAGTCAATTATAGAGGGATGAGCATTATTATATGGGAAGTGTGTGGGTGTGATAGGTGCATGTAGACTTAAATTTTGGTTGTGGATGAAGTTGTGTAAGGTCCTACCACGGGAGGTGGTACTGACACAGTTCCATCGTGAGTTATGTGCATTGAAGTCACCAGCTACAAAACTACAGGTGTGATGATTGAAAAGATTACTTAAGTCATTAATCGGGAATTGTCTAGTGTGTCTAACATAAGCAGAAGCTATAAATAAATTAATGTTGGGGAATTGGATAACAATGCCCGTGTAATCAATATCGTTAAGTGTGTTTTGTGTATATGTGTGGTGTGGGATATGATTTTTAATGTAAATTGCAGTACCACCTAAATTAGAGTTAGGTCTTTGAGTGCGATAAAGTGTGTATCCCGATATATTAATGCTGCAAGAAGGGTTACCAATTTCTTGAAGTAAGATTATATCAAAAGAGGGGTTAAGTGAGATAAAGTGTCTGAGCTCGTTGATGCGGTTAGTTAAGTAATTGCAGTTCCACGAAAGAAGCATAAGAGAAAAGAAGTTATTTGTATTAGCCATGTTGGATGGTGGGGAGTTCATTAGCGAAATTGTCGAACTCTTTAATAATAACTATGATTTTGTCTAAGGGGTTGTTATACTGTTTCATTTTATTTGCTATTGTTTTGAAAAAGCTAATAAATTTGGCTATTTCAAGTAGTTCTTTTAGGTCTTTAAAGGTGTTAAAAATTTCGCCCAGTTCACTTGTCACATGCTCTGTGGCGTTAGTAGTAGTAGGATTTAGTGGTGGGAAGTCTTCCAGGTTATTTGGTGTAGCTGCCGAGTTATTATCAGCTTGAGGATTAGGGTTTTGAATTTGCTGCGTGATTTCTGTGGTGTCAGGAGTAGGTTTACTATTGTTTTTATTGGTGTCCGTTGATTTGATGTCGGAATTGGTATTTTTAGTGTAGTTAAAGTCTCTCAATATCTCAGCCAGTTGGTAGCTCTCTTGGAGGTGTTTTTTTTGGGTGGTGGGTTTAGTCGATTTATTTTTGTTGGAAGGTTTTTGATTATTAAATGGATTTTTAGGACATCCACGATACGTGGCTGGGTGTTCCATACCACAATTTACGCACTTGGGGACGATTTTACCCTTTGTGGGGCAGGCTTGCGTGAGATGCTCCCCCGCGCATTTGACACATCTGGGGCTCAAGCCACAGATTTCAGATGCGTGCCCGTATTGTTGGCAGCGGTAACACTGCTTAACAGGGTTACTACGGAACCTTTCAATGGTAACCGACATGAAGGATAGGAGTTTTATTTCATATATCTTTTCAAAATCTTTGCAGGGCAAAATATTGACCATGTATATTGGCATGGCCTTACCGGTTTTCTTATTTTTTAACATCGAAGCCCTAGTGGCTATAAAGCCGTGCTCCGCAAAACCTTCAATAATGACTTTCTGTTCTGTAAAGCAAGGCATACCACGAAGGCAAACTTTTTTTGGGCGCTGATCGATAGGGTTTAGGGTGGTGAATTTAATGTTATTAGAAGTTAGGTGATTTTGAATAATTCTAAAATCCTCAATAGTTTTGTTAGTTACCTTTAGTAACTGTCCAGATAATTTTATTAGGGGAGGGTCCTTACAGAGTTTATTTAATTCACTGGCTAAAGAATTCCAATTATTGTCAAATTCAATAAAAAATGGATTTGGTCTATCATTAGCGGAATTACCCGTATTCGTTGTTTCATCATCGGAGTCATTAGTGTTATCAATAGATGGACTGTTGTCCATATCTTCAATGTTGTTAGCCAATACGGCAAAAGAATTTTTGGTTGGTATTTCAGATACATTTTGGTCAGATTCACTATTATCGCGATAATTTCGTTTTCTTTTGTTTTTAGCAGGTAAAGAAAATTCAGCATCCAATTTCTTAATTAGGGCAACATTAGTCAATTTAAATGTATAAACACTAAATTCATGAAAAGAAACTAAATCTAAAAGTGTATCAGTGGATGGCTCACGTATAGCATGCAAAGATTCTTTACAAAGGAGACTCACCGCTTCCTGGATACTTGGATCTTCAGGATTTTGCACCGATCTTTTATGTAGATCCGTTATACTGCGGTCGACATAATTCATATATTCATCAATAAGCTGGTTGAGTTTGGTAGATTCAGTATACTTTGATTTAAATAATTTTTGAAAATCTGGCTTAATCCCACCAGAGGTTATTCCAATTATGAGAGATTCATCAGTAACTGTATGTCCGTTCATGACAATTGCCATAATTGCAGCAAAATTTTCACAAAAAATCGTTAAAATATCAAAATAATAATAGTTCAGTAAACTTAAGCAAAAAGCTCAATTCCAATATCCTATGGTCGAAATTCAAAGTCTATTGACCAATAGGAATAAAGAAAAATAATATTAATAGCGGCAGACGCCACTAGATGGCGCTGCAGATCGAGCACTTAATAGCGTAAAAAGTTTCGCTACACTAGAGTCGATCACTGATCTCTATAGTAACCCTATAGAGATCAGTGGAGTCGATATTCACGAAGAAACAGCATGAGGAAGATTAAAAATGGAAAATAAATCGAAAAAACCAATTAACTACATAATTCGCCACCAGGTGACAGCACTTGGCAGCGAAAAAACATGCGACCGAACTCTATGAAAGCAGACGATAATCTGTCTGTCTGTGTTTAAATAAAATATCAAAGGTTTCATCCCAAAATCCGGTACCCAACGTTCAACGTTAATAAAGAATTTAATAATAATAAAATGATTTAAATTTAAAATATTAAAGTATGTATTAATGGCTTAAAATTTTAAATGTTTTTAAAGTAAAAAACCATTTAATAAACATTAAAACTTAAAATTTTGTTAGGCGTAGTTTTGTTAACAAGAAAAATAAATGCCCTCCTAGCAATATTTTGAGTACAAAATGTAATAGCAAATTTTTTTTGTTTGAAAGTTAAAAAATAATCCATTATTTTTCTCTCTCTCTAGTAATTAATAATGTATTTCTCTGCATATATTTTTAAAATCACGTTTCCATTTATAGTATTCGCATTTCTTTAAAAATAAAAGAATTTATGACATGTATTCATTTGTAAATGCTATTTTTTAAGCACTTACCTATCTTCTAAATTTATGTATATACATATACATTAAAAAGAAAAAAGAAAGAAAGAAAAAGAAAAACACTTATTCTTTTAAATTTAAAATATTTACCTTATCCTTCCTGAATAGAACACAAGATTGAATAGTTTTTTTTTTTTTTTTTTTTTTAATCTGCCTTCTGTAAAAGTATTTTTTTAAAAAAGTGTTATGGGATTATTAGTCGTTCTTTATATATGCATACTCAGATAATTTATTTTCGAATATACCAAAGCTAACTGAGCTTCAGAAAATGCCCAATTTGTCTGTGAAAAATCTGCTTCTTATTATGATATTAATATAGGCACCGACTTTCCAAATTTTCAAGGGGGAGTAGAGGGGACAATTGATCTTTTGTTGTTTTTGAGAAGTAATGGTCCCCCCCCCCCCTCCCCACCTTTTGCATTTTGCAGCCAGGTTTTTCTCTGTGCAAATTTAATGGTTTTTTTTTTTTTAATGAAAATTTATATCACAGATTTTGTATTCACAATTTTGTATTCTGTTCCAGCACCATTCTGTGTTCCCATTGTGAAAGGATTTCATTAATGCTGGTAAAGAATAAATTTCCTTCAGTTTTTTACTGAGTGATAATGATGATGTGTTTAGATTGTTTCTGTGTGTGAGAGAGAAAATGTAGCATGAAGGTGATTTTGGGCCATATAAGAATTATTGTTTATTATACTCAGATTAAAAAAAATATTTTGTATATTAGACCAAAATTTCACACAAATTTAAAGTTTCTTGCTTCCCAAAGACAGTAACGTTGAATAGAGAGAATCTTTACACAACTAAATTTTATATTACTGCATTCTATTAAACATAGTACCTTAGAATTTAGTACATTTTTTATTTTGAAGCATAATTTTTCCTTCCATAGTAGTAACAGATGTTTTTTATTGTGTCAAGAAATATTGCAGTCAAACTTTTTTTTTTTAAATACAAACATACAGCAAGCTTTTTACATTTTTCCCCAATAAAGTTGAAAATTGTTTGGCTTCATTTCATTTACCTATCAACAAATATAAAATAAAATCATTAAAATAATCAACAAATATAAAATAAAGTCAACAATCGACGCCATTCCGAAATCTACCTCATTCATAATATAATTCAGATATTTAGAAAAACCACTAGTCTATCTAACGTTTCCTCTGATTGGTTTCCTCAGCAGATATATCATATCATACACGATTGGATACAGGATTGGACCCTGGAGAGAGTTTGGAGGCCCGCCACCGGCTAGTCTCTAAAACAGTAAATTACTTATTCTAAAAATTTTAATACACACGAGCTCTCGATTAAACGAGACCAAGTATCATATTTTTTTTAACTAACGTTGCCATCCAATAATAATAATAATCATAAAATAAATAATAGATATAATAATACATTTTCAACACACGGTTTATATACGTTTACACGTTCTTTTCCCACCATACGTTATCCCGCCTCTATGCACTTATACACATCTGCGCTGCAGCCAGTTGCCGCAATACGGAACCATTATTTCACTGCTAATTGACAAAATTCGTGTTTACCCTAAACTATTTAAATTATTATTTAGCCATTAATTGACGAAAATCATGCTTATTTCAAAGTCTGAAATACGTGATTAATTCACTAAAAATCAATAAAATTCTACCTTTTTGGTGTTGTCAAAATACGCGATATTTTTTTCGACTAAAATTTATGATCATTTCGCCGACGATTAATGAAATTTAAATGTGATCGCAATTGATTGCTTAAGGGAATATTAACATTATAAATCTTTTTTGTAAATTACTGCCTTGAAATTATAAAAAATTACTTATACATGCATTAAATATTATGTTATTAGTACGACAAGGCTATTACTTTTAGTCAGACATTTCACTTTGTCCGTTTCACAATGAGTATATCACATCTTTCGCTATGCAAAGCCATACTGTTAAACTGATCGCTACAAAAGATGGTACACTTATTAATCAGGAAAAAAATGTCATTAGCGCCGTATTTTTTAGTTCAATCGGATAATTGTAAAAAAAAAAATATATTAATCAAAAGCCCCATTTTAACTTAAAATTATTAAACTGATAAACAAGTTGATGCATATATATATATATATATATGCATCATAAAGTAATGTATTTAAAGTAAAAATGTGTATCATAGCAAAACCTATATATATATATATATATATGGCTTTTTATTATTATTACTATTATTATTATTATCATTATTATTTTGTTATAAAAGGAAATAAAATTTATTTGCACGTGAGTTAGAAACATATTTCTTTTCTGTTGAAAAAAAAAAAAAAAAAAGAAGTGCGTAACAATTTTTTTTTTTTTTTTTTTTTTTTTATTTAAATTGAGATACAAGACAATTATTGCATAAAATTATAAAAATTTCTACGTACTTAAAAATCGATTGTTAACTACTGCATTGTCAACTTGTAAAATAATTAAATTAAACCAAATTCTCTTATTTCTGAAAAAAAGAAAAAAAATTCAAACCGTAAAAAGTTACATTTAAAAAAGAAAACACAATCTATTTGAATCAACTATTTTTCATACATGGGTCATGAATATTAATTCTGGCACCATTTTCACTAACTGAAGCTTTTTGAAAAAGAATCGGATTAAAAATCACGGAGTATACTATTTTTTTACTTTCCCTTACCCATAGGGTCGGGTATGGGAAAGTAAAAAAAAAGTATTGTTTTAGGGTCAAATTTTCGAACGTGAGTTTTTGTTATATTTACATGTTCTGAGGTCCCCTGAATACGAAAATCATGTTTTTAGCGAATGGTCTGCGTGCCTGTCTGTTATCAGCATATCTCAAGAAGAAATAGTAGCAGAAATTCCAAACTCGATATTCTAAATGTGTATCATGTAGGGATGCTACAGTAAGCTTTTCGTCGAGATTAAGCAAATGGTTCGTGTGCAGGGACACTCAAAAGTACTCAAATACATTACGTCAATGGGGGGAAATTGCATGTAAGTAGAGTTTAACATCTATAAACTGCACTAAACCAAATGAAACGATTATATATTTTTTGTAATAGAGATAGTCAACTGGGAAAAAAAATTTGTGTATGTAGGAGCCTCGGCTCCCTCCCTGGGGGGAAGTTCCCCCTCGAGGGGAGTAAATTTTCATGATGGGTATCTTTCAAAAGAGCTCGCCAATACCTTTAAAACGAATGGTTGAACCATCGATCTGCGATAATTTAAAATAAAGTTATCAATTTTCATTTTTAACAACAACAAAAATTTTTTTTTAATGTAATATTGAGAATAAATTCAACTTTTTTTTGGATATTTAGTGCTATACTATTTCTCTAATATGGAAATCGTCTGCATTATCATAAAAGATAATTTGTTCAAATAATAATTTTAATAAATTATTTTTTAAACACAGAATTATTTTTGAATAACCGAATTAAATTCTATATAAATGTGGGTGCATTAATAAAACGGGGGGGTTAGGGGGCTACCGCCCCCCTCACACACAACTAATTATCATATAAAACTCTTCCGAAGCCTAATTTGAATTGTTTAACATAGGTTTACGTAACAGTACTCGTTATCTTACATCTTAATCTCCAACCTGTATTTATAGTATTAAATTTCAGGGTAAGAGAAAGTCGTGTGAGTGACACACCAGATTATTACACTTTCTTCGAGTTAACTAAATTAAAATAAATAAATAAATAAATTTTAATTTAATCCATTTGGTTTTTTTGTTTGGGGGGGATTTAATGTAGATTTTAATTCAGGTAGTGGAAAATAATTCATTTAAGAATTAAAAAATTATGGACCTTGATGTACGAACTAGTCCGAAACACTGTACGGCGAGAGGCTGTATAACAATAGAGGCAACCTTTTCCAATAAATATTTGCAAACGAGGGTTAGTTATCACATGACTTTATATGGAAAAACATCCCCCGCCCCCTCCAAAAAAAAAAAAAAAAAAAAAAAAAAAAAGGTGTGTCACTCACACGACCTTCTTCTACCATACATTTGAATATTATAAATAGAGATTGCAGATTAAGACGTAAAATCAACGAAGTAAGATAGTAGAGTTCAATTTAGTTAAAAAATAATCTAAAATATGTTTACGGACAGTTTTATTTGACATACCGCCCCCTTCAACCGTCTTTCAATTTTTGTGCCTTTAATTTTATAAAAAATAAATAAATAAATAAATAAAATTCAAGTTGTTATTAATTCGCCTAGAAACTTGTCAATCTTGAACAACTTTTCAAGTGGCAACTACGTACCAACTTCAAAATACAAAATTTGAATTTCCTCTAGTTATTTGTTTTTAACTTAAGTGCAATACATGCAAACCAACGCCAAAAAATTGACTTCCCTATTCAGGAAATCTCAAAAGATGGTATTATACAAAAACCAGAATGGGAAATAGAATCTCAAAAAATATTTTATATACAGTAACAGAATGAGAAATTAATTTTCCTTCCTGAGTACTGTTCGTCGACATAGTAAAATGTAGCAAAATATTTCCATCAATTACATTTAATAGAAAAGAATGTCTAGCTTAATTTTGGGTAGCCCTGTATATTGTAAGTAAATTATATACACATTGTGTACTTAAATTTAGTCTTATAGTAAAAACACATAACACGAAATGGAATACACTTCCAGCAATTTCCAAGTATAGCTCCAACATATACAAATACTTTGGGTAGCGCTATAAATGAATGATGAATAATTTTCGTACGAAAGTTTACACAAAACATGCTTTTTTTGCATATAAAAAATATATCAATATCATTTTGTTTACGGTAGCCTGTAATAAATGTCATATTGTACTTACCAGAGATTTCGCCCACAGACGTAATGTATTTCAATTCTCTTGGATAGTCCTATTTTTTAATCTCCCCCCCCCCCTTCTCCCCGTTTTTACATCTATATAATTAGTGCAAACATGAAATTTGTCACATGTTTTTAACATATTAATTATAGAAATAGAGGATTGAAAGTGGTATCGCTTGATAGGTATAGTTAATGTGAGTTTGAGAAAAAAAATTCTCTTATGGTGTCATAAAGGTATTCAAAAATAACCTTATTTTTATGCACTTTTTCATTTTATGCACACAACCTTTTGTATTAAAAATTCCCTTTTCTTTCATATTAAAGAAAGCTGTTAAATGGGGCAATTTCTTAAATATAACAGTGCCGTTTTATGGTTAACATGTACAAATATTTAATCTCATTTTCTCATAATAAAGTATTTACATATTCAGTCTAGTGTATAGTGCAGTTTCGTGAAACAAATGCCAAGATGCAGTCATAGGGAAAATCCCAGAAGGTTATTAATGGTTATTAATGGCAGAATTACTTGTCTACCATTATATATGCAAATTAAATCAGCATTATTTTCATAAAGATAATCTCATTTAAAACGTTTAGCACATTTATACGCTATAGAAGTTGAAATATAACCTTACGTACACGGGAAAACTGCAGCACCACCTGTAGGACGATGTACACCAAACAATGAATTAGTGTTCATAATGACCCTCTCAAATATCAAGTTTAGTACAATTTCATATGGTAAAAGCTGAGATATAGCTTTCTTGTGAGTGGGAGAGATTGCAGCACCGTAACACTACCTGTTGGGTGATATACACCAAATTAAGCAAGCATTCACTTTCATTATGGCAATGCAGCATGTCAAGTTTGGTGCATTTATGCACTAAAGAAGTTGCAATATACTCTTCCCGTACATACATATTGCAGCATAGTAGCGCTTTCTTTTGGCCAGTACGCATCCAAATTTAATCAGAATATTGCTTCCTAATTGCGCTCTCACATATCATACTTTATTCAATTATACTCAATAGAAGCTGAGATATAGCCTTGCTATAAAGGGAAGAGATCGGAGCACAGCATTACCACCTAATAGGCGATTTGCACCAAAATGTTAATAGGCACCAGGTTATGTCAATCTGCTACTAAATATAAACTACCGTGAAATTTTGTGTATTAGTTTTTGAGCCAAAGATGCTACAAAATTTTCTAATAATAATAATAATAATAAAAAACTTTCAGAAAATCTTAAAACGTGTAAATCCATCGAAAACCAGAAGTCTAAGATTTTTGCGAATCCAAGAATTTCTATGAATATAAAGAATGGTAAAAAGGAAAAACCGAGGAATAATAAAAGACGAACCTTTCGTAATATAACAAATAAAATAAAAAAGACAGGTAGGGATTGATTTTGGCTGGGGCACACTGACACCAAAATCTTTTCAGACTTCTTTTTTGTTGATATAAGACTGAAATTCTTGATAAATAAGGAGATGATTATCGTAAAAAAAGAAAGGTATTAAGGTTTCTAATCTAAAATTCCTTTTGAATAATTGTCGCCCACCAATTTAAACTCTGAATTGCTGTCACATATAAGTTAAAAAATAATAAATACTATCTGTTAGAAAATAATGGCTGGAGTGAAAATAATGCCTTAAATCAGTCTTTGGAGGCATGAATTCAACTATGCAAAAAACATCGGCCTGAGCCTTCTTCCTGTTAAGACCCCAAAAAGATTTTGGCGTCTGTGTCTGTGGGAGGGGGATCTTTATCTGTATGTACTGCGATAGCGGACGCAAAAATCACCCGATTGACTTGCAGATTCGTACACCTGTTCATAAACCATATGAAATTAGCTGTATGTTTTTGAATTTGTATTCTATTTATAGTTATATATAGGGACACACCACAATTTTTTTTTTTTTTACTATTATTACGGCCTATGGACAGAATTTGTATGTACCACGATAGTGGTCGCAAAAATCACCGGATTGACCTACAAATTGGTACATATGTTCATGCGCCATACAGAAATAGCAGTATAATTTTTGGTGCCAACGTTGTTTATGGTTCATGTACAGGGGCACACCGAAGTTTTTCTTATCATCACGGCCAATGGAGAGAATTTCCTTTAACGTGGCAATTTTAACGTGGTTATATTGTATTCATCATAGTGAAACTAAATGCATTATAAAGGTACTCAAAAGCATGTTTTCTCTAGAAAAATATGCGCGTAGCCATAGTAATTGTATACAAGACAACACATAAGAATTCCGATAACGTTATACAATCATCCCAAATGAAGATAAAGGTACACATATTAATGGGTTACATAGCATTAGGTGAATAGTTTTTATTTGTATATGAAATGTTTGTGGACTGCGTATAAAGGACACTCAAACGAATTTAGTATCATTAAGGTCGATAAACGGAATTTCTTTGAAGTGCATTTTAATATGGTTACCCTTCATCCATTATAATGAAATTAATATACGTTATCATTATCTTTAAAAGCCTATTTTCTGTAGAAAATAGTAAACACAGAATTAGTTATTAGTTTATAGAGTTACACAAAATAATTCCGGACGTTATGCCATTATTTTGCATCAAATTTGGTACAAGTATTTATAAGTCACAAGGAATTAACACAATATAATAAATTAGAAGAAAAAATATATACACATATGCATATAAATAAATACATAGACAGACAGAAACAATGGAGGTTTAAAGCGGACGATAGCCTCTATTGGTTTCACAATCAATTTTTAAAGAATAAAGCAGGCTGGAGTCTTGAAATAGAACATAGAATAATTTCAATATTTTCTTTTAATCAAACTGCACACACTTCCATAAACAGATATTGTTGAACACAAACATTACTATTTACAAACTATTATACAACAATTATATACAGAGGGCCCGGAAATTAAAGTAATATTATATTCGAATAATATTCGCACCATAGCGACATATTGATCAAAACAGAACATTCTTTCGTAGCGATAAACAGAAGCATTCCGGTAGCACTCGCTTCAACTGGAGAGGAGTTGAGTTGTACTGCTGAGTTCTGCAGTTATTGCTGGCCTTGGGGAAGGAACTATTACAGCTGCTCTAGTTTCCCAACATCCTCCCCACTTGAGCGTTCTGCAAAAATGCTCAACATAAATATGACACTGAAAAATACTAATAGAAAGGTTAACAAATGACAATATATATATGAATTACATTAAACATCTAATAATAAGAAAAAAAAGAAAAATACCAAAAAAAAATATTTAGAGTTGACTTTTTAAAGAAAAAAAATGTTTTTATAGTTTTTGAGCAATCTTATGTTAAAATTACACATCAAGTCTTTTTACTGGCCTCACTACCCTGCCAAAACGTGTCTTAAGTAGCTCTCCATCATTAGGCTTCTCACTACTGTTATTTGTTTTTGGTGCAGGATTTGGCACATGCTGTTCAAGTCTTTGTGTGATTTCAAGAGGATAGAGTCTCTGGATTGGTCGTAGTAAAACTCCTTTCGATGTTCTAAGCTTAACCAGCCTAATAATTCCATCTTTACTAGGAAAGAGTTCGATGACCTTTGCCAAGGGCCAACATAAGCGTTTCTTATCGTCGCTGCCAATCAAGACTATATCACCCACTCGAACTGTGTCGTGACTTTTGGGGATCGACGAACGTAGAAAACCAAGATATTCTCTTCTGAATCTTTGCTTTAAAGATTCTCTTACTCTCTGAATATATCTGTATCTTTCAACAACGTCAGTTTTCTCAATTTGATCCAAGTCAGGTACATCACTTGTTCGTAATTCTTGAAGGAACAGTGAAGGCGTTAGAACATTTAGTTCTTGATCTTCAGATATGTACGTTAACGGTCTAGTGTTCATAATAAATTCGCATTCACATACAAGCGTATGTAGTTCTTCTTGTGTCAGAGAGGCTCTACCTAAGTTTTTTCGAAGCAAATCTTTGAGAATTCTTATAAGTCTTTCCCAGAACCCTCCCCACCATGGGGCTGATGGTGGGTTAAATTTCCATCTAATTTCCTTTACTTCAAACGTTCGTTGAATCTCAGTCCAATCCAAACTCTTCAATGCATTATTTAATCCAGTGAAGTTTGTACCGTTGTCGGAGTATAACACAGAAATCCGTCCTCTTCTCGCTATAAATCTTCGTAAAGCCTGAATGAAAGCATTCGTACTAAGTGATGGAATCAATTCTAAATGTACAGCCCTAAACACCGCACAAGAAAATAGTACGATCCAAACTTTTTCTTTGGACTTGGTGAGCAGAGGACCTGCTAAATCAACTCCTGAGACTTGGAAAACTGCTGTTAATTTCGTGCGATCTTCTGGAAGAGGAGGAAATGGTACTTCTAGATGTTTAACCTTTTGCTTCTTACAGATATTACACTCATGTATGACACTTCGAATAATTCTTTTTCCCTTTAAAATCCAAAATCGTTCTTTCAAAATAACAAGTAGAGCAGACGCTCCAGCATGCTTGTTGACAATGTGCTCTTGCTCGATAAGTCTTTTCACTACTGGATGTTTGGAAGGAAGAACCAAAGGAAAAATAAAATCAGAATTTTCATTTTCGTTTGTAAGTCTTGATTTCAGTTTTAGTATTCCCTCATCATCTTTATAAGTTTGGAAATTTACGAGAGATCTTTTGCCTTCTTTATCTGTAAAGCATTCAGTCTGTACACAACGAAAAAGTGTCTTTTGAGCATTTTCAATTTCTTCAGATGTAATATTTGGATATTTTCTTAAGTCTTTAGATTTCGGTTGAAAACGTAATATCCAAGCTATGATTTTAACAATCTTGGAAAATTTTGAAACTCTGTTCGCTAATCGAGATACAACAGATTCAAACTCAATATTATTAGCAGAAACTACAGTTCTTCTTTTTTCTTGAGCAATCTCTTCTTCATTGATATTTATGACTGACTTAGGCCATTGCTCTCTTGGATTCTTCAGCCAGACTGGTCCCAGCCACCACTGAGATTTTAACAACTGTTTAGCTCCACATCCTCTGGATGCAAGATCAGCAGGGTTCAATTCACCGGAAACATGGAACCAATTCTCAGCATCAGTAAGTTTCCTAATTTCATTTATGCGATTATTTACAAAAACTGACCACTGTTCTTGCCGCTTAATCCAACTGAGTACTGTAGATGAATCAGTCCAAAAATAGGATTCTATTTTTTCCATTTTCAGAGCATCTTTAACTGATTTGAACAATCTTGCTCCTATTGTAGCTCCCATGAGCTCTAAACGTGGAATTGTTATCTTTTTCAGTGGAGTTATTCGAGATTTAGCTTGCAATAAGTGAATGTTCACTACACCATTAGTGGACTCAGATCTTAGAAAAACGCATGCGGCATAGGCATCTTTGCTCGCATCTACAAATGTATGCAAACTTAGAAGTGACGATTCAGTCACACCAGTCCATCTAGGTATTTTTATGTCTTTTAAAAAAATGCAAATTTTTGACCCAACCAAGAAACTTCTTTTTAATTTCATCACTAACTTCCGCATCCCAATGTTCTTTAGTTTTCCATATGGCTTGAAGCAAAATTTTGGGTTGTATTAAAGCTGGGGCAATATAACCTGTCGGATTGAAAATTTTACTAATAAATGACAAAATTTTTCGTTTTGTTAGTTTTTCTGTCTTATCAAATTTTAATACTTCATAATCTATTTCTAAGGTATCAGAGTATTTGTCCCATATTAAGCCTAACACTTGTGTTTTAGAATCTTGAGAAGGGATTTCAGGACAAGCTGTACTTTCCCAGCCCCTAAGATCAAATTTCCCTTCTTTCATAATATCTGTGGCATACTTCACAAAGTTATCTAACTCTGAAATGTTATGTACACTGGCCACACAATTATCCACGTAAAAACTGTCACGCAATCTTTCCAGCAATTTTTCAGAATACTTTATTTTCAACGATTCAGCTGACAAATGGTGATGAATAACTGCCATGAGTAAAAAAGGGCTGCTTGTTACCCCAAAAACACAACGTGTATGACGGAAAACCTTTATGTCATCTTTGTCATTATACCAGAGGAATCTTAAGAAATCTCGATCTTTTTCGTGCAGAGCTATCTGTAAAAACGCTCTTTTAATGTCAGAAATAACCCCAATTTTGTATAAGCGAAATCTTGTTAAAATCGAAGGAATGGTTTCAATAAAGTTAATACCAGTCTCTAAGCAATCATTTAGGGATGGATAACCAGGCTTCTTAGCTGAGGCGTCAAAAACGGGCCTAATTTTCATAGAGGTCATTGATGATGTTTCCTTAATTACTGGACGATGGGGAAGGTAATAAGAATTAGCAAGTGCCAATTCTTCAACGGGAACTTCTTCAATAATTCTATCATCAATCCACTCTTTAAAAACTTCATGGTATTTTTTACGATATCCAGTTTTTTCTAACTTTTTAACAGTAGATTCTAATCTTTGTACTGCAACTTCGTAATTGCTCGGTAAGCAAGCATGATCCTTTTTCCACGGTAAATGGACCTCATATCTTCCATCTTGTTTTTGTTTGACTGTTTCTTTAAAATGTATCATAACAGCCTTTTCAATATCTTCCCTATTACTTTGTTCTATAGGATCTCTAATGCCAAGGAGTTCTAAATCCCATAATTTCGAAACCGATATGTCTTCTTGTGAAAGCATACTAATGACAGACATATTTATATCTCTACAACTACTGGACTGAGGGACTTTTCCCATCAAAGTCCACCCTAATTTCGATTCCATGGCGACTAAGCCTGACTTAAGTTGTTCTCGTCTACCAGTAAATAATTTACCCACGACGTCTGCTCCCAAAAGGACTTCGATAGGCCCAGAATTGTCAATGTCAGTTAAATCGATTCCTTTATTTTTTAACTCACGTATCCAATTTCTTTGAGTTATCGCAGAAATATCATTACAAATAACATTTTGATCTAGAGCATCTAAGCTACAAATATAATCATTATGAAGATTGCTCAAATAAATTTTGTAACATATGTGTTTATTTATATCTGTTTTCTCTCCACCGAATAATGAATGACAAAATTCTTCTTCTCTTACAAAATCGAAATTTAATTCTTCTGCAGTGGATTTCAATATATATGACTTTTGAGACCCTGTAGCTAGGACAACTCTCGCTTTGCGCTTCGCATTTTTTCCATACAGCATTACAACTAAAGTTTGTAAAAATACATTATTAGTGGCATGCGATTTTGATTTAGTTTCTTTTTGTGTAAACAGTGTGTCAACACACTTTTCTTTTATTTCATCGTGATTCGAAAGTGACCTAGAACCTTCATTATTTTTATTAGATTCCAACGTGGGACACATAAATTTTAATTGTTTCTTACTACAAATCTGACACCTAATGTTTGATTTGCATGAATTGGCTACGTGGCCCCTAACTAAACAAATTCGACATAATCCCTTATTTTTAATAACTGAAAGTTTCTCGCTTAAAGGAATATAAAATGCTTTCTTACAAAATCGCATTTCATGATCTTTTGAACAAAACGAACATAAATTACTTTTTGAATCATGTGTAATTAGTTCCATTGCGGATGGATAATTATCTTTTACATTTTTATAAGTTGTTAAACCTTTATGTTCGCGCTCAGGAAGCGTATTACAAAGATCAGTTCTGCTCAATTTAATCTTTTCTTCGGACTGTACTTCATTTCTTAAAAACAGAAGTATGGCATCAAGACTCGATATTTTATTTTCAGTTTCTAGAATTTTTCTCTGTCGTTCAAATAAACGTAATATTTTTATGGGTAATGAACTTTCAACTAAGGGATATAAAATTAGGCCACACATTTCACTAGTAACACCCAAAGTGCCTAGCGCTCGTAACTGAGTAGATAATTTATTATATAAACCGCTCAAAGAACCATTTTTCTTATTATTAGAATTAAGAACGAGTTTTAATAACTCTCTAACATAAAAATCGATCAAAAGGTCTTCTCGACCATACCTTTCTTTTAAGCTCTGTATAGCCAAATCATAATTTTCTTCAGTTACGGGATATGACTGAACAATTTCTCTTGCTTCTGATTTAATTTTAGTTGACTGAATCAAATAGTGAAATTTATCTGCTTTACTTAAATTTTTATTCTCATGAATATTCTTAAATTGATTCCAAAATGTGAGCCAATCTTTTAAATCTCCCCCGAACGTGTAAAGTTCAACTTCAGGGAGACGCTGACATAATGCTTTACTCAATTTGTTAATCTCTAATTGATTATCATTATCAACAATATTTCTTTCTTTTACATTTAATTTTTTGTGATTTTCTAAAAAGCGTTGAGCTTTTAATTGAATTCTCAGTGATTTTCCCCTATATTCTTCTACAGAATCAAATTCTGTTTCAAATTCTTGTTCTTTTAAAGTATCTAAATATGTATTATGTGTCAGTTCTAATGTATTAGATTTTTGTTTAAATAAAACTAAACTGATCTCTACTTCTTCGAACGAAGAATTTTCGTCTGCTAGTATATTTTCTAGCTTATTATAGGCCCTCGTAAAGGAAACTCTGTGTGCAGTTTTATTTCTTTTGATTATTTCCATTTTTACTATCAAATAATATAATACAATATTCACTCAATATTTATTTTACTAAATTATTTTTAGTAAATTTCGTTTTCATAAATTTGAAATCACCACAAGATAAACTTCAAAATCAAAATATTTTCGTTTTACAAACTTTCAATTGACAATCATAAACTTCAAAATATTTCTATTTTCATTATATCAATAAATAATACACTTTGTATTACTATCTAATACTATCTAAATGATATAATATATTCATTAATAAAATGCATTCATTTATGAAATATTCTTCGTAAGTTTCGTTTTAATATTTCTTTTTTTTTAGATCATCAATGAAAAACTTCAAAATGGAAAAAATCTAATCTTCTTACCTCTTAATTATTAATCATTCTATTTTAAAAGACGCCAGGCCCACCCGGGGGCGCCAGATATTGGTTTCACAATCAATTTTTAAAGAATAAAGCAGGCTGGAGTCTTGAAATAGAACATAGAATAATTTCAATATTTTCTTTTAATCAAACTGCACACACTTCCATAAACAGATATTGTTGAACACAAACATTACTATTTACAAACTATTATACAACAATTATATACAGAGGGCCCGGAAATTAAAGTAATATTATATTCGAATAATATTCGCACCATAGCGACATATTGATCAAAACAGAACATTCTTTCGTAGCGATAAACAGAAGCATTCCGGTAGCACTCGCTTCAACTGGAGAGGAGTTGAGTTGTACTGCTGAGTTCTGCAGTTATTGCTGGCCTTGGGGAAGGAACTATTACAGCTGCTCTAGTTTCCCAACATCTCTCTCAGAAACGTATTTGTTTATGTAGTGACTTAATCATATGTGTGTGTATTTATATCTATCTATCTATAATATAATATAATATAATATAATTATTTGAAATAATATGGAGTGAATAAAAATAATGAGTTCAGGAATGAGTAACGCAAATGGGTCGTTGAGGCTCCTGATCTGCAGATCCACTAATTAGTGGATCTGCAGATAATTATATTGTGAAAGGTTACGAGATTCTAAGCTTGATTTCCTAGCAAGAGTTATTTGTGTTTCTGAGCAAGATAAGATTTTTAACTCTTTACACAATCACTGTATTATGGTTGCACGCTACAGACTGCATACTGCTAAACTCAAACAAGAAACACTTTATTTTGTAGAAAGCAAACATACAATATTAATTTAATTGAAAAAAAACCCGTAAATAGTTAAAAGAATTAGAACTGAAACCAAGATTTTTTTATTTGCACTGTAAACTTTCATTGTGATTTAGAATCTACTTAAGACAGTTCTTAATTGAGATTTACCTAATACATGGTCTAAAATTTTGACATCTAGAAAGTTTAAAGTAGGGCGGGGAGAAGCACGTACCCACTCGTTACCCTTAATGCTACACCAATGTATGGCCCAATAAAAGTCTCTCTCTCTCTGTGATATAACTAAGTGTTGACACTTGAGAACAGAAAATTTCTCTTGTATTAAATTTTACTCTTTAATTAATTAATATTAAATCAAACATGAAGATGAATATATACAGTGATAAATTTATATACATATGAGTACCCATGTACTCATGTAATAATAAGAATAAACCAACGGAATAAATCCGTTACTCGGGCGCGCCAATTGCACCCTACGTTTCAGGCCGAAGGCCAAAGTCTTTCTCTCTGCGAAAATACCTTCTCCCGCTCACGGCGGCTTCCAAGGTTGGTTGGTTGCATAAAATAAACTTAGGAGTGGTTGGTTGCATGACACTCTCTCTCTATATATAGGCCTATGATACCAGGGGCGGACTGGCTCAATCTGGCCCACCCGGCTATAAGATATTTTGGCCTATTCGCTGCAGAAGAGGCTCTCCTCCTCCAGTATGGCTCAGAGTGAAGTTTCAGAAATCCAAGCAGTAATTTTTAATAATGTCCAGCTTAATTTCTAATAAAGTCCAAAGTCCAGCTTTATTTTTAATAAAGTCCAGTCTAATACAATATGTTCAAAAAATATCAGAGCACTGTTTAATATTGACACTAGAACATTACTGTTAATATGATACATTTCCTAAACTTTTTCTAGAAATATATTTTCAATATTAAGCTTTGAGCTCTACAATATCAAGATTGCATAGCTATACAAATGACGTACAGTGACGAAAGTTTCATTTTGTCCATTTTTAAATAATATTTTACGTGTACTGTTAAACCGTAGAAGGATGATCCCTGGCGTCTTCTGCGCATGAGTGAAAAGGGTTGGTCCATTTATAGAATAGGAATGTCCGTAGTACCTAGGGATGTGTTTGTTTATTTGTATGAAAAAATTATAAACTCACTGATTGCATTTCTTTTCCTTCTTTGAACTGATTCTTGAATATCTGGTTATATAAATATTTTACGATTAATTAAAAGAAAGAAAAACTGATAATATTATAAAGGGGATACTTTTAAGGTATAACTTTAGTATATCCCCATAGCTGAATTTGGCGATATAACATGGCAGCCTATATGTTGTTTATTTTGGATTTATGATTTTATGATTTAGATTATGATTTTATCATTTATGATTTTTAGATTTATGATTTAGCCATAATCGCCAACAAAAAATTGCCAAATGTCGTTGTGGGGATATATTAAAGTTGTTCTTTGAAGTGTGTAACACTAATTTAAAAATTATGTCAATTATTATTTACAAACTAGTATATAACCCCTTAAAAAATGACGAAATGTGAAATCAATTAAGGTAGTGAATCAACGAATTCTTTGCCAGCTTCGCTGGTCACTATATTTAAAGGGGACTAATGTGCAAGTCGTACCTGACGGGGAAGTTAAATCCTATTTCGTGAAGAGTTTTTCTCAAAGTTTCTCTTTGATACTTAAAATTTATCTTTTCTTTAAGTACAGGAATTAATTTGGGAATTGTAGGTACGATCATATTTACTGCGTAAAACTCATGTACTGTTCTTCGAATAACATCGCAATCAAAATTATCCAGAGAAATGTTTTCGATGGTACTGTTCTTTTGCCGCTTTTTTGGTGATACAAACATTGGATTGTCTTCTCCTTTTGATTCTCTACGTATTCTTTAATCGTGGCTTCTGATATATTAGTTATTTCACTCGTACGTTTCACTGATTGGGAAAGTGAAACAATAGCTTCTTCTTCTAAAGCTTCTTTATCACAAAACTTAATGACATTATGTACAATACGCTTCGTTTCACTATGAAGAGGTTTATTCCGAGAACTCGTATCACATGTACGATCCATTTCCAATATAAACAGACTGTTATACAGAAAGAAATAAAAGAAAACAATGCAGGAGTATTAATTATTCTACACATAACAGAGGAAACAAGAATAATAGAAAAATTTCCCCTCTCTCTTCATTGCTGTGTCTCCCTGAGCGTGAGTGGAATCGTCCTGGCACTTTGCCAACCAGGTATCAATCTTCGGCGGGCCAACAGTATATTTTGCTGTCAAATTAACAAAATTTTAATTTTAAATTTCAAGACTCTGTCATCATTGGCGTTTTTTGTATTTGGCGATCAAAAACGTAATACCAAAATATACATGCCAGATGTATATTTTCGTAATATGTATTGTACAAAATATTGTTTCATATTATTCATTACTCTCTTAATATAAGTTGTTAAAATAACCATAATTTTTGAAAGGAATTAAATATGTCCGCTCGATAATTTGGCGATTTTTTTTTCCACCAAGGATGACATATGGAATCTATTCCGCTGCAACATATTAGTATCTTATATTAAATACTTTATTTAGACATTTGAAAACAAATTTGACTTCAAGTTATGATAGAATATTTATCATTTTCCTTTTAATTAGTACATTAGTTGGATATTTGTGTAAATATCATCCTTTGGAAGGAAATGTTTATGTTTTCAATCCAATATGGAAGTTTGCTATTTTTATTTCTAGAGTTTTGAAATTTAAAATTCAAATTTTATCAATTTTACAGCAAAAAAAACTTAATCAAACGCATGCACACGATAACTAATACATATCCAATACAACGAGGTAAATAAATACATTAAATATGGGGATTGAAATCTGGAAATAATTTCCCTCGATTTTTGATAATTTTTTACAAAAAATTAACCTATCGGGCTATTAACATAGGAAATATTTTTCTTGCATCCACGGACGGTCAGTGACGTCACACTTCGCTTGCGTATTGATTTAACAATACTACCTCGAAACAATTGCAATATATTGTGTTGCAATTGGGGGCAACAACAATTTAAATAAATATTAAAAATCGAAGTTCTAATTTATTTTTCACATTTTCTAGCTTGATAAACTTGCAGAAACTGATTTGAGAAATGGTTTTTAAATGCATTTTGTCCTTTGATTCTTTTTTCTTTTCAGGTTCTCGAAAGAAGAATGCTGATTTTTTCTATGAAAAGCGTGGTTATTCATTGGAGGCAATGGATAATGGTGGCCAGAAAGAAGAAAGGATTAAGCAGGTAAGATGGGCTGACGAACTGGTCCAAGAGATCATCGTCAGCCCTGCTCCATCATCCCCTCCCTGGCCACCAATAAAGGTAAAATGGTGGCAGAGGGCTTTGGCCTTCTGCTGTATATGTTACGAAGCCGATTTTTAAATTATACAAATTAAGTTAATATAGTTATTTTTTCGGCTTTATAAATTAATTTTACAAAAATTTTATTGATAATAGTAATTTTTTAAAGTTAATTTTGATCTAATTACATTTATCTAATCTCTCAAATGTTAAATTATTTAAAATAGACACACGCATAAGCCGCTGTCAATCTTGATAACGGTAATTGATCGTAATTTTAGAATTTTGTTTATTGCCATAATTAACATAAAAGCAACGAAATTTATTTTTTATTAATTTTGTAAGTCGAAATAAAATTAAGTCAAAAATGTTTAAATTTAACAGACTTGCATTATCCGCGATTGTAATGAAATGCTCGCCCTCTGGTGGGCTAAGGTGAAATTATCATACCACTGGAAGCTTTCACGCTGAAACTATGATAGAACAACAAGAAAGAACAAAATACATACACGTGGATATTATATTTACTAACAACTGCAGTGTTGATAAAGCGCCATCTATCGTTCATTACAAACGCGGATTGTGTAGTATATTAAAATATTTCTGAATTCATATTAATATTTGCTGAGTGGCTAAATAGAGAGAAAATATTTTTTACTAAAATACCTTTTCTGCATCTATTATTATAAAATCATAAGATTTCGATTCCGAACCCGGTATTTAAGAAAAATATTTGCAAAGATTGTTTTACAAAGTAATAGAGCATTTCCTCGTGACGTCTGGTGGTTGGCAAAAAAGCGCGCTCGACTTTCCCGCGCCCCGCCCACCATTGATTTTCCGTTGGTGATCCGCCATCGCTATGCTTTTCCCAAGCCTTTTTGCCAACCACTCATAAAAGTTGAGATGTTTGTTTACAAACAAGGAACTGCCCTATAAACTAATTTAAGAATTGCAAAATATTTTATTAATGGCTTACAGGCAGTTAAAAGGGATGTATTTAGTTTTTTAATGGTTTTCAGTGGTCATTAATGTAGATTATGTTTAACTTAGCTGCATTAATGATGACACAAGTCGATTACTTGTATAAAATTAGGGATAAATGTATAATTATTCTTTAACTTAGGAATTTGTTGACAGTAGGCCTTGTATGTGTCGTTAAAAAAAAAAAAAAAAAATCCTGTATAATTTTTAATTAGCTTCGTAACATACTTTAAAATATTTTCTTATAATTTATCTTTATCTTTAAATTTTTATAATTTAAATCACAAGTTTTAAGAATATAATAATATCTATTTAAGCGGCTATTTTTTCTGTATATATCTAAATTGTATTTCTTGTATGTAGTTCTTAAGCACAACCTATGTAAATTTATAAATTTGGCTTCTTTTTAAAATCTAAATTTTTAAACCGTTGCAATAGAATGATAATAGAAAAGCACCACACCACACAAACAACGCAAACAACACAAACAACACAAACAACAGTACACAATAACAAAAATATAAAATCTTCGTCTTCTTCACACGCAATAAGCTTATTTCCGCGTTCTCCTCTTAATTCCACCAAAATGTACTCGAGTAACAGCAGCTGAAAATGTCTTTCCCAAGTACCACTGGTCCTTCCCGGTCTTCTTTTTCTATAAATAAAGTTATGTAAGCAGATCTATGACAGCAGCTCTTACTTTTCTCGGCTTGTTCTTTTCTTTATAATTTGCCAATACCATCTGGCTATTATGTAAACTTAGACTTCTCTTCCTTTTTGGCGCAATTTCTATCAACAACTAAGCCAACGTCACCTGGCTAATATAATATTCTGTTCTCTTGGCATCTTCTTCATCAACATCTAGCCAACGTCACCTGGCTAACAAAATATTCTGTTCTCTTGGCTTCTTCATCAACATCTAGCCGTCATCACCTGGCTAACATAATATTCTGTTCTCTTGGCATCTTCTTCATCAACATCTAGCCAACGTCACCTGGCTAACATAATATTCTGTTCTCTTGGCATCTTCATCAACATCAAGCCAATACCACCCTGGCTATTAAATTAAGGTTCCATCTTCTTTGGCAGCTTCTCTATCAAAATATAAAGCCAATTCCATCAGGCTAGAAAAAACGACTTCCTCCTCCTATTTTTTTTATTTATTTTTATTTTTTAAGAATTAGTTTTTTTACTACATTTTATCGATTTCTCATCATAGTTCTTTTGCATTTATGAGAAATCGATATGGGTTTTATGTAACAGAGAAAAATATAATAAAGCTGTTTAAAAGCTTCGCGCGCGTATAAAAGGCGAGCTGGCCAATTTAGCAAATTTTTTAATTATGAAAAATTCGTTTTCCAAACCTAAACGCGTATGGTCACTTACGAAAGTTACAATGTAAATTTTCTTTAATCGAAAAAATTAAAGGAATAGTTTATGTACTATAAAAGATTATACAATTCATTTTTAATTATTGTGAAATATAGAACAACATTCTAAAATATATTAATTTTGTGTTCCTTAAAATAAATGTATAAATTGATTATTTACTAAGCTCTTATTTAACTCATAAAAATATTAAGTTCATAAAAATTTAAACTGGTATTTCGGCAATATTGTAAAAATTCATTTAATGATCATTTGATTTTGCTTGGCTAAATTTGATTAATTTTGACCATGAAGCATTAGTTTGACGAATTTTAATTTTCTTTTATTGTAAGGTTAGCAGACATTAAAAATTTCATTTAAATTTAAAACTGAAAGGGCAAATTACTACTAATACTGTTTACAATGCAAGCGATGTCAATAAAATTTATTGCCATAAGATTTTCCTGACTATACGTTTACTCTTTGTTTTTTAAAGTAATTTATAATACTAAAATATCAAGTTGGTCAGCTCGGCTGTGGGGGGTGGGGGCCCCTTCGACGAGGCTCCACCTTACCGTGGTGAAGGGGTTTAAGAATGCCACTTCAGTTGCCGCGCGTATGGTTAAAATTTTAAATGTCATTTTTATGATATAAAATTATATATAAAAAGACATAAAAAAGAAGAATGAAACGAAAGAGGATTTTCTTCTTCTTCTTTTTTTTTCTTTTGAACAACTTTGAAGATATAAAATCAAAAAGAATTCGCATTTTCTTTGAATAAATAGCATGCATAAAAAATGAAGTGGCACTCGAACTAAGAGAGCCTTAAAAACAATATTTAGCAAGCTTTTTGTTAAAATGATCTTTCGTGTTTAATAAACAGATTTTAATGCATTTTAATGATTTTTTTTTTACTTAGATTTAATAACAGGTTTCTTCTTTTAAGCTATCACTTTGAAAATTTTTTTTTTTTTAAACACTTTCCAGCGAGGTTGAAAAGTATTAATAACTTTAGTTTGCTTGTCTGTCCACGCACTAACTAACGTAAATATTCATGGAGTTTCTTGAAACTGATACATGTGATTGAAGTTCACTATCGGATGTTCTCTATTGAAAATGGAGGGAATACCTTTACTGGTTTGTGTACAAGAACACCCGATAGTATTCAAATGCATTGTGTTCAATGTGAGGTATTTCTATAAACCATATGTTAATACATTTACTTTACACAAATCTCAATGAAATTGAAATATGTTATTCAAGTTTACTATCAAATGTTTTCAATAAAAAATGGAGTAAATATCACCACTGATTTGTGTACAGGGACACCCGAAAGTATTCAAAAGCATTGCGTTCTAAGAGAAATATTTGTATAAAACAAATTTTAGTAATTTATTTTTCACAAATCTTAATGAAATTGAAATATATTCTTCATATGTACAAAAATATGCTTCTTATAGAATATAGTGTAATTAGCATTAGGTTTAAAGGATCACACAAAAAATATTCTGTTACATTAAGGGCTGTTATGGGAAATTTGCTGGAATTGCATGTTCGTTTACATTATGCGTTTTTAATAATTTTTAACAATTTTTGAGTGTGAATATAATTTCAATTTGTATACTCTCTTTCTAACAGTCCATCTGTCCATATGTCCGTCTCCTGCCCCGAGCGCCCATAAATATTTTCAGAATTAAAAAAAAAAAAAAAAAAAAAGATATACGTTATTCAAGTTTACTATGGAATGTTCCCTATTAAAATTGGCATTAATAGGTCCTGTACAACTGGTTTGTGTACAGGGACAGCCCAAAAAATGGCCAGTGTATTGTGTTTTAGGACAGACATTTTTTATAAATCACATTTAAATAATTTTTTACTTAAAAAATCGTTAAGGAATCCACATTTATTGTTAATATTCTAAAATGGTGTTTTGTGTACAATATTGTTTCAAAATTGTAAATAATTGTATTTATTTTTTATAAATTCTTTCAAAGAGGCTTAGTAAGTTGATAAAGTGCTAATTTTGTGCATTTCTAGTCGTTTTAGCGTTAAAATAGCCTTATTTTCCCTTAAAAACGCATTAAAAAGCTCCAATAAGGTAGGTAATGGATTTGGCGCCAAATTTTCCGACTTTTTCCCTCCTTGGCGAGAAAATCTTTATAAGGGATATACTAAATATGGAAGCTCTAATCTCACTGGCTGATGAGATACAGAAATTTCTGGAATTTTCCACACTTTTCTACAGGTGTATAAAAGGGACGTTTCTTTGCCAAGGCTAGTTCAGTTCTCAGCCAGATTCCGCTAATGCTTGCATTGTTTTGAGCCTCTTTGAAAGACACTTGCTTTATGTGTTATTGCTATACAGTTTGTACTTTGGATTTGCTATTGACAGCTGTTGTTTAAGCTGTGTTTACTGGTTGAATTGAAGCTGATACTTGGTTTATAGACCTGTAGTATTCTGGAACTTTCTGTGAATAAATTGCTGAATTTTTGTAAGTTTCGCCTTTCATTCTCGGACAACTCACGAACCCCCAAGTACGTAACAATATGATATGATTTAGAGGGCCTTTAGATTTACAGGGCTACACTAAAATGTACAGATATATTAATGTCTGCAATTAGAATCTAAGGGCTGCATTTATTTATTTATCTATTTATTTTTTAACACTTTACAACAATGTTTAAGAGTGATTATGAATTCATTTAGTCTAGCTATTCAGTCCTGTCTGTCCGTTGTGTGATAACGTAGGCAAAGATCATTGAAAGTTACACTCTACAATAAGTAAGGGAAGTGGATAATTGGAAAGTACACCGCATGACTTTTTCTTTCTTGTTCTTGTTCTATTTATTTTCAAATTTTCTCTAGTTATATAGGAAAAAAAAAAGTAATTCGAAAATAAATTGTGTGGGAGTTAAAAATATAATTTAATGTTTTAATTTATCCTTAGTTCATTATTTAGAAATATTTTCATGAAATCTTTCTATTTAATGTATGACAGAATTATATTTTTCAAATTTTACAGCTAACTTAAGTGAAACCCTCTAAAAGGAACACTCGCATGATGATCTATTACAGACTTTTTAAATCTTCATTGGTACATTTCCGTTTGATGACTGCTGTTTGGCGATTTGGTGGAGTTCTTCCACGGCTGACGGCTCCAGCGATAAATTACCAAATTATGATTAAAACATTTAACAATATCAGGGCATTTAGCACATCTTTCTCTCTTTCAAAAAGAAAAGGACTATAGGGACCAACATTAAAATAAGGGGACTTAAGGGATCTATTCATTTTACGCATCAATATTAGTAATGTATATATATTGAAAATCCTTTGGTTTTGTTGAATAACTTGAGACAATAGGCATAAAGTTACAGGTATATTAGCTCTTGGGGAAGCAAACCCTTTTCCAATTATTTCTAAGATGGGCTCACTTTTACTGCTCTTTATGATGCAAGACAAAAATTTTCAGATTTTACATTTAAAGCTATGTTTAGCATTTTGAATGTATTTCATCCTCTCTATTAATTATTTGTCCTCGAAATTTGCTATTCTAAATGAGTGCGTGTGCGCGCGTGTATGTAGGGGGAAGTCTACTACCTTTTTGAGAAGGCCTAGAGTGTTTTGCCCTCCATGGGGATCTTTTTAAGGGATTTTAGCCGTATTTATGCTACAAAACCACGTACATTTTCGGATAGGTAGGTCCACAAGCGTAACCTGAGTTTGAATCCAGCATTTCCCATCAACTACTTTTGAGAAGAAAATCCTTTAGCCACTCGCATAACTTGCTGCTTTAAAACACTTTTTTTTTTTTTTTTTTTTTTTTCCTTTTAAAAAATTTAAGAAATTTCATACCAGTTATAAAAGCATACTGTTCTTAGGTCATTATTTGCTCAATAGGGCAAATTAAATCGAGATCTTCAGAGGTGGGTAAAAAATTGCATCACATGCTGCAGTCAGTGTTTTGCGTGGAAAACAGTAACTATAGTGCATGCAACTGTTGTGAATGATAAAATGATAAAAAAAAGTATACATCTAAAAGTTTGAACGCACGCAAACAAATGTTTAATGTATAACATGAGGAGAAACTCAATAAAAACTAGTATGTTGTGGTCACCACAAGACTTTCTTCTATATTTTCTTAAACAAATAGACTCAGTAAAATTAATTTTTTAAAACTATTATTTATTAAAATTACCTATCGTGATGAATGCAGAAGATTTTCCTCTTAGGGAAAACTAGCACTAAATATTCAAAGAAAGACAGTTTTATTCTCTATAATTAATATTTAAAAAAATGCGTTTTCATAATGTTTACCTCACATTTCAAGTTTCGTACAATTATATGCCATAGAAGTTGAGATATTATCTTCCCGTTCTCGGGGAAATTTGCAGTATAGCAGCAGTCTGATGATCGATATGCATACAAATTGAATCAGCATAATGTTTCTTAATGACTTTCAAGTTTTGTTTGATTATACGCAATAGAACCTGAGATATAGCTTTCCTGTAAATAACGGTTATCGCTGTATAACAGCACCACCTGTTGAGAGATCGACATCAAAAGTTTACAGGCATTAATATATGTCAAGGTGCATCTACATATAAAATTATATGCAATTATATGCCCCAGTTCCTGAGATATAGCGTTCCTTAAAATTGAGGAAATCCCTTTATAGAAGCGTCACCTGTTGGGCAACTGACACTTAAATTTGGTAGGAACTAATTTAGATCAAGGTGCATCTACGTATACAGGGTGGTTATAGTTCAACTTCCCCTATAAACAGCCTCCTACAGCGCAAACGGGTGAACAGAATGCAACGAAATTTGGCATGTAGACTATACACGAGATACGCTCACGGAATTTAAAAAAAAAAAAAAAAAAAAAAAAAAAAAACTCTAAAATGTTTACCAGAGGTAGCTTTTTTCGGAAAAACACTAAATTTAACACAATAAACGACCAAAACGGAATTCAGAAACAATATTAACATTTGACTAGTTTCTGATCACCTTGTCATCGAACCACATAAAGTAAAAGTAAGGAAAAAACAAGTCCTTCCGGCTTATTCGGAAGGGTAGGTTGATTTCTTTTTCCTTATCAAGTAGCCGTCATTTTGTTTCAAAATGGCGGCTACAAAGTATTATTGCACTTGGTAGAAAAATTGATGTAGTCTATGTATATATGGAGTTTTAAGCAAATCGGTTCATAAATACCTTTTTATGTGAATTTAAAATTTTCAAGTGGCTGGCGCTTGGAGACAAAGTGGTGAGTTAAGTTGACAAATATATGAAATGTATTTGTGAAATAAGTCTACTGTACCCATATAGTTCGAATTAATTCAAAATCTCAAAAGTCATCGTGTTGAAAAATTAAGTGGCTGGCACTTCGGTCAAAATGGCAGAGAAAGTTCCTCATCTAAAATATCGTTGCAAATTTGAAAATAATTTTGTTTTGTAGAAATTCTTTCAAAGAGGCTTAGTAAGTTGATAAAATGTTAGTTTTCTGCATTTCTAGTTTGTTTTAACATTAAAATAGCCTAAGTTTTCTTTAAAAACGCATTAAAAAGATCCAGTAACGCAGGTAATGGATTCGGCGCGAAATTTGGCGACTTTTCCCCAATGGCGACTTTTTTTGGCGACTTTTGGCGAGAAAATACTTATCGATATACCAAAGATGGACGCAATAACGTGATTGGTTTGCGAGTTACGTGAATTTTCTAGATTTTTGTTGTTTGAATGATAAATACATTTTTACTTTCTTCTATATATAATATAGAGAAAGTATTGGATTCGCGAAAATTTTCGACCTCCGTTTTTTGACGGATCTACACGTTTTGGGATGTCCTGAACACGAATTGATAGTTTTTAAAAAATGTCTGTCTGTGCGTCTGTCTGTCTGTCTGTCTGTATAATTTTTTTTGTGGACGCTGTATCTCACGAACCAATGAATGAAATTTAACCAAACTTAGTATTTAGTTGCACCCTGACATGAACTGGTGCCCATTAGATTTGGGGATCAATAGCTCAACAGGTGGCGCTGTGATCGCATTTTATGCAAATTTTTAACATGGCAGCATAGGACAAAATTCCGTATAAATGGGCATAATGAGAGTTATTTTAAACTTGTGATTGTAAAATTAATATGAATTATTGATAATAGTAGTAGTTAACTAGGGAAAAAATTTGTGCATGGGGGGGCATCGGTTCCCCCCCTGGGGGGAAGTACCCCCCCGGGGGGGGGGTTAAATTTTGAAGATGGGTATCATTCGAAAGATCTCGTCAATACCTTTAAAACGAATGGTTGAACCATAAATCTGTGATAATTTAAAACAAAGTTATCGATTTTTTTTACTTTTAACAACAAAAAAAAAAAAAAAAAAAAAAAAAAAAAAAATCAGAAAAAAAAATTCGTATTTTTTATTTTTATTTATTACTTTCTTCTATCTTCAATAGAAGAAAGTATTGGATTCGTAAAAATTTTCGATTTCGGGTTTTTGATGGATTTACACGTTTTGAGAGGTGTAGAACACGATTTTACCATTTTTAGAAAATGTCTGTCTGTCTGTCTGTCTGTCTGTCTGTCTGTCTGTCTGTGTGTGTGTGTGTGACAAAATTTTGTGGCAACTGTATCTCTGGAACTACTGCACAGAATTTCTTACAAATTGGTATGTAGTTGCACCTTGACATAAATTAGTGCCTATCAACTTTTGGTAAAAATCGTCTTACAGGTTGCGTTGCCATCCCGCTTTTTCTAAATTTTCAACAGGGTGATAAAGGCAAAAATTTTCAAGATGGGTATCTTTCGAAAGGTCTCGTCAGTACCTTTAAAACGAATGGTTGAACTATAAATCTGTGATAATTTAAAACAAAGTTATCGATTTTTTTACTTTTTACGAAAAAAAAACTTAGAAAAAAAATCTTTTTTTTTTTTTTTTTTTTTTTTCTCCCCTTAATTTTATCAAACTCCCACGGTTTCCGTGTTCTGACAAACTTAAACTAATTTTTGCTTTTTCCCCCTAATTTTGTCAAAGTTCCACGGTTTCCGTGTTTTGACAAACTTTGACAAAATTTTGGGTAAAATGTGAAAATTATTCTAAATTTGTCAAAACACGGAAACCATGGGACTTTGACAAAATTGGGGGGAAAATGCAAAAATTTGTTTAAGTTTGTCAGAACGCGGAAACCGTGGGAGTTTGATAGAATTAAGGGGAGAGGAAAAAAAAAAAAAAAAAGTGGGACTTTGACAAAATTTTGGGTAAAATGTGAAAATTTGTTTAAGTCCCACTTTTTTTTTTTTCCCTCTCCCCTTAATTCTATCAAACTCCCACGGTTTCCGTGTTCTGACAAACTTAAACTAATTTTTGCTTTTTCCCCCTAATTTTGTCAAAGTCCTACGGTTTCCGTGTCTTGACAAACTTTAACATATTTTTGCTTTTTTCCCCTAATTTTGTCAAAGTCCCACGGTTTCCGTGTTTTGACAAACTTAGAATAATTTTCATATTTTACCCAAAATTTTGTCAAAGTCCCACTTTTTTTTTTTTTTTTTTTTTTTTTTTTATTATTATTATTGTTGTTGCTGAGTGAATTTGTATAGGAAAAGATAGAAGAAAGTCATGTGGTGGCCACAACATACTAGTTTTTTTTTTTTAAACGAAATTTTACCAAACTTGGTATTTAGTTGGTCCCCGACATAAACTGGTGCTGATTATATTTGGGGATCAATAGCTCAACAGGAGGCGCTGTGATAGCATTTTATCTAAATTTTTAACATGGCAGAATAGGACAAAAATTCGTATAAATGTGCATAAGAGTTATTTTACACTTGTGATTGTAAAATTAATATGAACTAGCTGGACCCCGTCGACTTCGACGGTCACTTTATTGACCGTAATGTTTCAAAAATCGTTTATTAATTATATCATTAAATTATTTATTAAATCATTATTTAAATGTATTTCAAGTTAAAACATCTAATTTAATTTACAACATTTCACTTAAAAAAAAAGAAATTCGGAAAAATGGTTATAAATTAAAATACTATGTATGACATCACTTTCTACAAAGTACTGTCCATGTGACGTCAAACTGACTCCAAATAAAACAGTTGCTATCTTTTATTTTCTGTTTCTTTTAATACTAAGGCTACATGTTAGCTGACCAACCCGGCGTTGCCTGTACCCATGATAATAACCTTAATTGAACCTTAAATTTGTATGATTTTATATCTTTAACTCGATTTTGTTTGAATTTCTATTTTTAAATAAAGGCAACGCGAAAAAATAATCAGCTGTAACAAAAAAATTACCTCGAACCGAACGAAACTCAGTCTTGTGACACCGGTGTCTGTGGCAGCACATACGTGAGCCGCTAATAACGTAAAAAAAAATTCCCAAAAATTAACCTGCAACCGAAAGAACCCACCCGGTGTTGCCCGGGCCCATGATAATAACCTTAAATGCACCTTAAATTTGTATGGTTTTATATCTTTAACTCGATTTTGTTTGAATTTCTATTTTTAAATGAAAAGATCACAAAAAAAAAAAAGAAAATAATAATAATAATAATAATAATCATTATCTGTAACAAATAAAAATTACTTCAAACAGAACGGAACTCGGGTTCGTATCCCAGTGCCTGTGGCACGTATATGCAGACAGCTATTAACATGAAAAAATTCTCAAAAATTAACCTTGAACCGAACGAACCTCTGACTCGTGTTACCGCTGCCTGTGGCTGCGGCACCGTATAGCAGGCATGCTACTTACGCACTGCAAAATCCACTTTCCTCCAACAGGGAGCACAGTATGTTCTATACGAAAATCACCAATCACCTTGAATTTCCAAGACCTTTCAAATAAGGTGTCACATGGTGGTGTCAACTGTAAAATCCTTTAGTTGCACTTTCCACCGCCAGGGGGCGCAGTTTGTTCTGTACGAACATCACCAACGGTGAGGAAATACCAAGATCACTTAGTTCCATTTCACTTAGTTCCAAAATCACTTAGTTCCATTTTTTACCACCAGGGGTCGCATTATACTGTATACAAACATCCCCAATCGACATGAAATTTCAAGACCTTTAAAATGAGGTGCTACATGTGTGGGTCTAGAACGGATTTCCCTCTCAAACTAATTTCCCCCCTTTCCCCTCTCCTCCAAATCTACTTTCCCCCTTTTTCCCCCTTTAAAATCGAAAATTCCAAATTCGCAGATATTGATTTTTTAGTATTCGAATTTCTTCACCGTGAAGCAATTTGAAGCTTAGTTAAGCTCGTAAACGTGTTTTTAACCCGAAACGGGTGGGAAATGGTTTCCCACCCGTTTCCCCCGGGGGGAAACTGATTAAAGTTGATTCTGCACGCATAACTTTCCTCAAACTCAACGAATTTAAGCAGTTAATAGCTCAAAAGAAAGAGCTTGATCCACTGAGTGTTCTTAGACTTGTGTCAACAGCCTACATTAATTAGAAATCTAGTTATAGAGGTTTGAGTGAAGGAAAATCTTGAAAAAATTGAATGTAAAGTTGATTCTGCACGCATAACTTTCCTCAAACTCAACGAATTTAAGCAGTTAATAGCTCAAAAGAAAGAGCTTGATCCACTGAGTGTTCTTAGACTTGTGTCAACAGCCTACATTAATTAGAACTCTAGTTATAGAGGTTTGAGTAAAGGAAAATCTTGAAAAAATTGAATGTAAAGTTGATTCTGCACGCATAACTTTCCTCAGACTCAACGAATTTAAGCAGTTAATAGCTCAAAAGAAAGAGCTTGATTCACTGAGTGTTCTGAGAGTGAAACGATCAAGATCCATTCAATAGAAGAGGAGCTATGAGAATTCGAATTGTTTGAGTGAATGTGTCCCATAGGAAATGTACAGGGAAGAATCGCGTTTGAGTATAACTTGAGTAAGGTGGGAGTTGAGTAAATTTCAATGATTGATGACATATCTGTGTCTAAATACCTTTCATTTAAAAAAAAAATGAAGGAAATCGCCCGGATAGAACGGCCAGACGGACTGCCTTTAGTTTTCATAAATTCTTTTAATATATAAGATTATTGATAATAGTAGTACGTAACTAGGAAAAAAATTTTGTGCATGGGGGGGGCATCGCTTCCCCCCCGTGGGGGGTAAATTTTGAAGATGGTTATCATTCGAAAGATCTCGTCAATACCTTTAAAACGAATGGTTAAACTATAAATCTGTGATAATTTAAAACAAAGTTATCGATTTTTTTTACTTTTAACCAAAAAAAAAAAAAAAAAAAAAAAAAAAAAAAAACTTAAAAAAATTCGCATTTTTTTTTTTTTTTTTTTTTTTTAAATATTGTTAGTGATTGAATATGTATTAATTTTTACAAAAAAAAAAAAAAAAAAAAACAGAAAAAAAAAAAAAATCGTATTTTTTTTTAAATATTGTTACTTATTGAATATGTATAAGAAAATATAGAAGAAAGTCTTGTGGTGGCCACAACATACTAGTTCAACTTTGATTTGAATTGATTAAGTATTTCTAAAATTACCGTGATAACAAATTTTCAAGTGGCCGCCAGTTGGAAACAATACAGTGGAACACGTTGCTCAGCAAACATATCCAAGACATTTGAAGCATAGGTTCACTGGCAAATTTTCAAGTGGCAGTCTAAGTGGTTGAAACTTGGAAACAAAATGTCAAAACAACTTGCCCAGCGAAATCATCCAGTATACTTGTATGATAAGTTCCTTGTCCAGTTCTAGTTCAAATTAAATCAGTATTTCAAAAATTGTCGTCATAAGAAATTTTCAGGTGGCACCACTAGGAAAAAAAAAAGCGTAGGGAGATGACCAGCGAACTTATCTGAGATATTTGAATGATAAATCCACTACCCGAATTTGATGCGAATTGACTCAGTATTACTAAAGTTACCATAATGACAAATTTTCAAGTGGCCGCCGCTTGGAAATAAAATTGCGTATCAAGTCACCAAGTGAACTTATCCTAGATATTTGAACCATAAGTTCACTATCCAACTTTTATTTGAGTCTTTTTAGCATTTTAAAAGTTATCGTGATGGCATACTTTCAAGTGGCAGTGTGATTTCAAGTGGCTAGAACTTAGAAACAAGATGTCGGGACAAGTTGCCCAGTGAAAACATTCAAGATAATTATATGATTATATCACCGTCCAAATTTGGTTCGATTTGGAGTATTATTTCAGAAGTTATCATGATTTTAAATTTTCAAGTGGGAGCCTGATTTCAAGTGGTCTCGCTTAGCTTAAGATATCTGCCACTTTATTAATAATGGTGGATATAGTTTACTAATAAACTCCATTGAGATCCTTATGTGGTCTGTATTTACATCAAAATTCAAACAATTTCGGAATACGCTTTTCAAAATTTAAATTTGAAATTTTCAAGTGGTCTCCACTTGAAAACAAAATGGCGTAGCAACTTGGTTAATAAACTCATCTAAGATAATTATAAGATAAGTTAAGACACTGTTCAAATTTGGTTTCATTTGGAGTATTATTTCGGAAGTTATCATGGTTTTAAATTTTCAAGTGGTAGCCTGATTTCAAGTGGTTCCGCTTAACTTAAGATATCCGCCACTTTATTAAAAATGGCGGATAAAGTTCATTAATAAAGTTATTTGAGACACTTGTATAATCTATGTATGCATAAAAAAAAAAAAAAAATTGGAATACGCTTTTTACAATTTGAAGTTGAAATTTTCAAGTGGTCTCCACTTGAAAACAAAATGGTGGAGCAACTTGGTTAGCAAATTCATCTATGTTATTTATAAGATAAGTTAAGACACTGTCCAAATTTGGTTCGATTTGGAGTATTATTTCAGAAGTTATTGTGATTTTAAATTTTCAAGTGGTAGCGTGATTTCAAGTGGCCCCGCTTAACTTAAGATATCTACCACTTTATTAAAAATGACGGATAAACTTCATTGAGACCCTTATGTGGTCTATATTTACATCAAATTTCAAACAAATTCGGAACACGCTTTTTACAATTTGAATTTAAAAATTTCAAGTGGTCTCCACTTGAAAACAAAATGGCGGAGCAACTTGGTTAATAAACTCATCTAAGATATTTATAAGATAAGTTAAGACAGTCTAAATTTGGTTCGATTTTGAGTATTATTTCGGAAGTTATAGTGATTTTAAATTTTGAAGTGGTAGCCTGATTTCAAGTGGTCCCGCTTAACTTAAGATATCTGCCACTTTATTAAAAATGGCGGATAAACTTCATTGAGACCCTTATGTGGCCTGTATTTACAAGAAAATTCAAGCAAATCTTGCTTTAAATATGCTTTTTACAATGTCGGTTTGAAATTTTCAAGTGGCTGCCACTTGAAAACAAAACGTCGGAGCAACTTGGTTAACGAACTCATCTAAGATATTTATAAGATCAGTTCACTGTCCAAATTTGGTTCCATTTCGAGTATTATTTCGGGAGTTATCGTGATGACAAAATTTTCATTATATATATATAGATAAACGAAGTGATTGCAATAGATCGATTTCTAAAGAAATCAACCTAATAACAGTACGCTGTTTGAGGAAAAAAAAATTCAGTTTGTAGAAACAAGAACAATTTAGGACAAAATTGCACAAGAAGAGCAGTTGTTAATTGCGTCCAGGAGGATATAGGGAAAGGTGTTCCATGTGACCACCCTCATTCCTTTGCAAAATTTCAAGTCGATGGACAGTGTGTTTAACAGCCGATCATAACTGATCAGTTGGGATTCTTCGCACATGAAGCGTTATGGAGTTCTTTAAGTCATTCAACGTTGTAACACCTCCACGATATACCACACTTTTTAAGTGGCCCTATAACCAGAAATCGCATGGATTTAGATCCAGCGAACGTGGTGGTTAAGGATTACGAAAGAAGCGACTAATAATACGTTCGTCTGTGAAGTGTGGAGCAATAGCGCCTTCACGGAATTCATGAATAGATGGGGGACGCACCATCCTGCACGAAAATGGTCGATATAAGGACTCGCCTTTGATGTAATTGCGGCACAACAAACGTCTGCAGCATGTCATGATGCCAACGGCCCGTAACGGAACATGTGACAGGACCACGGGCAGTTATTTCCTCAAAGAAGAATAGCTCAAAGGATGAATGTCGCCGTGAATCCACACCATACAGTCACCTTTGGAGAATGTAGTGGGATTCCAGTGTTTTCCTTAGCCCAAATTCGGTAATTCTGTATTCCGTTTGGCCGTTCATTGTGTTAAAAGTAATGTTTTTCCGGAAAAGGCGCCCTCTGGTGGACATTTTGGAACTAATTTTTTTTTCGAAATTCCTTGAACGCATCTCATGTATAGTCTAAATACCAAATTTTATTGCATTCCGTTCACCCATTTGCGCTGTAGGATGCTGTTTATAGGGGAAGTTTAATAATAAACTACCCTGTAAATTTATAGGCAAATTTATGCTGTAGTTCCTGAGACATAGAATTCCTGAAAACTGTGGAAATCGCTGTATAGCAGGGCCACCTGTTGAGCAATTGACACCAAATGTTGATACACTGTATTGTTAACAAAACTGGATATTAAATAAATAACGCGGGAAAAATAAGAATTGTATTAACACTGGCTGTCACTAATATTTAATTGGGCGACTTTGGCCTTGATGACACTTGCACAACAACTAGGCAATAACCAAATTAATTTTCGTCCGTCTTGCCCAGTGATCGGCACTGTTCATTTCTCTTAACATGAACACAGTACATGCAAAAGTAGAGATTTAAGCAAGTACATAATGGGGTACTGAACAGAGTCCCCTCCTTTGCCAACTAGTTTCTATATCAGTTATCTTACAAATTACTGAGACAAAGGCGAATTCTAAATACCTGTACTATCTCTACGTTTATAGAATGAAATTATTTATTTTACCACGCTCTTTTGCTGCTTCACCGGATTTATGGTAAAAGAAGATAAAGGCGATAGAATAATAAAATAAAAATAAATTAGCAGGTTATAAAATAGTATCAATTAACATTCCAGACTTCTCAGGGCAGAAAATTTTCACGTTTTATGTTCATGGATTATTGAAGAATAGTTTTCCTGACTTTATATGATACATTTATGCTTTATTACTTTAATTTAGAATGGATTTCTGATTTAAAAGATTGAAACTACAAACTTTCAGCCTTGCTCCACTTTTACCAATCCGTTTTTATATCGAGATTTTGAACAAAAGTTTTATGGCAATCAAAGGTCGCCATCAGACGCATTCTGTCACGTTTCAAGAGAAATAGTCTAAATTTCCTTTTTCTCACACTAAAATTGAATAAATGATCTTTCACTTTCACCAATGGAATTTTGAGACGGGTAAATTATTTATTTTGTGTTGATCCTATGTACATTAAATATCAAGAGAAGTTTTAATATTTAAATATTTAATTTATTTTTAAATATTAAAAATAAATTGAAAATAAATAAAAGTATTCTGATCTAAGTATTCTGATTAATAAAAATAAATAAATAAATAAATAAAAATAAACTGAAGCTTATTTTTGTTTTACAAGTAGCCGAAAAAAAAAAAAAAATCTGCATAAAATAAAATTTAATACTTTTAATCTATATTTTTCCATGTAAAGGCATGTGGCAACGGAGCTGCGTTCATTAGCAACGATTACTATATTTATTGTTTACATTTAATTTCGCATTATTTTACTCAATTTTACTTTAAATATTTTTTTAGCTTCATGCAGCAGGTTAAAAAAAATTATATACCGGGTGATCCAAAAGTCAGGACAAACTTTAAAAATGAATAATTCGAAAACGAATCAAGATACAAAGATACGGTTTTCACCAAACGTATGAAAAAGAAACCGGGTTTTGTGTGGCAACGAAAAAAAATTATTGCTGTTGGCGACCAACAGATGGCGCTATAGTGTTTTATTTCACCAAAAGATGATTTACAAATGAAAACAAGTCCTTCCGGCTTATTCGGAAGGGTAGGTTGATTTCTTTTTCCTTATCAAGTAGCCGTCTTTTTGTTTTAAAATGGCGGCTACAAATTATTAATGCACTTGGTAGAAATATTGACGTAGGCTACGCACATATGGAGTTTTAAGCAAATCGGTTCATAAATACACTTTTATGTGAATTTAAAATTTTCAAGTGGCCGGCGCTTGGAAACAAAATGGTGGGTTAAGCTGACATATATATGAAATGTATTTGGGAGATAAGTCTACTGTACGCATATAGTTCGAATTAATTCAAAATCTCAAAAGTCATCGTGTTGAAAAATTAAGTGACTGCCACTTCGATCAAAATGGCAGACAAAGTTGCTCATCTAAGATATCGTTGCAAATTTGAAAATAATTTTTTTTGGTAGAAATTCTTTCAAAGAGGCTTAGTAAGTTGATAAAATGTTAGTTTTCTGCATTTCTAGTTTGTTTTAGCATTAAAATAGCCTAATTTTTCCTTAAAAACGCATTAAAAAGATCCAGTAACGCAGGTAATAGATTTGGCGCCAAATTTGGCGACTTTACGCCTATGGCGACTTTTTTGGCGACTTTTGGCGAGAAAATACTTATTATGGATATACTAAAGATGGACGCAATAACGTGATTGGTTCACGAGTTAAGTGAAATTTCTAGATTTTTGTTGTTTGAATGATAAATCCAATTTTCAACTTTGATTTGAATTGATTAAGTATTTCTAAAGTTACCGTGATAACAAATTTTCAAGTGGCCGCCACTTGGAAACAATACAGTGGAACAATATGCCCAGCAAACACATCCAAGATATTTGAAGCATAGGTTCACTGTCCAACTGTGGTTTAAATCAGTGCCGTGTTTCAAAAGTTATTATTATGGCAAATTTTCAAGTGGCAGTCTAAGTGGCTGCAACTTCGAAACAAAATGGCAAAACAACTTGGCCATCGAAATCATCCAGTATATTTGTATGATAAGTTCATTGTCCAGTTCTAGTTTAAATTAAATCAGTATTTAAAAAATTATCGTCATAAGAAATTTTCAGGTGGCACCACTTGTAAAAAAATGTGGAGTGAGATGCCTAGCGAACTTAAATGAGATATTTGAATGATAAATCCACTACCCAAATTTGATGCGAATTGATTCTGTATTACTAAAGTTACATAATGACAAATTTTCAAGTGGCCGCCACTTGGAAATAAAATTGCGGATCAAGTCACCAAGTGAACTTATCCTAGATATTTGAATCGTAAGTTCACTATCCAATTTTTATTTGAATCAGTTTAGTATTTTAAAAGTTATCGTGGGGCATATTTTCAAGTGGCAGTGTGATTTCAAGTGGCTGGAACTTAGAAGCAAGATGTCGGGACAAGTTGTCCAGTGAAAACATTCAAGATAATTATATGATAATATCACTGTCCAAATTTGGTTCGATTTGGAGTATTATTTCAGAAGTTATCGTGATTTTAAATTTTCAAGTGGGAGCCTGACTTCAAGTGACGCCGCTTAACTTAAGATATCTGCCACTTTATTAAAAATGGCGGATATAGTTTATTAATAAACTTCATTGAGATCCTTAAGTGGTCTGTATTTACATCGCAATTCAAACAATTTCGGAATACGCTTTTTACAATTTAAATTTGAAATTTTCAAGTGGTCTCCACTTGAAAACAAAATGGCGGTGCAACTTGGTTAACAAACTCATCTGAGATATTTATATGATAAGTTAAGACACTGTTCAAATTTGATTCCATTTGGAGTATTATTTCGGCAGTTATCATGGTTTTAAATTTTCAAGTGGTGGCCTGATTTCAAGTGGTCCCACTTAACTTAAGATATCCGCCACTTTATTAAAAATGGCGGATAAAGTTCATTAATAAAGTTATTTGAAACACTTGTATAATCTATGTATACGTCAAAATTAGAAAATATTCGGAATACGCTTCTTACAATTTGAATTTGAAATTTTCAAGTGGTCTCCACTTGAAAACAAAATGGTGGAGCAACTTGGTTAACAAATTACTGTAAGTTATTTATAAGATAAGTTAAGACACTGTCCAAATTTGGTTCGATTTGGAGTATTATTTCAGAAGTTATTGTGATTTAAAATTTTCAAGTGGTAGCGTGATTTCAAGTGGCCCCGCTTAACTTAAGATATCTACCACTTTATTAAAAATGACGGATAAATTTCATTAATAAACATCATTGAGACCCTTATGTGGTCTATATTTACATTAAATTTCAAACAAATTCGGAATACGCTTTTTACAATTTGAATTTGAAATTTTCAAGTGGTCTCCACTTGAAAACAAAATGGCGGAGCAACTTGATTAATAAACTCATCTAAGATATTTATAAGATAAGTTAAGACACTGTCCAAATTTGGTTCGATTTGGAGTATTATTTCGGAAGTTATAGCGATTTTAAATTTTTAAGTGGTAGCCTGATTTCAAGTGGTCCCTCTTAACTTAAAATATCTGCACTTTATTAAAAATGGCTGATAAACTTCATTAATAAACTTCATTTAGACCCTTATGTGACCTGTATTTACATCAAAATTCAAGCAAATCTTGCTTTAAATATGCTTTTTACAATGTCAGTTTGAAATTTTCAAGTGGCTGCCACTTGAAAACAAAAAGTCGGAGCAACTTGGTTAACGAACTCATCCAAGATATTTATAAGATTAGTTCACTGTCCAAATTTGGTTCGATTTCGAATATTATTTCGGGAGTTATCGTGATGACAAAATTTTCATTATAGGTAGATAGATAGATAGATAGATAGATGGATGGATAGATAGATAGATATAGATAAACGAAGTGATTGCAATAGGTCGATTTCTAAAGAAATCAACCTAAAAGTGTTGATAACTTTCAAGTCAGCTTAATTACAGTTAATTAGAACTACTACAATAACTGCTCAATGTGCTGTCCATCATTCAGAAGTACAGCTGTGAGACGATTCACCACACCGTTCACAGGATTTAGTAGCATTTCTTGCGTCATGGCAGACACATTTTGGCGCATGTCATCTTTCAGTGCTGCTAGTGATTCCAGTTGGTCGCGGTACACTTTTGACTTCAAGAATCCCCACAGCCAAAAGTCACAGGGTGTCAGATCGGGAGATTTTGGAGGCCATGCGTGATTAAAGTAGCGACTGAGAATGCGATATTTCGATGCATGTAAGCTTCGACAACTATTACCTGCCGCAGTTGCTCCTTTTTATATCGTTTGTTGCTTTGCATAATCCTACATCAGAAATCCGACAGCACCATCTGTTGGTCGCCAACAGACTTGTAGTCGATTACAGAATCCTTACAAGATTACAATTACGATTATTTTTAATCTTCAAATGCCGATTACGAATACGTTTAGATTACGATTACAGTTTTGATTACGTTTTGATTAGACTCTAGAATACGATTACATTCAGATTACGATTACAGTTTTGATTACGTTTTGATTATACTCTAGAATACGATTAAATTCAGATTACGATTACAGTTTTGATTACGTTTTGATTATACTCTAGAATACGATTACATTCAGATTACGATTACAGTTTCGATTACGTTTTGATTAGACTCTAGAATACGATTACATTCAGATTACGATTACATGAAAAATCGATTACAATTAAACTTCAATTATACAGATTTCTCAATCTCGATATGATGAATATCGCTTGTATATAATCTTTCTTAGATATTTCTTCACATATATCCTTAAATATATCTTGTATATATCCTCTCCTTATATTCTCTATATATTCTTTATTTTGATTGCTTTCAGATTGAGCTTTTAATATCACAGCAAGCAGATTAAAATTATCATATCAAGTAATTTATCATCTAAAGCGAGAGAAATTTTATATTTATACAAAACTCTATATTTTGACCATCAAAGAAATGTAATCATTAAAATATTGAAAGAAGTTTTAAGTATGAGTCAGAAATTAAAATACTATCTCAAATATCTGTCACAAATTTCACTTCTTTATAATAACTTAGTAGACCAAAATTTATTTTAAAATCGACTGCTAGTTCCGAAGCATGAAATTCGTTTTATATTACATTTGCATTTTCAGTAGAAAAGAAAGATTAATATATATATATATATATATATATATATATATTATTTAGTAAAACATAAAAAGGAAAGAAGTAGAAGCTATGTAAGTTTGGAGAACCCCTTAAATTATATCATATGTAAGTATGTACACTCATTGAATTACATTGGTAGCAATGTGTAAAGGTATAAGTAAGAAGTCTAAATGAAAATGCAATCAATTTAATTAAAAAAGAAGTTTCAAACATTCGCATTTGATTTAAATAAAACTGTCAGTTAAAAATGCATTTTTTTTTTAACATAGGAGAAATATCGTATTGATATAAATTTAAAAATTGCAAATTAGATGTACAATTCTGTTGCCTATAATAAATAATGAGTTTAGTTATCTTTATACCTTCATAGATTATGATGACACCAGTATTAATTAAATGATTTTATTAAATGGTCTAGATAATATATTTTTGTTTCTCAAATGAATATTAATAAACAAATATTTCTCGTCTGTAAAATTTAGCACTACTACCCCCCTCCCAATAAATAAATAAAATCAATTAATAATCCAAATATTTTTATTTTTTCTTACTTCTGAACATTGAACTTCATACATATACAAATAGAATGTAGGAGAGATTTAAAATTCTTTTAAACATTTTTATTTAATTTAATCAAAATTAAATTTTTTAGTAGTTTCCCGCTTTTAGTAGAGTGCGGGAACTCGTATAGAATTTTCCAGCGACACTGAATAACTTCTTTACGGGTGCTGAAGATGCACAGATAGAGAGATATTTTGAACTAATTTTTGCAATTTTTGGATATCTTTTGTCATTTTCCTTCCAAAAATTTAGAGGGCAAATATCTTCTCCTTTCAATGGCTCTTTTAAATACTCCGTTATTTCCGATTTTGCTATATAATTCTTGGCAAGTTTACTTGATCTTTTCCCGTCCAAAAACGCAAACAGTTTGGTCTTTTTTTTTTTTTCTTTTAGGTTCAGTTGCGGCTTTTTCTTCTGGTTCTGTTATTTCTTCGACAAGAAAGTGATTCTTCATTTCTTTAATTATTATTTCACATACTTGCTCATTCGTCAAGTCCAGGCAACTATTCTTGAATCGTGGATCCAAAATTGTTGATATAATAAATGGTGTACTTTCCACATATTTTTTCATCCTTTTTTCTAAGGAAAATTTCAAAGCTTGGATAAGAATTCTTTCTTATAGATTGTAAATTATTTTACAACAATAAAATACAATAAATACAAATATATTAAAAATATTTTATTAAACCCCATAAATAACGGTAATCATTACAGAAATATGTTTGAAAAGAGAAATACACCTATTTCGCAATATTTCGGCAATCAGAATGTTTTACTTAAATTTACTAGAGCATACGCAAATAGATAAATGAACGGAGAGACAGAAGAGGAAAAGACAAGAGTGGTTGGCAAAAAGGCTTGGGAAAAGCATAGCGATGGCGGATCACCAATATAGTATCAATGGTGGGCGGGGCGCGGGAAAGTCGAGCGCGCTTTTTTGCCAACCACCAGACGTCACGAGGAAATGCTCTATTGCCAGGTTATTATTTTCATATTTAAATTAATTTTAAAAAATCTAATCAAAACTTCGTTACTAATAAGATACCAAATGAAATGGGCTTTTTCTGAATCCGTCGGTTTAAACAGCTTATCGATCGGACAATTAGATTTTTTAAAATTAACTAAAGTTTGAAAATTAGGTCGCAACTTGCTATACAGATGAATACGAACCGGAATCGTCATCTCTCTTGCAAACTATATATAGAAAGATTATTTTAATTTGGAAAAATGTCTTACAGCTTCAATTTTTTATTGTCTCCTACTTACTCTCCGGCTGCGTTAGTTTGATCTCCGGATGGCAAAATGCCAGGACGATTCTACTCACGCGCTAGGGGAGACAAAAAAGGAAGAGAGAGAGGAAATTTTTCTATTACTCTTGTTTCGTTTATTATGTGTAGAATCATTGATACTACGGACATTCCTATTTTATAAATTGACCAGCCCTTTTCACCCATGCGCAGATGACGCCAGGGATCTTTCTTCTGCGGTTTATCAGTACTTCTTAAAACAACGAAGAATAAAATCTACTCGAATGTTTATGAGAGTTTTAGGTGAGGAATTTTTTCCTTGCCATAATTAGAAATATGAAATGTATCATAGAAATGTCTAATTTTGTAACGTTAAAAAATTATCTGTGCTAAATTAGAAGATTCTGCCATTTATAAATGAGTTTTAATTTGAATCTAAAATATTTTTTTATGCCAAAATATTTTTTATGCCAAAGTATTAAAAAATATGTTTTCAAATAAAAAATATAAATACACTTTAAAGACAATAAGAAACGCGGTCAATTATACAGACACGACATTATTTCCATATTCCCAAAAAAGAACCCATAAAAAAATTATATACAACAAAAGAAATTGCCAGTAAGAAAAATTGTTTTCTAATGTAGAAAAAGAAAAGATAGACATTAATAAATTATTATTATTATTATTATCATTTATACCATTGATCACATTTTAATTTTCCCGTGGAAAATAAAATCATAAGATTGAAAGAACAACGACTTCAGAAACTTTTTGTAAAAGCACAAATAGAGTACCTTTATAAATCCAATGCTTTTAATTAATAACTTCGTTATTATGATGATTGAAATTTCTAACAGACTGAAATGTCTTCCTTGGAATATTCCGCACACACGGATACCTCTCATGACGCGAAGAACACTGTCCCCTGCAAGGAGATGCGGTCGCAAACAAAAAAAATTTGACGCTAGCGACAGTAACTTTTTTTAAATATATAAAGATAGAGTTTATTTATCGAAACATTTTTTTTTCATAATGATTGCAAACGATTTTCATCAAACTGAATGAAGTATGACTAATCACTAATGAGCGTTTTGACTAAATAATTTTTAACGACGCATGTACAAACTTTAACGAAATTTCATTTGCATAATTTAATAGCTCAAAGTATTGAGCTACTTATGTGAAAACCCCACCTAAATATTCTGTAAATTCAAAAAGTTGTACAGGATAGAATGAACTGAATTTATGTTCCTCACAAAAATGAGGAAAGTGGTGAGGGTGTTTTATCGGTGCTGTGGCAGATGCGTACGAGACACTTGCGTAAATGTCCAAGGGGTCCAAGGGCAACATTACAGGTGTATTTTCAAAAAATCTAATGGCACTTGTGTACAGCATTTCTTTCGCTTTACTTGAGGATTGTTGCATTAAGGGGTTGTATCCATACAACACAAACCTTACAACTTTTATCTTTATTTCTTTCACTCATTCTCTCTCTCTCTCTCTTTTTTTTTTTTTTTGTGATTGTGTTTTAAAACTGCATGTGCTTACTTATTGCTAAAACGTAAGTGAAGTCAATTTAACATGGTTGCACAGAAATATGTAACCGATTACATTGTTACTTATAATAGATTACATAGAAATTTCAATGTGCATCCTATACGCCGTTCGTATTTCGTATGGATATTTCGGAGAAAATCACGGAAATCAAAGAACTTCTTTTTCTTTCATATTTGAGTTTCGGAAAGAACTACGGAGAACTCAGAACGCCTTTATTCTTTTATACTTTGCACAATTTTATTATGTTTATTTACGTGAGAGAAGTATAAAAGATTATATTTGTTTTATATTTTATGGACTTATAAACTGATATACGCCAATCAAATTTCGGACGGGAGTTTCAGAGAAAGCTACGGTGAACTCAGAACGGCTTTATATATACATATATATTGGAGATTCCGAAATCTATGATATTTCGTTCTAATAACGTTTATTTGCATTTAGCCCTGAATTACGCAAGTTTCAGAGAAACCATGGAAAAAGCAGACGAAAATCTTTTTATAACAATATTTATATTACTTTTGTATCTCAGCTTCTATTTAACATAATTTCATAAGTAATGTATCCTTTAAAACCTTGTTTGAATTGGAATTGAAGAGTAGGTGTCGCAAATCTGTCGCCAGATAGCGCTTTAATATTTCAAAATTTCTATATTTCTATTTCTAATTATGATTAAATTAATTATAGTACATCATTCCAAAAATATTTAAAATAACTTTTATTGCGGACTTTTAAACTGGTATAAGCCGTTCAAATTCCTTCCGGGAGTTTCGGAGAAAACTACGGAAAATCCAGAATGCCTTTATTCTTTTATTTCTTGCAGAATTTCAAATTCCGATACTCCGTTCATTTTTCGTACTAAGGCTTTTTAACGGTATTTAGTCCGTAATTACGTAATTTTCGGAGAAAATCTCGGAAAATCCAGACACAAATTTTTTATAACAGTGTTTATATTACTTTTGTATCTCAGCTTCTAATAAGCAAAATTTTTTAACTAATGCATCATTTAAAAAATTATTTGAATTGAAATTGAAGAGTAGATGCTGGAAATCTCAGTCGCCAGATGACATTTTAGTATTTTAAAATTTCAATATCTCCAATTCTAATTATGATTAAATTGCTTATAGGGGATAGATCAGGAGACCGTAGGCGATACCAGGCTGTGGGTTGGTCACGATTAGAACAACCAAAGGTCGTTTACACGGTGAGCGAAGTCACAAATATAAATTTACAAAATCCTAGGATCATTCGTTTTTGACCTATGCGAGACGCAAAATCCATTTCGCCCCATATCAGAATTACAATACTTCCTTAGAAAACTTTAGACGGCCCCTGCCTGCCGGGCTCGGCCAAGCTTAACGGGTTGGATGCCGTCCGCCGGAGCGAATAAATTGCCAGATCACTTCATGGAAGCTGCCTACACCAGACAGTAATCTAGTAGCTAATTAGAGCGAGCTGTGTCCGAAGATTCTTCGTTCAGACTTTATCCATCATCTTCAGGAACTAGATGGAACTGCTACGTTACTTCTGGGCAGCAATGTGACAAGAACACCAGAGCTCAGGAATTGCAGGGTATCGACTTCTGCTTTGGACACATAGCTCGATTTGCACACCACACCCTCCAAAATAGCCATGGTGGAAACGCACAGACACGCTCCAGGATGTTAAGGAATTTGGAATAAGTGCACTTACTAGCTGAGAGTCGAAATAACCGGAATTCAACAAAATTAAAACAATTTTGAATTTAGGCAGGGATTGAGGAAAAAAAAAAAAAAAAAAACGCTGGGGGAACCGCTAAAGTTGGTAGTGCACACAATAATTAAAACCGAAAGTAGAGGCCATTTGAAAAGGGGAAGGGGACAACACTTAAGATTTAAGAAAGAGAAGCTGAACGAGTAAGGAACAATGAGATAATTAAAAAAAAGAAAAAAAAAATTGAATACGTGAAGCCACTGGGGAATGGAAGATAGTTTTTGGGCGCATAGCGAAAATTTAGAAGTTTTTGAAGTGGCAAGGCCTAAATACACCTAATTGGGAGGGAAATTACTATGCGCAGGGAGGCCGAATGGAGAAGAGAAAGAGGGACCATTGCAATTTTGATCCAACACGGGAGGATGGAACCTCGCGTTTGTAGCCCGATGACTGCTAAACGACCACATCGAGCACTTGACGGTGCAGCGCAGATTAACGAGGACCAAACACCGCCACACCCACGTAAAAAAAAGTAAAAATAATAAAATTATTTTTTAAATAAAATTAAATAATAATAAAATAATAATAAAATTTAAAAATAAATAAATAAATAAATTAAAGTAAGTAATTAATTAAATAAATTAGTTATTTAATTTTTGAAGATTGTTGGTAGATTATTGTTAGGAAATAAGAATTGAGGCGTACTAAGTACTGTAGTCTAAGTAAGAGGAAGCTGAGTGGATGGTAGCTTTTTGAATCAGTGTTACAATACTTTCTTATAATTTGTATAAGGAAGTAAAAGTGATAAACACTACATTGCTTTGTTAATGAATGATCATTACAGGAAATGATGCGCGTGTTACTTTTTAATAACCGCTCATAAGACTATATTGTACCAGAATATTTGTAAAGTCTTATTTTTTATCGTATGCACACTATATTATACATAATTTACGTATAACAAATTACACTAACTTATACTAATTTAACATTATACTATCTTATATATAAAACACTATGTATCTTAAGAATATAAGTCAATTTCATTATGTTTAATGCAGAGTCACATAACTAAAGAGAAATTTAATCTATGAATTATAATCTATCGAGATCCTTTTGTGTGTTTTTGTGTACAGGAACCACAAACACTATACATCATGTAAATCAGAAATATGTGTAGAAGATTTCGCAACAATTGTATGAATTTTGTGTAATGGTTATTTGGTACCGAGGTAAATACATCATCTAAAGGCAGACATGCATTTAAACGCCGAACGCTTTTGAATTTGAACGACGAGGCTTCCTTGATGTTTCAAAAATTATATAGAATCTACAAAATTGCGTTACTATAGTCCTGACTGAAACTTAAATATTCGAATTTTAAATTCTTCTTAATATAAAATTTCAAACTATCGAATTCATTTCTTTAAAATCTAAATATTCTGGCGTTCACAAAAATGCATGAAGCTGTATTAAAGCTTCACCACAGACACGCTATAAAACGACAATAAGAAAAGCATTTTTACTTTTTTATCGTGGGAACATCCTGCATATTAAATAATGTCAATAATGGCGAATTGGATGCCGTCTGAATTCATATTTCACACAATGTTTCCACTTCTCTCTGATAACGGGACACATGGCATAAAAAAGCGATGGACGTTTCGAAAAGGAATGGGGCCAAATCCCTCTCGTGCCGCTTTGTTTGTCAACAAGCTTTCACCTAGAGTGGATATATAGTTGTATATTATGGTTTTAATCTGTTCCGGGATTTAAAATATGGCTCGTTGCTGAAGGCTTTTCAATGGTAATTTTCGATTTCATCTCGCGAAAGTCCTGCTAAAGTATTTCCTTCTTTGACTGTTCATAGGGAAAAGGACAAAAAGCCATATTGTATATTTTAATGGCTTTAGAAAATCCGTTAATATTGTCTACTGTTTACTTTTATACCGAAGAGAATTGTACAGTTTTAATAGTGGGTTGTGATAATTTCAGTTCATTGGTATTAATATGGTTCATTGGCACGTAATTTGAGAAACGGCTGTAAGCCCCGTTCACATGCCTATAAAAAATCTAATTTCATATCTCTGATAAAAATAACAGATCAATAAGAAGGATGGATGAAAGAATTGGGTTTGCAGTCAATATTTATTTATTTATTTTTTGCTATTTAGAACTTATAATCATTATTGATATTTCATAAAGTAATAGCGATGATAAATAACATTTATGGTGATGAGATAAATCATTGCAACTATTGAAAAATATGTCCTAGTTTTTGACGCAGTGATTTTTTTTTTTTTTTTTTTTTTTTTTTGAAAGCCCGTGTTTATTTTATTTGTAATTTGTAATTTATTTATTTATTTATTTTTTAAATTTTCCTAACACTGTTTTAAGGAAATTTGACAAATTTTGTATTCATTAGGTTTAGGGATAAAAAAAAAAAAAAAAGAAAGTAACGAAAAGTAACTGAAAAAAGAAAATCTATAAAAGTATATCTATTTTTACATCAGGAAACAACTATAAACTTTATATAAATAGTTGTCTAAAAATAGAACTGCCAAATATTTTCTTTTGCAAAAATGAATTTTTATGAATGGTAATAAAGAAAATTAATGTAGTAAAACAAGCATAGAAAATAAAATCTAAAATTATGTTTAAAATTGAACAGTGTAAAAAAACAAACTCTGGTATAGTGAAGTTTATTATAAAAATCAGGTTTATTACCTCGTTAGTAATGATTTCCATTTTAAATAAATTAAACCATTAATGTGATTAGCTAGTCCACTATTTGCAGAAATCTATCTCTGTAAATTAAATCTCATGTGCTGAAATTTTATTTGTTTTTATATTTTGCTCTAATGTTTATATATATATATATATATATGAACTATGAATGCTTTTTATATAAGCTTAAATTTGGGTACCTCAGAAGCGACTTCTTGCTTCTTTTAGAAAACAGAATCATAAATGATGTAAAGTTCAACTTGTACTAAATTACCAGTTGTGATCATTTTGTCATACCCTTTTATATTGCATATTGCACTCTATTAAATTATTACAGTAATCAGTTTATATAAGATATTTTTTTTTCGTGTTTTTTTCCCTTTTGAGAAATAATAAAATTTTAATAAAAGTATGTTTTTATTAGTTTTAACAGTATAACCAGGGTATAGGTACAGATTGGTCTGAAGACCTATTAACTAACTTCGCGAGAGTCTTGGGTCCGTATTAAATGTTCTTTGTGTGTGTATTGGGTCTTTTTGAGGAGTTCAGTCCGTATTCATCCGAATTTCGGAGAAAACTACGGTTAACATCGAATGACAAGACCAACGAATGCGATCTGTTGACAAACCCGGAAACTCTGTCGACTAGCTCCGAGAAAAGAGTTTAGTGGCCTCTAGTGTAGAAGCATTATAAACCGTGGAAAAAGATAGTTCTGAATTTTAAGAACATGAAATTACTTTAACAAATAAATATAATTGTTTTATTTATAAAGAGCTTTTAAAGAGTTAGATATTGAAATAATAATAATAATAATAATAATAATAATAATAATAATAATAAACAGCATCTGTCTTATTTTCAGTTAAAATTTTATCTCTATGTAAAATATATATATATATTGGGCATTTTTTTTTTTAAAGAGAGAAAATGAATATACATGTATTCATATACATATATGTATTAATATAATGTCAACTTGCAGAGAAGCATTTTTTTTTTTTTTTTTTTTTTTTTTTGTTATGGGATAGATAAACTTTGTCAATAAATTCAGGAATTTTATAAAACCTCAGAAGAATGTCATGTGTAAAAACTATTATCCATCACTAATCGATAATTTTCCCTTTCTCTTCCCCCCATTCCCTTTTACACTGCATTTCAAAAACATATATATATTTTCAATTTTGTGAATAGCAGATAGAGAAAAACTGGTGGGAGTGAATGGTAACATTACTTGTCTTGATAAGACACAGTTGTTCAATTAATTATGACATATTGTTTCACGGAAAAAATAGAGGAATGATGATTTACGCATTGATTTTGATATACTTTTCAACATTATAATTAACTAACGTTATAAATAATAAGAAAAAAAATTAATTTCAAACAATTTAAGAAGTATTTATGAAAATTAGAGTACAGGCAGGTATATGAACCAAGTTCAAGACCACTCTCTAACTTTGTTGTAAAGGCTTAAAATTTTATAAAAACTACTAAACGTGCGCTTTGAGCGATTTACACTCATATCACATAATGTATCTAAATATTTATATTTAAGGGTTACTTTGTAAACTAATCATTAATATTAATTGTAACATATTACATAAGATAAACATTTTTTGTGCATTCGAATAATATGTGCTAATTTCGATATGTTTTGTGTAGTATAATGATAATAAAATATTCCTTAAAGAAATACCTGTCTTAAATGGTAATGTATCCGAATTGTTTTGTAAGTCTATATACATAAACTACTAATACTATTTATATAATTTTCAATAGAAATCCTTCTGTAATAAACTTGAATGAAAGGTATACGTATCAAGGCATTATAAAAATAATACAGAATAAAAATATTACAGAAATGAAAGAGCGGACATGCAGGTAGATGGATTCGTCAAAGTTAAAAACGTTTCTTGAAATGCCTTAAAAATTCATGACACTATTAAACATATGGACAGACAAATGGACAAATAGTAAGAACCGAATTTATAAACACTTTTCAATTTTCTTGAATTGTATTCAATATATATATATTTGTTTTACAGTTAAAGTCGAAATTACTTAATTGAAAATTTAACGCTCCTATTATTCATCGTCACCAATGAGAATAATTATTTAAATCGATATTCAAAATCTAAACTTAAAAAAAAAAAAAAAAAAGAAAATTGCTTATGAAGTTTAATATATATTTTATTTCACTCTTAACAATTCTAACTAAAAACATCATGCTAAGACAACTCTTTTTAGATTCCGTTATCGTATACGTGCAAAATTTTCGGTATGTCAAACATCATGCTCTCTTTAATTTGAAAAAAGGCAACAATTGTAATGGGGCAAGGACTTTAACATAGATACAGAGAGGACATAAATTATCGCTGCGTACATTAAACCGATCACAAAACACCTCGAAAGATCCTCAAGGACAGAAAGTATGTGCCTGCATCCGAACAAACACAAAATACTCTCTGCATCCCGAAGAAAAAAAAAGAAGGATGATGGATAAAGCTCACACAAATATTCACACACAAACACACATAAAACTTCCCGTGAGCGCGAAAAACGGACGACAAAAACTCGGCGGTGAAAGTGAATCCACAGCACAATGACCGACTAGCCAAGCAACAAAGTGGTGTGTGTGTGAAATAACCGCAGACAGTGTCCGGCATAGCAGTTGTGTCCACTTTTCGTGCGTAAACAGTCATGGACTCATCGCTGTGAAGAATTAATGTGCGCTTCATTTGTTAATATGGCACAGATGCTGTGCTCCTTAAGGCAAAATTCCTTTGCTCGGTTATGATTTGAGGCTCTGACATTAATTCATGAATCTCGAAATGTCTAATATATTAATAACAGTGATCAAGATTATTGGTTAAAATTTAAGGATATTTTTTGATCATGTGCTCACATGGCTGATGCAAAGGTCCAGTGATATCGAAATCTAAAAAACTTTACATGAAATTCAATAAAACAATTAATTTTAGGTGAGTCAAATTTTAATATATTTGCACAAACACCGCTCTTCGAGCGGTGAGCCGGGGCTGTTCCCCTGTTCAATATATTTGCACAAGTCTTGCATTATAACTATATAACCATACAAATGAAATAATGGCTATTGCACTGATACATTTTCATATAGTTATAATAACAGTATATAGACATTGTAATAATATTATAATAAAAGTAAATTCTAGAAGCAAATGTAATATAGGAAGCACTTTATTATCGTTTTTAAGGATATTAACTACTTCTTTTAAAATTAGTTAATTACTTTTTTTTTTTTATATTCTCCAGTGTCATTTTACTTTCAAGTTGAGATTAGTAATAATAATAATAATAATAATAATAATAATAAAGTAAAATTGTAATTCTTTATTCAACGTTCAGAATTTATATTATTCGATATTTTTTAATAATTTGATGTTAATATACGCTTTAGTCAGTCAGAAAATTCTAAATATTTAGAAAAAAAAATTAATTCAGAAGCGAACTATATTCATTATTTTTCAAAATTGTTATTATTATTAAAAAAAAAAAAAAAAAAAAAAAAACTTTTGGTTATTAAAGTGAGTGAGGTATATGTGATGAAAATGAATTGAAACTTTATGAGCCTTTTAAAACCACGAGTTTCCATAACAGGCACCAACCTTTTCGTTTTGAAATAGTTGCCTGACCCTTCATCAGATGTAAAAAATGTAAGCACGATGTCAGTAGAAAACAGCAAAGGATAAAGGGTGAATTTTTTCTTTCCATATACTTACAAGATAAGCAAAATTTTAATATTATTATTTTCACGGTATTCACAAATAAGTGGTAATTTATTTTTTAATTTTGAAATTTAATGACATAAATAATAATAATAATAATAATATAGGGGGAAAAGAAAAAAGAAAGAAAGAAATTGATACAAAACACAAAAATTACACGTTGCTTAAGTTATTTAATCAATATCTTAATTTATTTGTCAGTATAAAGTGTATTTTAAAGAACTATGTAACCTGGAATCATTCTTATTCACAGAAAGTGTTTTTTAATGTACAATTTCAGCTTATTCTTAGGTATTGGAGGCGCTTCATGTATTAGGACGAATAATTTTTTTTAAGCTAATATTTCAACTACTGCAGAAAAATAAGTTTTGGATCTATACTTGCTGTAATAGGTCACTAAAATTTATTTTGCGCTATCAGCACGGTACGAGAAAGTTTCAAAAATTGTAAATAATTAAAGTAAAGATAATTTTTTTACTTTCTTCTATATGTAATATAGAGAAAGTATTGGATTCGCGAAAATTTTCGACCACCGTTTTTTGACGGATCTACACGTTTCGGGATGTCCTGAACACGAATTGATAGTTTTTAGAAAATGTCTGTCTGTGCGTCTGTCTGTCTGTCTGTCTGTGTGTCTGTCTGTATCATTTTTTTGTGGACGCTGTATCTCACGAACCAATGAATGAAATTTAACCAAACATGGTATTTAGTTGCACCCTGACATGAACTGGTGCCCATTAGATTTGGGGATCAATAGCTCAACAGGTGGCGCTGTGATCGTATTTTATGAAAATTTTTAACATGGCAGCATAGGACAAAATTCTGTATAAATGAGCATAATGAGAGTTATTTTAAACTTGTGATTGTAAAATTAATATGAATTATTGATAATAGTAGTAGTTAACTAGGAAAAAAAAATTGTGCATGGGGGGGCATCGGTTCAACCCCTGGGGGGGAAGTACCCCCTCGGGGGGGTTAAATTTTGAAGATGGGTATCATTCGAAAGATCTCGTCAATACCTTTAAAACGAATGGTTGAACCATAAATCTGTGATAATTTAAAACAAAATTATCGATTTTTTTTACTTTTAACAACAACAAAAAAAAAAAACTTAGAAAAAAACCGTATTTTTTTTTTTTTTTTAAACGAAATTTTACCAAACTTGGTATTTAGTTGGTCCCCGACATAAACTGGGGCTGATTATATTTGGGGATCAATAGCTCAACAGGAGGCGCTGTGATAGCATTTTATCTAAATTTTTAACATGGCAGAATAGGACAAAAATTCGTATAAATGTGCATAATAAGAGTTATTTTACACTTGTGATTGTAAAATTAATATGAATTATTGATAATAGTAGTACGTAACTAGGAAAAAAATTTTGTGCATGGGGGGGCATCGCTTCCCCCCCTGGAGGTGAAGTACCCCCCGTGGGGTTGTAAATTTTGAAGATGGATATCATTCGAAAGATCTCGTCAATACCTTTAAAACGAATGGTTGAACTATAAATCTGTGATAATTTAAAACAAAGTTATCGATTTTTTTTTACTTTTAACCAAAAAAAAAAAAAAAAAAAAAAAAAAAAAAAAACAGAAAAAAATTAGCTTTTTTTTTTTTTTTTTTTTTTTTTTAAATATTGTTGGTGATTGAATATGTATTAAATTTTACAAAAAAAAAAAAAAAAAAAAAAAAAAAAAAAAAAACCTCAGAATTTTTTTTTTTTTTAATATTGTTACTGATTGAATATGTATAGGAAAATATAGAAGAAAGTCTTGTGGTGGCCACAACATACTAGTTTATCTTTGAAAGCAATTTTCAGATGTAATGCACAGACACGCACACGTAAATCACATTATTTGCTATCTTTTCTTTCTTTCTTTTTTTTTTTTTTTCTGTTTCTTTTTACTTTCCGAACACTATAGTGAGGAAAGTATTGTAATCATGTCAAAAATCCGAATTCGAGATTTTGATGTTTCTATACGTTTTGAGGTCCCCTGAGTCCGTTTTCACTATTTTTACGATGATGTATGTATGTGTGTGTGTATGTGTATATGTGTGTATGTATGTGTGTATGTCTGTGAGTGAACACGCTAGCGTCTAAATGCTTTGTTCGATTAACCTGAAAGTTGGTACGCATATTGTAAGTCACCATAGTACGAACCCTATAGATTTTGGTGAATCTAGCACTTATAGTTTTTTTACAGGGACACAAAGAAAAATTCTTTATCATTATGGCCTATGGGAGCAAAATCTTAAAAGTGCGATAGCATCTAAACGCCTTATTCAATTGAGCAAAAAATTTATACACATATTATAGGTCACAAATACTCAATCTGTATAGATTTTGGAGAATCTAGCACTTATAGTTTTTTTACAGGGACACAAAGAAAAATTCTTTATCATTATGCCTATGGGGCCAAATTTTTAAAAGTGTGATAGCGTCTAAACGCCTTATTAATCTGAGCAAAAAATTTGTACACATGTTATAGATCACAGTTGAACTAACTGTATAGATTTTGGTGAATCTAGCACTTACAGTTTTTTTACAGTGACACAAAGAAAAATTCTTTATCATTATGGCCTATGGGACTAAATTTTTAAAAGTACGATAGCATCTAAACGCCTTATTGAATTGAGCTGAAAATTTATATGAGTATTATAAATCACTGTTGCACTAACTATAAGCATTTTGGTGAATCTAGCATTTATAGGTTTTTACAGGGACACAACGAAAAATTCTTAATCATTATGATCTATGGGCTTAAAGTTCAGTAGCGTTAAATAAAACATCGTGTAATAGATGGAGAAAAATACTCAAACACTCTATTATGGTTTTCTCTCCTTTGTTTGTTTAACAACTCCTCTTTCTGTACTTTATCTACAAAACTGTTAATTACTCAATGTTCGGAAAGTCGAGTGGAGTCACTCCAGATTTTTTTAACTAATGCTGTTGTTTTATTTTACCTTTATTTTTACTTTTTGTGCTGAAATCTTTCTTGAATTCTTTGTAATTCAACCAGTGAAATCTTATTTGTTGAAGAGGATGTGCAGTCTTTTACTTTAATTTTAAATAATTTAATTTTAAATTTATTTTAAATCATTTCACTGTGTTAATTTTTTGTATATAAAGCGTAAACGAAATATAAATTGTTTTATATATACGATGTAACTGAAAAAAAAAAAAATCGACCTTGAATTTAATTTTTGATCTTAAAAAAAAAAAATAGTAAGTTATAAAGTTTCGTGTAAAAGAAGACAGAATTTTATAAAATGAATTAAAATTTTCAGGAAATTTAATTTCAAAAATTACAAGCTTAAATTTATATACTGTCTTCATGCAAAAATATTTCCATAGTCTTAATGAACTTCATACATTGATAAAATGGTGTTAAAAAAAAAAGAATAAAGCATTGCTTTATGACAAATCTCGAAGAAATGAGATTGAAATTTCAAGCTGTTCAGTATATCGACATAAATTATCAAATGAATAAAAAAATAAAATAAAATAAGGGATGCAGCATATCGCGTTTTAATAGTCTTTTCAAATTATAAACAAAGACAATGATGATGCAACTAAAGGAAGCACTATTTTTCTTATAACCTGTGATGAATTGTTTAACAACTTTTTTTAAATACAGGGTGTTTCAAAACTCATGGGCAAAAATTTAAGGGGTGGTAGAAGACATCTAAACAAGCCATTTTCATCATACAATGCATGGGCGGAGAGCAAGCTGTGACCGCTAAAATATAAAGCATGCGTTTGCTTACACATCGTCATTTCTACCGTGGATTTCAGCAGGCATGGCGACATACAGTAATCAGGAAAAGTCAGACATATATTTTATGTATGGTCTGGCGAATGGTAATGCTCTGGAAGACGCAAAACTGTTGTGGTATTTTTCAGCTTGGCACGTGCCTTCTCGGGAAACGCTGCCAGTACAGTCTTGCGGCTTCCAGAGCATTCCCATTGGCCAGACCATACATAAAATGCATGTCCGTCTTTTCCTGATTACTGTATGTCGCCATGCTGCTGAAATCCACGGTAGAAATGACGATGTGTAAGAAAACGCGAGCTTCATATTTACCATTACTGTGCCCCTCTACCGGTCACCGCTTGCTCTCCATCCATGCATTGGATGGTGAAAATGACTTGTTTAGATGTTTTCTACCACCCCTTAAATTTTTGTCCATGAGTTTTGAAAGACCCTGTATATCTCCTTTAACTTTTTTTTTTTTTTTTTTTAATGATGCAATGCTAAAATTTTGCCCTTTACCTCATTAGGATATGGAAAATATTTTACTCATTGAAAAACTTTTTATATGCTGTTATATAAAAAATTAAATTCTTTATTTTTGAAACAAATCCCCCTACAACAGCGGTTCTCAAGCGGTGTGCAAAAGTACACTGGTGGCTCTTGCAGATGTCTGTGTATGCCCTGTGGTATTCGAGATAAATATGTGTCTAGAAAAAAAGAGAAATGTAGTTACTATATTAAACATATCATTACGCAGATATATTGCCCTTTCTTTAAATAAATAATTATTGCACTAATTAACACCTTTTTATACTTTCTTCTATATGCATAAGAAGAAAGTACTGGATACATGAAAATTTTTGACTTCTAGTTTTTGATGGATTTACACATTTTGAGATTTTCTGAATATGATTTGTCCATTTTTACTTTCTTCTATATTCAATAGAAGAAAATATTGGATTCATAAACAATTTACGACTTCAGGTTTTCGGCGGTTTTACATGTTTTGAGAGATTTGATCATTTTTAGAAAATGTCTGTCTGTCTGTGTGTGGGTGTATGTGTGACAAAAATTTTGTGACGACTGTTTCTCCGGAACTACTGCTCAGATTGTATATAAATTTATATGTAGATGCATCTTGACCTAAATTAGTGCCTTTCAACTTTTGGTGTCAACTGCTCAACAGGTGGCGCTGCTACACAGCGATTTCTACAATTTTAAAGAAGGCTATATCTCAGAGACTACCGCATAAATTTGCATATAAATTCAAATGTAGATGCATCCTGACCTGAGTAAGTGCATATTAAGATTTAGTATTGATTTCTCAACAAGTGGCGCTGCTATTCAGCGATTTCTACAATTTACAGGAAAGCTATATCTCAGGAACTACTGCACAGAATTATATATAAACTTATATGTAGATGCACCTTTACATAAATTAGTGCAGGTAAACTTTTGGTGTCAATCTCTCAACAGGAAGCACTGCTATACAGCGATTTACGCAATTAAAGGTATTTCGGAGGTTCTATTGCGTATAATCAAACAAAATTTTTTTATGTTAGAAGGCCATTATGAGACATTATGCTAATTCAATTTGGATGCATATTGACCAATATTTGGCGCTGCTATACTACAATATTCTCCGAGAACGGGAAGATAATATCTCAACTTCTATTGCGTATAACTGTATGAAATTCAAAATGGAGATAACCATTATGAAAACGCATTTTTTAAAGATATTAATTATAGAGAATAAAACTATCTTTCTTTGTATATTTAGTGTTGGTTTTCTCTAAGATGAAAATAGCTTGCGTTCATCATGATAGACAATTTTAATAAATGATAGTTTTAATAAATTATTTGTACTAAGTGAATTTGTATAGGAAAATATAGAAGAAAGTCATGTGGTGGCCACAACATACTAGTTTAAAAATGTCTTGCTTTGTCTGTAGGTCTGTTTATGCGTATCATAAATTTTGGGGACGCTGTATCTCATGCACCAATGATTGAAATTTAACCAAACTTGGTATATAGTTGGACCTTGACTAAATTGGTGCTGATTATATTGAAGGATCAGTCTCTCAACAGGTGGCACTGTCATTCCATATTTTCATAACTTTTAATGTGGCAGTATAGGACAAAATTTCTTATAAATTTACATAATGAGAATTATTTTTTATTATTTAATGTGAAATATATATATGTATATATATATATATATATATATATATATATATATATATATATATATACATAACAATAATAATCAACTGCATTTTTCTTTTCTTTTTTTAAATTTTGACATTTGTTTTTTATAATTTTCTAAACAAATACTCAACGAAATAATTTTGAACTTTAGACATGCAAAGAACATTTACAAACACATATTTTCCACTACTGATTTAGGCACGAGTTCAAATAGGAACCAGCCACAAATTGAAGAAAAGCTGAAATATTTTGGATTACCCTGTATCATAAAATTCTACAAATGACTTGTAACTTTAACACACAATTTCCCATACTATGTGCAATATTTGCATGCTTTTTTGTAGAAATCGCACAACTATTTAGACAGATATATATATATTTTCAAAAATTATGAATTATTTTGGTAAGTTTTTAATTTATAACAAGAATAGATTTCAACAAAAATTTTACAAAACTTTCGGAAAACGCGTTAAAACATTAGAGAATCATTATTCTGAAATATAATATTCATATATGCAATTTTCGTTGAGATACGAGTATTTGTACAATGATTTTAACATTTCTTTTTTTTTTTTTAATACGCATGCCCGAAATATAAAAACTTTTTTGTTACATATATTGAAAGCTAGATATATTGGACAATTTATGTCAAAAGTTGATTTGAATAGTGTAAAAATTAACTAAATAATCGACAAAAAATGAACAAGATTTGAAGTATTTTTTAGAGTTGAAATTTCATAAACGAGTTTTTATATGCCGTGTATTTAATTGAGAGATCCAATTATTTCACCCACGTTTCAAAGTTTCTTTTTTGTGAAAAAAAAAAAAAAAAAAAAAAAAAAGCATTATGGACTTCTAATTCTAACATAATTTTATTTATTTGCTAAGATTTGTGGGCTTAAAAGTGGTTTTTCACAAGAAAGAACTTTTGCAGCATAGATAAAATAATTTGATCTCGAAATTACAATCGTGAAATGTGAATAATCCTTTTCAAAATTTCAACTCTGACGACAAAAAAAAAAAAAAAAAAAAATCTTGCTTATTTGTTTCACTATTCAAATGAACGTTTGACAAAAGTTGCCTAATATATCTAGCTTTCAACCTGTAACAAAATAAAATAAAGTAAAATAAAATAAATAAATAAATACCTAAATAAAATAACATGTCTTTCGCGCATGACTAGAAAAATATATTTACTGTAATACTCGTATCTCAGCAAAAATTACATATGTTAATTTCATGTTTCAGATTAATGATTCTCTAATGTTTTGTCAAGTTTTATGAAGGCTTTGTAAAATTTTGTAAAAATCCATTCCTGTTACAAACAAACAAACAAACAAATAAAAAAGTACCAAAAAATTAATAAATTTTGAATATATATATATATTTGTCTAAATAATCATGAGATTCTCACCATAAAGCATACAGATATTGCTGATAGTATGTGAAATTATGTGTTAAAGTTACAAGTCCATTTGTAGCATTTTATGATGCAAGGTAATCCAAAATACTTGTATTTTTCTTCAATTTGTGAAAGGTCCCCTAACTGCATTCATGACTAAATCGACAGCGGAAAATATGAGTCTGTAAATTTTCGTTGCATGTCTAAAGTTCAATGTCATTACATTCTGTATTTTCTTAAGAAATAGAAAAAAAAAAATATGTTAAGAAAAAAAAAAAAAAAAAAAAAAAAAAAAAAAAAAAAACTTAATCAGTCGGCCAACACTGTATATATAGAATCGTTGCTTTGTTTCTGGGGTAAAAGTACCTCCAGCGGAGAGAAAACTTTCAATATTAGTATCTTTGAAAAGAGCTTGTCAAACTACTACAGATGTTTAACCACAGATATACAATAATTTAAAACAAAGTTGTTGATTTTTAACCCCCTCCCCCCCCCCCCCCCCCCAAAAAAAAATATATCTTCTGTATTAAGTATAAAACATTCTTAGGTTATTTAGTGCTATACTTGTTCTGTGAGGATAAACGTTTGTACTCACCACGAAAAATACTTTTCATAAATAATAATTTTAATAAGTAATATGTATTAGCGAGTGCATTTGTATAGGAAAATATAGAAGAAAGTTTCATGATTGCACAATAGAGTAGTTACTTTTGTCTATTATTCTCTATCTTCTATACGTATGAAATTAAAGTACTGGATTTGGGAAAATTTTCGAGCTCCGGTTTTCGATAAAAGTGTTCAGAATAGGTAAAGAAATAATACCACGTTATTAAAAATTTCTTTCCAATGATTAAAAAAAAAAAAAAAAAAGAAGAAAAAGAAAATTTTTTAAAAATTTTAAACGATTTTTAAAGACAAATTTTTTCAGTTAGAAAGACTTTACTTTTAATGCAAGAACATCATTAAAAAGCAACATACTTCTACTTTTAAAACTGTGTGAATGATAGCTAATTAAAAATTCAATGCTGTACACAGGGACCGTACACAAAAATAGAAATGCAGATTTGTGGCATTTTATAAAATGATAAGACGTATGATAATGTCGGGAGGAAAAAAAAAAAAAAAAAAAAAAAAAAAAAAAAAAAAAAACAATTTTTGTATTGATTTGTTGAATGGTGTAGCTTTGTAGAGCAAATTAAAATCCGGACAGATACAATGACAAACTTTCAGCTTTATATATTTTAAATAATAAATAAGTAAATACAAAAATATTTCAATGTTCATTCAAGGTGACAGAATGCAAAATGGTAACAACGCAAAGTCGCTGTCCAGTACGACCTGTCGTAAAGAAATATCGTAAGAGATAGTACGACCTGTCGTACTAATAAATTTTGGGCGACAAATAAACAAGCGACGATTTTGATGAATTTGCACAGAAGTTTATTTTCGTCAATAATTAAATATAAATTACATTTCATTACTCGAATTCAATTTTCTTTTCTTCTTTTTTTTTTTAAACTAAGAAACACAGTTAAATTAAAAAAATTTTTTTTTTTTTCATTATTGGCTTTTTATCACAATATTTAGACGCTGTTCTTGATTTGACAAATATGGCTTGCCGAGATAATATCCAAGTACCAATTTCGGCAATAGGTTCATTTGGAAATTTGGATATATTGACGCTAAGCGGACGAATGCCGAATAATTTATGAATAATAAATCTATCCAAATGATTTTGAGCAAACAAATACTTTAAAAGTAAAATTATCATAAGGTTGAGTTTGTCGAAGTAAGAGTAGTATTCCAATAAGAATAAACATAAGAAATGCACAAAAATAAAAACTTTATCAAAACCTTATGAAAGTACAGTAAAGTGTAGACAGTTTCACTGTAAAACAACTTTTACTGCAACAAGATTGACTGCTACCAGAAGTAAAAGTACATAAGAAGGACATTCATCTACGCGTATTATGTTTCCCCGTTTCAAATGGTGTTAAAGGTTTTGTAATAGGTACCGTCAGAATTTTCTTTTATCCTCATTGAATGTAAAATATTTGTGGTGATAATAGAAATAATAATTAATAATAAAACTTGTATATTGTGGCTATCACAAAACTTCTTCCTGTAATTTCCCATGCAAATTCATGCACACTGTTAAAAATTTCAACAGAAAACTCTGTGTAATCTATTATCTTAAAGTCTTACGTAAAATTACAGAGAAAAATCGGAGATGTTAAAAAAAATTATTTTATACATTCATGTTAATGACTAATATTAATTTAATTATTGGTGAGAATATGTTTCGGACCTGGAATGCTTTTTCTAAAGTAGAAACAGTCATTTTTAATTTTATTTAAAAAATTAAATAATAAAATTAGGTAAAAATACAGAATAAAGATTGAGAATCTCGATTAGTCACTTTTACAAAAGAATTACTGTAAATTTACAGAGACTCTGGATAAATATTTACATTAAATTTACAGAAATTTTTAGCAGTGAGTACAAATTATTTATTAAAATTATCTTTTACGATGAATGCGAACAATTTTTATCTCCGCGAAGTATAACACTAAATATAGGAGGAAAGTCAACTTTGTGCTCTATAGACGTTTTAGAAAAGCGTGTTTTTTAAATACCTTTCCTAAGATATATATATATATATATATATATATTTGTATATATTATTTTATTATTTTACCCGTATAAAGTAAAGAAAGCATTGTTTTAAGTCAAATTTCAAAAAATGAGTTTTTGTTATCTTTACACGTTTGAAAGTTTCCTGAATCCGCAAAACAGATTTTTAGCAATTGCTCTGTGTGAATTTTAACAATATATATCAAGAACAAATATTAATAGGAACTCCAAACACAGAATTTCGATTTTGCATAATATAAATATGTTACACTAAATTTTTCATCGAGATCAAGCAAATCGTTTGTGCACAGGGATATTCAGGAGAATTTAAATAACCTTACGTCTATGGGCGAAATTCCTAGTAATTTTATAACGAACACCTCATTTCATGCTCTTACGTCTGTAATTTTCAAAAGAGCAATTCACATAGAAAAAGGAAAAGAAAAAGAGGAAAGAAAGAAAAATAATCTGGTGTGTCACTCACACGACTTTTTCTTACCTTGAAATTTAATACTATAAATACAGATTGGAGATTAAGGGATAAGATAACGAGTACTGTTATGTAAACCCAAGTTAAAGACAATTCAAATTAGGCCTCGGAACAGATTTATCTGACAAATAATTTTGTGTGATACCCCGCGTTTGATTATTGTACCCACATTTATATAGAATTCAAATCTGTTATTAATTTTAAAATTTTATATAAAATTATTCAAACAACTTTCACACGCACAATTCCTTGAAACTTATAAATCTTGATCAAATTTTTCCAGTAAAAAACTTATATTAACTTCAAAATACAACATTTAAATTGACTGAAATTATTATTAATTTACTTTGATAAGAGAAGAAAGATCAAACATTAAAAACTTGACTCCAGTATTCAGGAAACGTCCACACGTGTAAATATACTAAAAATAAGCGATGAAAATTTAGATTAAAAAATACTTTATTTACCGTATAAGTATGAGGAATTAGTTTTAGTTCTTGAGCAGTTTTTCTAGACATGGTAAAACATTATTGTAAAGCACTCAAAACAAAAAAAGAATGTTTTCGCTTAATTATTGGCAGCCTTGTATTTCTTTTAAAATTAATGTACATAAAATGTGGTTCACATAAATATATTCTTATATCAATAACACTTAGCACAACCTGAAATACACTTCCATTAATTTTCTAGTATTTTCCCACTATATTCCAATTCTTTGTACAGTCCTGTTAACGAACGGTGAATGATTTTCGTACCATAGTCTAACATGGCACTAGCTTTAATGTATATATAAAAAAAATATATATTCATTTCATTTGGTTTAGTGCAGCTATGCATGTAAAACTCTACTTACCTACAATTTCCCCCATTGACGAAACGTATATGAATTCTCTTGGGTGTCTCTGTACACGAACCATTTGCTTGATCTTAAAGTTTAGTGCACCCCGATACACTGTTAAAAATTTCAACAGAAAACTCTGTGTAATCTATTATCTTAAGTCTTACGTAAAATTACAGAGAAAAATAAACGGCGATGTTAAAAAACTTATTTTATACATTCATTTTAACAACTAATACTAATTTAATTAATTATTGGTGAGAACATATTTCGGACTTAGAATGCTTTTTATAAAGTAGAAACAGTCATTTTTAATTTAATTAAATAATTAAATAATAAAATCAGGTAAAAATACAGAATAAAGGTTGAGAATCTCGATTATTCACTTTTAACCAAGAATTGCTGTAAATTTACAGAGACTCTTCATAAATATTTACATTAAATGTACAGAAATTTTTAACAGTGTACGATACAGATTTAGTATACCGAGTTTGAACTTACTACTGTTGTTTGACCTTGAGATAGGCTGATAACAGACACACACACTCAGACTATCCACGAAAAACAGGTTTTTCGGATTCAGAGGTAATCAAAACGTGTCAATGCAACAAAATCTCAATGTGTCCCCAAAACAACACTTCCTTTAAGGGTAAAATGTTTATAGGTAAGAGTAAGTAAAAAAAAAAAAAAAAAAAAAAGGGTTTCATTAATTCTGAAAACATCTGTATTTTTACATATATGAAATGCATTCTCAATATCATCGATCATTCTGTTTTCTTTTCAAAAATCTTTTAAATTCTTCTTTTTCTCAAAAATATAACTTTAAGAAAAATAAATTATAATCAATCTGTAACTACAATGTACTGGTATCAAAGCAATAAGAAGTTCAAAGAAAAATTTGATGCGGAAAATATCATCAAAATTCCCTGTTCATGTTTTTAATTTTTACTTTCTTCAATATTCAATAGAGGAAAGTATTGGATTCATAAAAATTTTCGACTTCCGGTTTTCGGTATATTTACACGTTTTGAGAGTTCTAGAACACGATATGACCATTTTTAGAAAATGTCTGTCTGTGTGTGGATATGTGTGTGTGACAAAAATTTTGTGGCAACTGTATATCCGGAACTTGTGCTCAGAATTACATATAAATTTATATGTAGATGCACCATGACCTAAGTTAGTGCCTATAAACTTTTGGTGACAAACGCTTAATAGGTGGCACTGCTATAGAGCGATTTATGCAATTTTAGGGGGGGGGGCTATATCTCAGGTTGTATACCTTTTTTATTTATAATAACTTTAAAATTAATGGTTGAAACAAATAAAACTGTCATGTTTGCATAATACCAAAGGGGTGAAATGATACCTATGTACATTTTCGATTTAATATTTCGCTTTATTACACTCTACGAAGTACTTTATAAAAATCTACATAAAACTTTCCTTTTAAACATAATGCAATAGCCATACACTTTGTATTCTATTATGATTTATTATATGAAATAAACAAGTTATATTTTAATATATGAAATAAAACTATTGATTTGTTATATTTAAGCAATTTTTTAATAAAAATATGTATTCTGCATTGGGTTAATTCCACCTTTATATGGAATTACTGATTTAATGCACAGTTGCATAGTATTATACCGTTTTTTGATATAAAATGTGCTAAATATTGTAAAAAATTTTTCTAGTTCTTGCAAAGTTGTAGGCTGCAAATTTCGAATCCTCCTCTCTCTCCCCGCACCTTTTTATGACTAAACGTTTTCGAGCGAATTGAGATTAGGACTGTTTTCAAGTCTAATAAAGAAGAAATTCTACGATATTCTTTGTGGGATTTAACTTAGAGTGAAAAAAGATATTATTACTTACAGAATTATAGGTGCTCATGGGAATGAATAGATAATTTTAACAATTTGATTCCAACTGACATACCACAGACGCCGTACAGCAAGGTGCATTATCATCTTAAAATGCTGTTTGAAGAAAAGTCTGAAATACCGCCAAAATAGTCGGTCAGGCGCCCCTTTTATAATCACCGTGTTTTATTTTGAGTTAATTGATCTCTTGAGTATGAAAATTTGTCTGATTCTTTGAAAAAGTATGCACCTCCGTACCATAATGTACGGAGAATGTGTCACTGTTTTAAGAGAGCAGTGTTCGTTAAGTCAGTCCCATTTTTACTGTTCTAGTAGTTTTTTTCAAGAGCTCGAAATAAATTAAACTTGACTCATCAGAGATACTCAGTTCCGCCCGATAATTAACTGCTAATTTTTTTTAATTTTTGGTCAACTGATATCTTGTTTTTTTTTTATAATTCGTCCTTAATAATGGCTTTTTTGTAGATCTTCTGGTTTTTAACTTGCTTATTTAATTGCTTTCGGACTATTTTTGAAGAAAGTATTTTGCTATATACTTTTTTAAAAATCTTTTTTAAGTTCTGAACATGATACAAATCGATTTTTTAAACATTTGCTTTTTAACTTGCGGTTATCTTGCCTGGATGAGCAACATGGCCGCCTAAAGCCAAATTTACGGTTTAAACGGCCAATTTTTTTTTTTTTTTTTTTTTTTGTTAAAAACCATTTTACCAATATTTCGTTAACATTTAATTATTTTGCCATCTAACGTATTAAAATATTTTTCGATTTTCATTAAAAAATTAATACTTTTTTGTGGCATCGTTAACTGCCTTATTCTTACCATTTTTGAAATAATTAAAAAATTACAGTTTTTCTGACAATTGCATTTTATTTTTAACACTGGACTCAGTGTTAAAGTGTATGTTAAGGACAACATAACAAAATCTATTCGAAAATTTGCTTTTTAAACGATAAAATTGGCGGTTGTAGAAGGTGAAAAGGAAAATATCCAAGTGCGGCTTTTTTTTTTTTTTTTTTTTTTTTTTGTCGCTTAGTGTATATATATCAGATGCAGAAATTCATCTATTATTTGGATACGTTATTCATTCGCCATCGCTGAAGAAGTATTGTTTTAATGTGTGTTTTCATTCTTGGATTTTGAAATTCTTTTTTAATTAATCAGCTATTTCGTCATATGCTTTCATTTTTCCTCCTGTGAAATATTTGAAAAGATTTTTTCATACATATACATACACATGTAAGTTACATACATATATATAAGTTGCTAAAACATAAAATTGAATTTCATATCCCAATGCAGTAAACTGTATAGAACATTTTGTACTATAGGCACTATATTGTACGTATGTAAGCTTTTTCCTAAATTGCTTAACTCTGTATAATAAAAAATTTCTAAACCTAAAATTAAAACATACATGCTGAGGCTGTTACAAAAAATTCTTCTATGCCATTTTATAGATCAGTGCAATCTAATATGCCTAAAATTTTAATGAAGATAGGCTTTAACAATATGGATTATGTATAGGGAGTTTTATTCCATTTTTAACCTGTAGATGCTGAGTTATAGCCGAAAGAGAAATCACAGAAACTTAATCATATCACTACCACCTGTCGACGATATACAAACAAAGTGAATAAACGTATTTTTTTCATAATGGTCCCGTTACGTATAAAGTTTTATTCATTTATATAGCATAGAAGTTTAAATGTAGCTTTCTTATAAATAGGAGAAACTGCAGCAGAGTAGTGCGCCCTGTTGTACGATATATGTCAAAGCTTAATTAACATCATTTTATGTCAAGGTCCAGCGAAGTGTAAAATTTTCTAGAATTCAATCCATTGTTTGGTAAGATAAAGCGCTTAGACAATTTAGTTAACATACGTATAGACACATATTTTTTAGAAATGTTCAAATTATATTCAGAACATCTTAAAACATGTAAAAACCATCGAAAATCTGATATCAAAATTTTTATGAATCCAATATTTTTTTTTTCATAATAATATGGAAAAAGTAATAATAATAATAATAATAATAATAATAATAATAATAATAAAGGGAATAAGGTGAATATTCATTAACTTTTAAAATATCTTATAATCTCTTAATTTTAAGATATTGCGATTTGTTCCTATCATGTAAGAATTAATAGAGGCTTGTTGCAGTATGCGACAAAGATTTTGTTAAGTTCTTAATATCTTACAAGTTAAAAGAATACTGGTACCATTTTCAAAAATCGCTTTTAATTTTTAATTTTTATTTATTTATCTATTTATTTTTTCATTGACAGGATTAGAAATCTGTTAATTGTCAAACGAGTTGTCCCCACAAATGAAACTGTTTCACAGTTGAAGCGGAATATATGAGAAACTCGTTTCCTCTATAAATAAACAGATATGAACTAAAAAATAAAACAAAACAATTGTAAAGGTTTAACGCATCCATCCGTATCATGAGAAATTTACTGGCCATTGAAGTTATGTTTCCAAGCTAATTTCTGCTTAAAAATTAAAGTACGCTGTAAAACAATTCTTTAAATTAACAAAAATGTTAGAAACGTCATCTTAATTCTTTAATAAGCGTTTGAATTTTGTTATTTTTTAACAGATGTGGGCGTGGCTTTTGAATGCTGAATTCTTAAAAAAAATTATTTCGTGCAAATGATTACATAAAAGATATATATATATATATATATATATATATATAGTAATAATCCTGTTTCTAATCGATGTATTTAAAACACTGATTGCTTTAATACGAATATTGTACATATTTGAGCACTTTCTATAATAATACATAAGTAAAGAGTTATCTTTCATTTCCTCAGCATTTCTTGTTTTACCGCTTACATTTTTCATTTCCATCCTCATATCGCCATACAGAAAATGCTTCTTTACATTTATTTTACCTACCTTTAAAACTTAGCCCGAAAATTTAGGGACACACTGTATAGAAGAAAATAAAAATAAAAAATAGGAAAAAAAAAAAGAATACGTTTCTCATTTGGATTTTCAGAATTTTTTTTACCCTTTCAAAAGCCCAAAAAAATTGTGAATGATCTTTCTTCAACGTTTTTCATGTCAAATGCCTGCAAATTACACAGATGACATTTTTTCTTTCTCACATTTTTACTTTCTCTTACCCATAAGGTAGAGAAAGTATTGTTTTAGGGTCAAATTTTCGAACGTGAGATTTTGTTATATTTACACGTTTTGAGGTCCCATGAATACGAAAATCATATTTTTAGCGAATGGACTGTGTGTGTGTGTCTGTGTGTGCGTCTGTGTGTGCGTCTGTGTGTGTGTCTGTGTATGTGTCTGTGTGTGTGTCTGTCTGTTATCAGCATATTTCAAAAACAAATTATGGCAGAAAGTTCAAACTTGGTATTCTAAATGTGTATCATATAGGGATGCTACACTAAACTTTTCGTTAAGATCAAACAAATGGTTCGTGTACAGGGACACTCAAAAGTATTAAAATACATTACGTCTATGGGGGAAATTGAAGGTAAGTAGAGTTTAACATCTATAGACTGCACTAAACCAAATGAAACGAATATATATTTTTTGTAATAGAGATAGTCAACAGAGAAAAAAAAGTTGTGCATGTAGGAGCTTCGCCTCCCCCCCCCTGGGGGGAAGTCCCGTCTCGAGCTCGCCAATACCTTTAAAACGAATGGTTGAACCATCCATCTGCGATAATTTAAAACAAGGTTATTGATTTTTTTTTTTTTACTTTTGACAAAAAAAAAAAAAAAAAAAAAAAAAAAAAAAAAAAACCTAGAAAAAAAAAATCTTTTATTTATTTATTTATTTATTTATTTTTTTAAATATTGAGAATAAAATGGACTTTTTTTTTTATATTTAGTGTTATACTTCTTCTCTAATATGGAAATCGTCTGCATTATCATAAAAGATAATTTTTTAAATAATAATTTTAATAAATTATTTTTTAAAACAGAATTATTTTTTAATAACTGAATTAAATTCTATATAAATGTAGGTGCATTAATGAAACGAGGGGTTGAGAGTGTCGGTAGCCCCCGTCACACAGAACTAATTATCATATAAAACTCTCCCGAAGCTTAATTTGAATTGTTTAACATAGGTTTATATAACATCGTTATCTTACCTCTTAATCTCCAACCTGTATTTATTGTATTAAATTTCAGGGTAAGAGAAAGTCGTGTGAGTGACACACCAGATTATTTTACATGTAATTAATTTTTGTATTTCAAATTTTACGTTATATTTCATTTCATTAATTGTTATTTTTTATATTTTATTTACGTATTTTTTCAAGATATATTGATTGAAGTTTCACTACATTTGAAGAGTTCCTCTTCTCTTGTTGTATATTGCCACCTGTTCAGTTTTGTACGCTGTTGCTTTAACTATACGTGCCTAATTATTTTCGTTTGAACAGTCGTGCTTAAACATTTCAACTCAAGAAAAATGTGTGTGTGTGTTCGCAATTTATAGGAACTACAAAATTTTTATTTAATCATAAATTAAATTATATTTACGATATTATATATATATATATAAACCCAAAGGAATTTCAAAAATAATACATGATCGTTATTCGAAAAAAGTAAAATAAAAAATAAAATAAAGAATCTGATGGGTATAAACCCCATGAATTCCATTACCCATTGTTATTACATATTATATACTCTTTTTCGAGATTGTATGGTCAGATGACATAAAACCAGGGTTCCCAACTTTTATAATTTATTCACGAGCATTTTTAGCCCCGCCTCTTTTTCATACCGAAAATTTAGAAAAATGATTTTCTTCTTATTTAATCATTATCACATATTAAAGAGAAATAATCTACAAAATTTCTGGTGCGAAAAGAAGGCGGGGCTAAAAATGCTCCTGAATAAATTATAAAAGTTGGGAACTCTGCATAAAACTGACTTAACAAATCGGGTACCTAACAATTTTCCTGTAAGAGCAAATCAATACTTACATCATAAAGATATATAAAATAGGGTTTATATAGCGAGCTTTAAATAAGTCGTTAGAGCCGTCATTTGAAACTCCTATTTCTGAGATTTAAAACTGACAAAACAAACTTGAAGAAAATCAATAGAACCAACTTTCGTTCCCCTTTCCGATTTTCACCAAAACTTGGCAAACTCATCTGCTCACCGGAAACGAAAAATTACATACGAAAGGATATATAAAAGGGAGTTAGTACGGCGAGTTTGAAGATTTCTGCTTTTCAGTGACAGTTTATAGTGTCACTCTAAATGATCCCTGAAAGTTTTATGTGCCAATACTATTAATTATTATTTCATAATTTGGATATTCATTTCATGATTTTTCATTCGTCGCACATATATTTGCTTTTAGCGCAGGTATACTAATTTAAATCAAGTTGAATAATAATATATATTATGATACTTTACTTTCGAGATCTTTGTCAACATATAATAGGAAATTAATCTGTTATCTCAAAGTTTTTCTATCTCGAAGTTTTCTCGATAGAACACTAAACGTTAATAAACGAGGATAGGCTTTAAATTTAAATCTATCAGAAGAACTGTTTAAGTTAATATATTTTACTGTCAGTTGTCTATATTAATTTAGAAGTTAAATAATCAGCTAATAATATTTTGCAAAATCAATTAGGGCATTAACGGGTTAAAAATAAATTAATTAAATTAAAATTTGTACAAAAAGTAGATAATCTGATCTATTTCTGACACAAATTTTAACAATAATGAAACTGAAATGTGGTGTGAATTAGAAAAAATGCAATATTCTCTGGATTTTGAGTTATTTCCACCGATTTAAGGCTCCTTAACCTCTAAAGCTCCTAAAGCCTTAACCTCTTGAGGCGCAAGAAAATTGTGTTCATTTAAATTAGATTGCCACCAGAATTTACGAACAGAATTAAAACAAAAGAAGTAAATGATTTTTTGTGCTACGTTTTGCTAAAAAAAAAAAAAAAAAAAAAAAAAAAAATCGATGTGAATTTTTGCAGTTGAGACTTAGTAATTGCGTCCTCGCAGTCAGAATAACCTCAAAGAGTTAAAATAATATTATCAAACCATAGCCTTCTTAGGTAGATGCCTGTCGCGTGGCTCATAAACTTAGCAACAGTTGAAGCGGTAGACAACGCCACCTGGTACAGATTGCGTGACTTTTTTCTTCAACTCTCACCAATAATTTTAAGGGGTACATGACTCTTTGGTCCCGCCGTTTTGGTCCCGCCACTTTGGTCCCGTGGAAATTTTGGTCCCGCCGTTTTGGTCCTGCCGAGTTGGTCCCGCCGTTTTGGTCCTGCCGAGTTGGTCCCGCCACTTTGGTCCCGCCATTTTGGTCCCGATATCAGAAATAATCAAAGTATTGCAGAAAAAAAGCTAAATTCTTTTTCATATTTAGAATTTTAGTCATTTGACTTGAAAACATTGGGGTAGGAAAATTATTATTATTATTATTATTATTATTATTATTATTATTATTATTATTTTCAAGAGAAAGTTGTAGTAACAAATAAAACTGAAAAAAACTTCTGAAATTTTGAGATTTAGATTTTTTCTTCGTACGATAGAGGAAAAAGGACAGCAAATACTCGTACATGAGGGAACTTCGGGCAAAAGAGAACTTAGACGAATGTTTTCAATTGGAGAGTTGAATATCTATAACCTTTGTTGAAAATGATGTAACTATAGGACACATGGAACAGAAAATTTATTATTTCGGATCGAATTTTGAATGATAAAGGTATTAGTTATTAGCGCAGATCTAAGCATTGTTAATTTATCTAAGTATGCAAAATTTTAGTTTAAATAAAATACAAGATTTTTAATATAAAACACTTTAATACGGCTCTTAATTATCACATTCATATTTAGAGTGCTCAAATACAAAATTTGTAGGAAATCAATGCTTTATCAAAGCATCTCCTAAATGTTAGAGTTTAATAATAAAAGAAGATGCGAGGAGCCTAAATAATGATCTCAGGAATAATTTGTTCAGGTCTGCTAAACTTAAGTCAATTTCTTCTCTGTCAATCCGGATATATTTGTCAAACACAGGAAATAGTTACATATCACATAGAATTGGAAAAGCATTTTTATTCCATTATAACCCCTTACAATATTGTTTAAGAAAATGGCCATTAAAAGCCCCTCCCACCCCCCTTTTTTTTCAAATGCGCTGAAACAAAACAGTGAAATTCCTTTTTATTGTCTGTGATAGAAACAGGTGTGAAACGAATCACAAGGTGCTACAGAGTTTTCAATGCAGTCATTGTTTTTAGTCATAGAGACATATCAGACAGATTTATTTATTTATTTATTTATTTAAACATAATTTTAAACTAAAAAGATAAAAAAAAATGTACATCAATATTTTCTGAACATTTATGCTTGCAATGCGCACAGTTAGTTAAATATAGACTAATTACATTTTTTCATTTGTAAAATAAATCCATTGTAATTGAAAGAAAAGTAATTTATACACATATATACACGGTTAACGTAATTAAGTATCACGGACAAACAAATAGGCATTTTATTATTATCATGATTATCAATACAACACAAGATTTTGAAATACATTCCTCTTAGATTAATGATAAAAATTAAATCACAATCAAATCGAATGAAACGTATCTTTCTCTCTCTCTCTCTCTCTCTTTCTCTCTCTCTCTCTCTCTCACACACATATATATATACATTTATGAATAAATTCATATATAAATTCAAAAACTTCATAAATGATCCCAAGCTTATGCTTATGAAGAAGAGTCTATGATGGGAGCAGGTCAATAATTAGTTCTTTGAAAGAAATAGCATTCTGCCACTAAAAGCAAATTATATTTAATATGGTAAGGTTTTCTTTCTTTCTTTTTCACTTTTCTTAAACAATTTTTTTTTTCTGTATTTTATTATTTCAAAAATAATTCAAACTAATAAGAAGATACTGTTGTTATTGTTAACAATACTTTTAAAATCACAAAATTTTATCACTGATAGTAAATTAAAAATCAAATTACAATTGAAGTAAGTTAAATCAAAATCAAATGAAAAAAATCTCAATTAAAAAAAAGTCAATTGCATAAAATAAATAAGTAAATAAATAAATAAAATGTTCGTAAAAAAATAGTACAAAATTCTCCGAATCTCAATAGCTTGGCAGCAATCGTAATGTCGAAAATTTATATATTTATCTGTAAGATATTCATTAATTAAAGATATTCTAAGAGCACTTCAATTTTCCCGTACCAATAAATATGTTATCTTTTTAAAAAAACTTATATATATTTAAAAAAATTGCAAAAAAAATGGCGGGACCAGAATGTCTCGGGACCAAAATGGACAGGGACCAAAATTTCCTCGGGACCAAAATGGCAGGACCAAAATGGCGGAACCAAAGTGGCGGGACAATAACGGCGGGACCAAAGTGTCCTGCTTCGAATTTTAAGAAGTGATATATGATATATATAATCGACATTTCTTCGATTCTATTCGCCTTTTATGTATATCATATTCCACTTTTAAAATTTTTTGGTGGCTGTTGAATAAAAAAGTCGGGCAATCTGTACCAGGTGGCGCTGTCTACCGCTTCAACTGTTGCCAAGCTTCCGAGCCACGCGACAGGCATCTAGTTTAGGAGGCTATGGTCAAACAGACAGCAGTATTTTTTTTTTTTGCCCCATTCAATTTATGTGAAATGTCACTTTTGAATAAACAGTATCAAATACATTTCGTCTAATTGTATCTTTTACATTTGATTCAGAATATGGTACTGCGTCACCAGATTTTGAAAATAATTCATTAATGGAATTATAATTTTTCCTCCCTTATCACGTCTCAATTTCTCTTTCACTTCACATTCTCATCTCGTATTTCATAAGCATAAGTAAAGATGCAACTTAAAGGTTATCACTGTTTGAATAAATTCGTTAATTTGAACAGTTCAGTAAAAAAAAAAAAATAAAATAAAATAAAAATAAAAATAAATAAAAATCACTATATTTAAAGGGGACTAATGTGCAAGTTGTACCTGACGGGACTAATGTGCAAGTTGTACCTCACGGGACTAATGTGAAAGTTGTACCTCACGGGACTAATGTGCAAGTTGCACCGAACGAACAAACTATTTCTTTCAACGAAAATGCCTACTAACCCTGGACGATAGGTCTAATATATCGTATCATATTATATATCGTATTTATCGTAATATAACTCAATACTTATTTCGCATCCTTCTTCGACTCGTTTTAATACGCATTTTTTATATGCATGAGCAGCCCCCGAAAAACAAAAACATTAAATCATTAAATTCATTTTTTTTACTTATTTTTATTTCATATTATTTCACGCGCACTTTTTATTTCCTAATTCAAATTTATTATAAAAAAAAAAAAACTTTTTCGATATCGCTTGTAACGATACTGATTATTATTAATTTTCTTTTCTTTTTCTTTTTCTTTCAATAATAATAATAATAATAATAATAAAAAAGATTTTGATGAAATTCTGGCAAAAAGCAGAATTTAGTTTAGGACGGAGGACTATTAGTTTCTTTTTTCTTTTTTCAAATTATAACATCGCTTTCAAATTATTCAATTACATTTTCTATAAATTTTAGATTTCGACAAATGTCCAACTATCGAAATCGACAACGCAAAAATCCCAGATTGAGACTAATAGGCCCTCAGTCCTAAAAAAAAGAAGTACACTGTAAATTTATTAAAATATGTACTAGTCGTCTGTTATTATTTTAGAGTACTTTATAATTTTAATACGTCAACTAAGTATACTTTACATTATACTTTTGCTACCGCATTGTTCATTTAAATAAATTTCGTTATGCCATATCGGCGATAACGTCAAAATTCCATTATTGCTTATGGGAAATGTGGCTTTCAAATAAATTTTAGCAACTACAAATTTTTTTTCATATACTTCGTCCTATTGTAGCTTTTATATTTGATGCGTCGCCCAGTTAGAAAGGAACATACATCCTATTTACAAAATTATGATTAAGATTGTAGACGGAAGATGACAGATGTGAACACAGATAGTTATCTTTGGCGTGTCCATTCGAAGTTTTCTGTGGCTTTCCGCGAAACTAGCTTAAATGTTCGTTAGATCCCTTAGAAAGATACATATACAAGGCAGTTCACCCAGTTCTAGAATTGAAAATCAGTATTAAAACCGAAACCTTATCACACCATCACGAAAATATGATCTCTTCGCTTTTACCGTGTTTTAGCTTTTTTTCCATCAAAATTTTCTTTGTGAACTGATGTTGATTTTCGTGTTTTCTTTTGAATTGTACTGATTCGTGACATCGCGTTGTACAGGATTTCCCTCTCTCGAAAAAGTAAAATAAAATAAAATATAAATTATAAAATATTACAGAAAGAAAAGAAAAAATAAATAAATAAACCGAAATAGTAGTCACATAAATGATCTATTTTTATCAAAGTAGATAATTTTATAGAAAAAAAAAATGCAGTTTTAAAGATAGAAAATTTATTTCAGCTAACACTGTTCTAAATCTAAAATCATTAAAAATATAAACAGAATAGGAAGGATTCTTATATATTAACGAAAAGGTGTTCGATAAAAGTATTATCAAAATAGGCTTCCCCTTTTTATACAAGAAATTATACAAAATAAATAAATAAATAACAGTAAAATAAATAAATAAATAAAATAAAATAAATAAAAATAAAATAAAATAAAATAAAATAAAATAAAATTTTAATATTTACACGTGAATTTCTTTTCATTAAAAAAATATTTAAAATCAACTCGTAAACTTTTTTGGCAATAATTAAAAATTAAAATAAATTATGTGCTTTTGTCTAAAAAAGGGCTTCTTCAAATTTTTCGATACTGTCTGTTTCGATACTGATTATTATTAATTTTCTTTTCTTTTCATTTTCTTAAAAAAAAAAAAAAAAAAAAAAAAAGATTTTGATGAAATTCTGGTAAAAGCAGAATTTAGTTTAGTACGGAGAACTATTAGTTTTCATTTCAATTATAACATCGCTTTCAAATTATTCAATTATATTTTCGATAAATTTTCGTTTTCGATAAATTTGGCGACAACGTTTTATTCGTAGATTGAGACTAATAGTCCTCCGTCCTAAAAATAAAAATAAACAAATCAATAAATAAAAATGAACAAATAATGGAATAAAATAAAATAAATAAAGGGAATAAAATAAAAATAAATACGTGAACAAATAAAATAATAAAACAAATGAAAATAAATAAATAAAATCTTGAAAAATCACCCCTAAATTCTAGGTTTTAACCCTTATTAGTTAATAAATTAAAACTTTCTGTGTTCTAAATAAAAATCCAAATTCTTTTGAATAGTTGACTTTCCTGGGAGTCTAAAGAACTCTACCACTGTGCTACATAAGAAACTCCATATATTCTTACAGAACTTAGATCAGCGCTGTAAATGTTGGACTTGATCGCGTAATGGTATAACGTTCTTTTGTTTGAAGAAAAAAAGTAATTTTTCAAAAGATGGCGTGAATACTACATTTAAAAATTACATCTCTGCAATAGATTTTCTTTGTTTTCAGCATTTAAAATACAATCGAACTTATTGGTAATAACGTCATCTTAGTTGGCCGAAATATTTCTATTTCTGATGCTATAGCCTAGTGACATAATTTATAACCGAGTTATAAATATTTATATACGAGCTTATATAATAATATATTTATATACAAGCTGGCTCATTCGACATTTTTTTTTTTTTTTTGCCTTAGGTTGTCACATGTGTCCAGCGAGTAGAAGATTTATCAAGCGTTAGCCACTGTTTCTGCCATCATATATTACTTTTTTTTCAGTTACGTGTTTCATTGTTTTTCACAATTTTAGCTTAAAAATGTGTGATATAAGAAATTGCTCAGCAATAACTTGTTCAAATCCCTTCAAGATAAAACATAAAAAATTTTAATATTTCCCCCGGATTCCACGGGATGGAGAACATTAATTGCGATAAATGCGCTAAGCGGGAAAGCTGACGTCTTCTTAGCCATAAAGATGGCGGCTGATGTGTCGGTATGTAATATCATAGGAGCTTTACGATTTAAAAGCCATTGAAATCGCTCCATTTAATTGAACTAACGAAATAAAAAGAAAATGATTTCGTTATTATAAAACATAAGAGTGCAATAGCTGAATGAAAAATTACAAAAATCTTTTTTTTTTTTTTTCCTTCAGAGAAGAATTTTTTTTTTAATCTAAAGCAATTCAGAGCAAATTGAGGAGAAAAAATTAAACTCTGTTTTCTCCTTCGGATACAATTTTTCAGAAAACACAAAAAAACTAACAAATTAAAAAATAACTAAACTTAAATCTTAATTATCGTTCGTTTAGATGAATTTCTAGTTATTAGGAAGATATGTAGACATATCTATGAAAATATGTAGACATACTATTTTAAGTTGAGTTCAAAGAAAAATTCCTAACTCATTTTTATTTATTTATGTATTTTTTGAGAAAACACGGTGTGAATGTTATTGGTCTTTAATTATGGTCACTTGCAGCTGTGAGCAAGGAAGTGGGGCCTTATGATTTCTATATACTTTGAAATTTGATATAAATTGTTTTTAACTTATACACTGTCCACCAATGAGTATCTGGACACTTTTGAATTTAGACGTTTTGTCAGATATCTAGAAAAAAATTCTTTAGGAATCATCTTGAAACTTTGATAGTGTAAAGAAAAAGAACATGTCATACTACATATATTTTAGCAAAAGCTGTGTCCTGAAGAGGAAAAGGGGACCAGTAAAAAATTAATAAATAATAAAAATGTTTTGCATCAGTCTGTAAAAAGTAATGCTTTAAATACGTTTTGGCAGTAGCATGTGTTTATTAGGATTTTTCTCATTATCTGTGTAAATATTTATGAGGCTATCCTATATATTAATGGAAATATAACTTTTTTTTTTTTTAAATTGAAAAAAAAAAAAAAAAAAATCCAATTTTTTAGTTATAACACGTAGATCCAGTACAAAGCCATTTTTAGGGTATTTGGCATACTGCATTAGACACAGCATATTGCAATCGGAATGCAAAAATGTTAAATATCTTACAAAATATGAGTATTTTTACTAAATAGTTTTTAACTACGCATGCGCTAGCTTTAAAAAAAAAATTCTTTTGCATAATATAATAGCCAAAATATTGAGCAACTTATATGACAACCCCAAACAAATATCATGTAAATTAAAAAAGTCATGAGAGATAATGAAAAATATTTCAGTTCTTCTCAAAAGAAAAAAAAAAAAAGATAGGGGTTTTTATCAATATTTATTTACAATCAGCGAGCACTTTATTTCCATTGGGCATTGATTGAATCAAAATAAAAATGTCAGCAAACCCCCCTTATAGTTTAGCTTTTATTTTGAGAAAACTGAAATTCTTTTCATTCTATTTTTTTTTTTTTTTTAATAACATTTTCAATTTACCTGACATTTTTTTCAGAGTTTTCATATAAGTTGTTCAATACCTTTGGCTATTAAATTGTGCAAATACATTTTTTTTAAAGCTAGTGCATGCGTAGTTAAAAAGTTCTTACCAATAACGCTCATACATTTCGTAAGATGTAGAACATTTTTGCATTCTGATTGCAGTATGCTGTGTCTAATGTAGTATGCCAAATTTTCTATTTGATATAAGAAAGTGGTATTAACACTGAAGTTTATGAATGATTGAGTAAAACGTATATTTTTTACATTATAAATAAGTTGACGATATAGCCGAGGACACCATAACTGAGTTCAACTGTAATTGATTTGTTACGGAAACGGCAAATGTTTCAATAAATGTTTAGTAAAGGGGAAAAAAAGCATTATGCATGCAAAATTGTGCCTCAATGTCAATAACGTTTGAATAAAGGTGTTTGGGTATAGATGACCTTCTCCGTTTTCTATGTTACATAGTTTTCACGAAACAATACTCCATCTCACCACAAAAAAGATGTAAAACAATATATTTAGTTATATCACTTTCAAAATCAGTGAAAATAGTATATGACAATGTTTGACTTATTCAGGTATGTTTGCCCACTGCATGAATGTATCTCCAAAATCAAACATATAGTTAAATATTGTTAACAGTTATTATTCACCTGGCTCGTTTACTCATTAGCTATCTTTTTTCCTCATCTGGTATGTGCAGCCTATAAAAATTCTTGATGTTCACTGAAAAAAAGCTTAGAATCGAGGTCGTATCCGCATTGCAGTTCCCTTGTTTCGAGTCGGAAAATCATTGCATATACAATTGCTCCACAATAGAGAGGGAAGAGATTGGATGCGCACGGAATAAATTAAGGCATAGAGATATTATAGACCTGGGATCATTGAAGGTTAAAATAACACTTTTACATTCTCCGGATTAAGGCTGTTTGAAAAGATTCTGGGACAACCAATATTTACATTTGTGCGTTTCTGATATTTTCGAATTATTAGTAGATATCGAAGGATGTTTTTTCTAGATAAGCAATTTTTTTTTCCTCATCCGATTTCTGCGTCACTGATGAAAAAATAATATACCTAATGGTTAATGTATCGATGAGATTGAATACTATACATGGTGTTCTCAAAATATTGACCTCGGTCTTAATTCCTTAAAAAAATTATCTTAAACAGTAAAAGCAAATTACATAGTGATATAGTGATATAATGAAATATGATAAAGTGTAAAGTTCTAAATACAAAGAAGTACAGAATTTTATAAAATATATGAAAAAGGTCAAAAGATTCATTTCCAAGAATTAAAAAATTTAAATTTTTATAAGTTTTTCCTAAAATATATCGAATGAATAAAACTCATACCACATTCTAATGGGACTAGTTCGTGTAGATTTTCATTTTTCTATTTTTTGTGCAATACTTAGTGAAATTCTGATGAATCCATTGGAAAGCTTTTCTCTTGGATACAAAATCATGTTAGACCCTTACAATTAAATACTTGTTTTTGTTGATACCCAAAACAATTTTCCAACAAGCTTGTAATTATGTCAACTAATCCTGCACACGGGGTTAGTTGACATAATATGATATGAATGTAATACAGCAAATTTCAAGGAAAAATATTTTATTTTAATAATATTTATCTAAATATTCCTGCCTAAATATGTGAAAAAATAATGAATTAAAAATTCTACTTAGCATTATAGTTACCTATAGTTCTTCATATAGAATTAACTCAATGTTTGAAATCAACCACAAATGCGGAAGTTGTGTGCTTGCTTATTATTTGAACAGGAGGGTACAATTTTTACACAATTTTACTTTAGCTGTACAAAATTGAATCTTTCTCGTCTGTCGATCTCCATTTTCCTTCCTTTTTGACTATAGTGGACATGCGAATTACATTCCCATAGGTTACTTCAGTTTTTCTAAGGTACTGGCAAAATTAGTGTTTCATCAAAACAAAGTCATTTATTTTGCATTCATCAAGGTAATCAGAAGGCCCTTGATTTTATTCAGGATTCGTACTTGGTCTTGTTTTGCGTGACCTATTGACATCTTTCGGAAGTTCCAGAACTGCGTAGAAATTGTCGAATGAAAACCTTCGCCATTGTCTTGGCAGGAATCTGAGATTAAAATAATTTCTTCATTTTGAAGAGAATCTCTATCCTTTGAACTATTATTATAGAAAATCAAGCTATGTTATATAGTTATGCCATAGCTATGTTATAGCGATTCCAACTGACCCCATACCTAACTATGCCAACTAGATATATCCATTAGATGGATATCACAGAATACCAAACATCAGGAAAAAAAAATATTGTGATACATGCTTGCAACCATAGTTAACCACTCTTTCGAAAACCGTCATAAGCATCACCTCAATTTGTTCTATAGATACTCTAGACCAAAAATTTCTACGATGAAAAAATTTATTCACCAGTCAGAAAAATGATGAAACAGAGATTTTTCTTTCATGACGCTTTCAAACAAACTGGATTTATGATGAAACGTGTACCTATGCATATACTTTCCACTAGTAAAATGACAGCACTCTACTACTACTGTGGCAGGAAATAGAAGCTGAGTGCCAACTAGCTACTAATGCTAATTAACTCCTGTATTCCCTACAAAATTTTAGTTTGTATCATAAAAAGCCCTAGAGATATAACAAGATGGATATGCTGACATATAAACGACTTTTTAAATGTCTGAGGGAAAGTAAAAGGTGTTGGCATATCGCATTTTAGGAGTAACACAAATTGCGAGAGTAAACAATGTTCTCGTCAATAAATAAACATATTTACGTCTTAACTGCTCATTAATTCTTTATGAACATAAAAAATATTTTTAGGTCTTGTTATGGTACAATGCTGCAATTTCACTCTTATTAATCTATGGCCCAAATTTATTCATTAGAATTATTTTACTTTCCTTTGTATTCACAAAAACGTATTGAATTCGCAAAAATTTCCAATTTCCGATTTTTGATTTATTTGCACGTTTTGAGAACTCCTGAACACAATTTTACTATTAAAAAAAAAAGAAAAAGAAAAGAAAAGAAAGAAAGAAAACTTTGTGTGTGTGTGTCATAGAGAAATAAAAATTTTGTAGCATTTCCAGTACAATAACTAATGTGGAAAATTTGTTATAAGTTTATATTTATTTGCACCTTGATATAAATTAGCGCTAATCAACATGTGGCGCTGTTAAGATGCGAGTTACCCGTATACGGCGAGAGTGTATGCCATCTTCTATATATTTAATTGCACAAAACTTTATATTTACGAGGGCCATTATAAAAGAATATGCAAATTCATTTTGGGTCATATCGGTCGACAGGTGGCGTCGTTATGCTGCGATGTGTCTCAATTACTAGAAGGTTGATTGGGTTTTACGCCTATCTACAATTATTGGAAGGATCTCAGCTTCTATAGAGAGTGAATGCATTTATGATATACGAGATAGCCATTACAAAAATGAATGCTGACTTAATATGTATATCTTATATTGTATATCGGCCGACAAGCGGTGCTGCTATTTCTCCATTTTTGTGATGTAAATTATAGCTGCATCTCAGTATTTGTTGGTTGAAATTTCACCAAACTGTCCATGTAAAATGTTTATTATCACAAACTAAAATTAAACATGTGTTTATATTAGCAAGCAAGTGGTACTTGTATGCAGAATGATATAGAAGAAAGTTTTGAGATGGCCAAAAGTACTAGTTTTACACACGGAGCAAACCAAAGCTGCAAGGAGGTCTTTATCTCCGCAACCACAAATCGAAGACATATACTTCCAATTACAAAATGTTTTTAAAAATGTAAGTATTTATGATGCAGTATGTTTAACCCTCGCTTTCTCAAGATCAAGGCCTTATTGCAGAAAAATTACTTTAAGGTGCCGCTTGGCACGTTTGGCGAAAATCACCAGCATCGCGCCTTTTTGTATCGTTTAGAAGTTGCAACATTCCACTGGTTACGTTTGCTATCTCTGGCGAATTAGCGCACTTTTTGAATGAGGCGGGCTTAACTAAATTTCAACTTCAAAATGGGGTCAAAATGACCCCAGCTTGGGAAAGTGAGGGTTAAATAAAAAAAATTACATAAACTAACTTTTTACACAATCCCCATACTCTGTGGTCATATTTAGTAAATTTTGACACTTATCCTAACAAATATAACGCAAAAAGTTTCACTTTTATGCGCCCAAAAGTTTAGTTTCAAAGTATTAAATCCCCCCCCCCCCCCCCCACCAAAAAAAAAAAAAAAAAAATCGATCTTTGCAACTAAACACATCTCGTTCAATTTTTGGCTCACACAAGTGAGACTTCTGTGTTATATTTGTTAGGATGAGTGTAATCTTTTACTAAATATGACTATGGAATAAAAAGTCAGTTTTTTGTAATTTTCAAAAGATTGTTTTTTTAAATTTAAACATTCCATATCATTTTTTTAAAAAACATTTTGTAATTGGAAGAATATGTCTGCGACGAATGGTTACAAAGATAAATAGCTTCCTCACGACTTTGTTTCGCACCCTGTGTATAGAGACCGTATAAAACTTAAATTCAGCAATTCATGAAATCGAGTATCTGAAATATTTAGTCGATTTTGTAAAGTTCTGTACATTTTTTACGAGTCCTTGTAATTTATTGCTTAAGTATAATATCAATAGTTATAAGATAAAAACTCTTTTTATATACCATATTTTTAAATTTTCTGTTGAATCATATAAACTATATAATTCTATGTATTAATAAATACGTTTATAAATATTTTTTGATGAATTATCCCATCAACTTGAAAGAAAGTGGTCAAATCCGTAATAAAGAGAGCAATTATAAGAAATTTTCAAACATTTATTAATTGAATAAAAATATTAAAAGAATGCATTGCCACCGTGTTTTGAGCTATTCTAAAAGTTTCAAATGTCTAGCTAGTCGGGAAATTATAGCTATAGAACTATATTAGCACTTTATCATAAAAATTTTAAAGTGATAAAGACGTCAATTTTTGTGAAATGCATAATTTAATTTTTTACAATTTTCTATTGTTCATGTTTAAGTTAATGTATTTAGTTTCCTGTCGAAAAAAAAAAAAAAAAAAAAAAAAAAAACTCGTAAATTTTTCTGGCAACAATTAAATTATAAATAAAACTTAAATGGCTAATTTTAAAGCTATTATGAGGGTATTATTTTCACAATTTATTAATTAATTAAAGGAAAACATTTATTAATTGAATAAAAGTATTAAAAGAATTCATTGCGATCGTGTTTTGAGCTATTCTAAAAGTTTCAAATGTCTAGCGAGTCGGTAAGTTAGTTAAAAATCGATTACAAGATTTGTACTGGACAAACAAACAAGAAAGCCAGTAAATAAAAACATGGTACAGTCGGTAACAAAAGTCTCCGAACACTAGCAAAAAATCCTATATAAAAATAGTACACTTAATACAGTTTTGTTAAATTAATCCTTGTCGAATCCTGTTCTTAGTCCGTCTAAAAACAAGATTCGACAAGAATTTATTTAACAAAACTGTATTAAGTGTACCTTTTTTATATAGGAATTTTTGCTAGTATTCGGAGATTTTTGTTACCCACTGTAATAATTAAGAAGAAATTACACAAAATAATACGTGACACGAACATTCTTTACAAATTAAAGTTTAAAGAAAACACATTTTTTCATGCTTTTAAACTTGGTTTATTACATATCGGAGTCAAATCTTGCAACTAAATTTTAATTCACTTCCTATTATCCCACTGAGCTGCTATTATGCAAGCACTAACGAACTTGAGGAGATAGGGGCAGAGGGCACATGGCCCCAATTACAATTTAAATTTTGTTTATAATACATTGTGGAACAAAAGTGCGTTTTTATTTTTATTTTTTTGTTTATTGGTATTGGTTTTTTTTTTCTAAAATTATAGCAACAGGTGTTTTACAAAATTTTTCCCATTTATATCGCTTATTTTTGTGTATAGTATAAAAAAATCTACTAAAACTTCACTCCATCTTCGAACAATTAGAAGTTGGCACTTGTTTAAATAAATTTTCATCAGAGACTAACAAGGAAACATTCCAAAGGTGTCGTCTGCAAAAAATATTGAAAAAAGATATATGTGATTCTACTCTTCATAAAACACCAGAAAGTGAAAAAATTATCGGCTGAAATGAATTACAGCGACCACAAAAAATTATCGAAACTAAGCATATTTGGCGATTTCATACTGTTAGGCGATTGATTTTGAGTACTTGGCGGAGAAGCAAAACAAGGTTCTGTTCGTACAAGGCAATCTCGGTGCTAAGAAATGCTTAACTTTGATATTTTTTTGTGATCGCTGTAATTTATTTCAGGCGGTAATTTTTTTCACTTTCTGGTGTTTTATAAATAGTAGAATCACATATATTTTTTTCAATATTTTTTGAAGATGACACCTTTTGAATGTTTCCTTGTAAGTCAGTAAATAAGCAAAAGAGAAACTCTTAATAGAGTGTATGAGTATTTCTCGATGGTATCAAATCCATAAAACTTGGTCTTGCCCAGGTAGGTAGGGGCCGAGTACTTCTTGACACATTCCTAAATTTGTACAATGCATCGTAAAGATCAGACGAAGTTCTGTATGAAAGGCATTAGCACATACTATCGCACAAACAGGTTTTTCCACAAGGGAAAAGGACGAAATATCTTCGTTTGATACTTTTACCTCATTTATATTCTTTTTTCTTTCACGTACTTTTGACTATTTACATCTTATACAGTAGTTTTCAGCATGAACTCCTCCAATCAGAGAATCGCGATTACAGAACATCCTCTATCCCCATTCCTTTCAAACCTTTGGGAGGGGAATTACCGCCAAATATTGTATCCGTTGTTTATATTTGTGGATTTAGTGTATGCTTAAAAATAACCCTTGATTACTGAGCTGAAGAAAGTCGTTCGGTAGCATTGAGATGCAATATATTACGATTCAGAATATACCGGGTGATCCAAAAGTCACTGGATTTTTTAAAACCTTTTTATTATTATACTATCTGCAATAAAATGATGCGGTTTACACAGAAATGCTCAGAAACACGGGGGATTTTTTTTTAAAATGAAAAACAATATATTTATATTAGTTACATTTTTGACCAAAAGGTGGCGCTGGAGTTCAATTAACAGACTTATAAAATTATAATACAGTTCACTGATATGAATAAAAGTGTTTGAATACCTACAGCTATTCAATTTGATTCCCATCACTGACAATTTCATACGTCTGACGATTGAAGACACCCTGCACAACGTTAGAAAGCATATAATTGAGACATGGTTGCGGATAGCTTCTTTTAACTGCGCCAAAGTCGTAGGCCGATCTCTATACACACGTGACTTCAAATACCCCCATAACCAGAAGTCACAAGGTGTAAGATCTGGAGACCTTGGGGGCCATTCGTGTGGAAAACATCGACTAAGGACATGGTTGCCTCCAAATGTCAACTTCAGAAATGTCGTGACAGGAGTAGCTATGTGCGGAGGCGCTCCATCATGCATAAATGTTATTGAATGGAGTGCTTGTCTCTCTTGCAAGTAAGGGATGACTTTATTTTTTTTCATATCGTTTACCTGTGACAGAAACTGTTTGAAATGTTATGAGATAATGCGCAATTAAATCATATGCTTAATTAACGTATGATAAGATTGTATTCTACATGAAACACTAGCGCCACCTTTTGACGAAAATTATAAATAATATACAATATATATATATATATATATATATATATATATATATATATATATTCATTTAAAACAAAAATACCCCCTGTTACTGAGTATTTCTGTGCAAACCGCATCGTTTTATTGTAAATAGTTTAATAATTATAAAGTTTTAAAAAGTCTAGCGACTTTTGGGTATTTTCTTCCGTCTGGTAGCATCTTAACAGTAATTTAGTTACAACAGCCGAATCGTGGTTTTATCTGCTACCAAATTTCGACCAATTTTTCGCTACATGACATCCATTAACCCTAAAAGTAACTTAAAAAATTATAAATTAGTTTTCATTTAAATTGTTAACTAATTGATGGTATAAAATTTTTCATGATACATATGTTTTTTCTTTTAATGCTTCGCTAAATCATTTTATAAAAATCTATTTTAGGTATAATTACCTTAAGGGGACTTGGAACGATTGAAGGCTTCATATAAAAACTTATATTTTCCTTTAATATGTATAAATTTAACTCTATTAGGTTTTCTCAATAAAATATGTATTCAGGGAACAATTTGCATATTTTTAGGAATTCATGATCTTCAAAATACCAAAACTTTCACCGATATATAAGAAAAACCTTAATATTTTTTTGGGTGTTTAATAGAATCTAGTGAAAAGAATTAGGGATGGATTTTGAAATTTAGTATTAAGTTTCGGGGGGGGGGTGAAGTTAAAAAGTGTACGTCTATGTAAATATGGCAAAGAAACATGATTTTTGTTATATTTTTATTTTTAATATTATTTCTTTCAAAAATATTGCAAAACCCATCCTTAATTCTTATAAGTAGGTTCTATTAGGTATCCACAATATAGTATATCCTTTTTTATAATATCTGTAGAAGTTTCAGCTTTTTGAGTATTACGAATTCATGAAAAAATGCAAACTGAGAAAACGCAATTTAAAGATTTAAATCTGCAAAAAATCCATCAAGAACCATGAGAATTGTTGCCTGACACCACGACTTAAGACGAGTGGAGAAGGTTAAAACGTTTTTTCGGGATCGACTTTCCCCAAATTCTCTGCAAGACCATATGATTACGAAGAAAAAAACATTAAATGAAGATTTTTATATTATTAGGTGAAAAATAAATTACTATTTGATAATCATTGATATTTATAAACCAAATTTATATAAAATAAACCAATCCTATATATTATAGCTTAAAAATATTTATTTATATTTATAAATAAATTTTGTAAAAACTAAATCAATTAAATATATTATATTTTAAGTTATTATACGTTCTGTACAGATATACTAACTGCTGACTAAATCAAAATCTACCTATCTATCTTTATACATACATATATCTGTGTGCGTACCTAAAAGCATATAACTATGTCATAAAAAAGGTTGAAAGCTTTGTCATTTTCATCTGAAAGTGAAAAGTGTTCTACTTCCTGTACAAGAGAATTACATATGCGGACAGTCACAACGGTCATGGAATAGTAACAGTATGGAAACATGTAACGCTTCATATAAATGAAAGATATTTCATTTTTCTATATTCTAAAGAGTCAAAACACTGTGATAATTTTCCCTTTCCCTTTTTACATAAGGTTGTAATTATTTGTCGAGAAGTAGTTGCTATTGCGTTATTATATATATATATATATAGTTTCAGTACTCTTGCATCTGTTGCTTGGCTTTCACTATGTTTTAAAATATTATTAATGGATACATACATATACATACCTATATATATGTGTGTGTGTGTATGTATGTATGTATGTATAAATATTTATACACACACCGCGTAAAATACCGTTCAAACGCACGTGAAGTTTGAGGTAAATTTGGGGAGGGGGCGAAGAAATGGTAAAAAGTGCAAAAATATAAAAATTAACAATGATTTTTCTACTAAAGTTATATGACTTAATAATAATAATAATAATAATAAAGGAATTAAATACAGTAAACACTTGGTTAACCGGCAGTCAGCTAATCGGAAAACTCTTTTCTTTTTTTAAATAAATGAATAATTTTTTTTTAAAAATAAATAGAGAATAAATAATTTAAAAATAATATATATAATAAAATAGCATGTGTGTGTGTATATCGGGCGCTTTTTAAGAAAACGTCTGATCGCAGAGGTACACAAATTTACATGGAGATTCATATTAACCTCTTCTAATGCACCTTGAAGCACGATTTCCGAATACTTGATTAGTTTCTTTTTCTTTTCTTTCTTTTTTGTTAATTATTTAAAATACGAAAATGAAAATGATAACCTTACAACAGCTTTAAAAGTAGCCATTTAAATATGAGCTTTAAATTTAATTGTTGCCAAATAAGTTTACGGGTTCATTTTTCTTTTCGACACAGAAAGAAATATATTTTCATGCGAATAATAAAAAAAAAATCAAAAATTAAATTTTGTTATGCATATGACAAAATGACGTAATTATAATATTAAAAATTAAATAATAATAAAATACTTATAGATAATCATGGCCATTTTAAAATTTTTTAACTAAGGTTACCAAATATCCCCCTTTTCTGGGGACAGCCTTTATTTTGAAATGTTTTTGTGTTTTGAAAAATTGTAAAAAGTAAATTATTCATCAATGATATTTTATTTTTAGTCCTCATTTATTAAGGATGAAAAAATACATCCGTAATTGGATAATTGTAGCAATATTTAACACTTCTCTGATAAAGGTACGCTGATCAGGTCACTATAATTATGACGCTGGATATTTTTCACTAAGCACTCTACTTTCACGACAGAAATTTTAAGCCAATTAGTACATCAAAAATTTAAATAAATTATAAAATATTAGAAAATAAATAAATAGATAAGTAAAAGAAACAATAATTGCGCAAATTGTCTATTTTTGTCTCGCTATTTCATTTTACAGAATAATATAAATAAAAGTTAAATTGTTTAAAATAAAAAGAAAGAAAGAAACAGAAACAATAATCGGAAACATTTTCTATTAAAAATCGAAAATGACGACAAAAATTCAAAAATCTCTAAGGAGAGCTATAATAAAGCGGTACTATAATAAGGTTTAAATAGCAAGAAATTAAAACTTCTTCACACACCATAAATTTTAAATCAGCACAACCGGTTTCGAAAGGACGGAGCCTTTCTTCATCAGGTGCAAACACGTGCAACTGCCTTGGAGGCAAAAGCAAGACTGAAAACAGGACAAAATCCAGGGGGGGGGGGGAGGAGCAACACAAACAACCAATAGGAAGCAACATGCAGGGCAGGACCAAGGTTCTCTTTTATCTGAAGGACCTTATACTGAAATTAAAAAAGACCAAACTAAATCTCTTCTAAGCTCTGTTCAAAAAGCTGTTAAAAATTCCACCGTTCTTAATGACAATACCAAATTCTCGGTTTCCCCTTCTTCAGCAATTTGTGCTCGTTTTTATGCTTTACCTAAAGTTCATAAATATAATGTTCCCCTCAGACCTATTGTTTCGAATATTGGTACTGCTACTTACCCCCTCTCTAAATTTTTAGCTTCTATTTTTTCTCCTTTATGCAGCACTAATAGTCATACTATAAAAAATTCCTATGATTTTGTTATGAAGTTAAATAATTTGAATCCTGTAAATTGCTCTATGTTATCTCTTGATGTGAAGTCTTTATTTACTAACGTCCCCACTGAAGGTGCGCTTAATTGTTTAGAAAAAAGGTTACGCGAATTTCATTATTCTGACATTGAAATCAAAGAATTTGTCAATCTTACTAAACTCTGTGTTTCCCAAACTACTTTTGAATTTAATAACAAATTTTATAAACAGTGTGATGGTTTAAGTATGGGTAATCCTTTATCTCCTATTCTTGCCGATATCTATATGCATTATTTTGAGGAAAAATTATTAAAGATGTTAAATTTAAAATGCTGGTTACGTTACGTAGATGACACTTTCATTCTTGTTGAAAATCCGTTTGATGTTTCTGCCATTCTTAATATTGCTAATGCTATTGATCCCCATATTCAGTTTACCTTCGAGTTAGAAAATTGTAATCAACTTCCCTTTCTTGATGTTTTAGTTACTAGGTACGATTCCTCTTTTAAAACCTCTGTGTACAGGAAACCTTTCTCTGTTTCTAACCCTCCCCATGCTCTCTCTAATCATCCGGCTAAACAAAAAATTGGCACCTTTTACACTTACGTGTATCGTGCCCTTAAAATTTGTTCTGATACTTCTTCTCTTAAAGAAGAACTGAATTATTTAAAGTCTGTTGCTATTAAAAGAGGTTTTAGGCCCTCTATAATTGATAAAGCTCTCAAAAAGTTCAGTAGGCCAACTTATAATTCTACTCTTTCCATTGATGATAAAATTAAACCTGATAATCTTGTTGTTTTACCTTTTTATCCCCCCTTATGTTTTAAATTAGCCAAAGTTTTGAAGCGTTTCAATTTTCAAGTTATTTTTAAACCTGCCAATAAATTCCAATTCCCTTCAACCAAATCCCCTGTTCCTGAGCTTCAAAAATGGGGTATCTATAACGTCCCTTGTAATAACTGTGATTTATCTTATATTGGTCAAACTAAAAGAAATCTTAATGTCGTTTACGTGAACATTCTCGGTATGTTGTTAATCAAGAAGTTTCTAAATCTTCTATTGCGAAGCACAGTTGGGAATTTGATCATAGTTTTAATTTTAAGAGTGCCAAAATTATCTTTCATGCCAAACGCGTTTCCGAACTGCATTTTTTGGAAAATTTAGCTATTTACCTTAATCGTGATAAAATTGTCAATGAAAAATCTGATTCCACTTTGTTGTCTACAGCCTGGAAAAATTTGTTTAATTAAATAAAATTGTTCTAATTAAAAAAAAAAAATAATAATTAATGGATAAATTTTATTAAATTTACTTATTAGTTTAATATTATTAAAATAATAATAATAATAATAATAAAAAAAATAATTGTTTACTCTTTTTTTCCCTCCTCTTTTTGTGGTGTGTGTGTACTTGTGTTCCTCTCTGTTTGGTCCTGCCCTGCATGTTGCTTCCTATTGGTTGTTTGTGTTGCTCCCCCCCCCCGGATTTTGTCCTGTTTTCAGTTTTGCTTTTGCCTCCAAGGCAGTTGCACGTGTTTGCACCTGATGAAGAAAGGCTACGTCCTTTCGAAACCGGTTGTGCTGATTTAAAATTTATGGTGTGTGAAGAAGTTTTAATTTCTTGCTATTGTCTGTACGCCAGTTTTTTTAATTTATTTAAGGTTTAAATAATTATTTATTTTTCTATGTAATAATCACTATTAATTAACCATAAAAAAATTTAAATTAAAAAATATATGGGTGATTGCCAATCTAAAGGGTAGAAAACGAAGACTAATTTGAAAATATAAAAATTTTACCGAAAAAATGTGAAAAAATTCCTTAATTCCTTTTTGACAACTATGAATCTAAATTACTTGATGAGCTATCTCGTTAGCTATTTTTTGGTTGGTAATTAATTAATTTCAAAATTAATGTGTCAACGGAGCGGACATCACTGACCACGGAGTGGACACTTATAAATATCCAAACCTGAAAGTTATTTTGCAGCTGTATCTTTTCATCCTTATTGTTTTACTTGTGTTTTAGAAAATAATCAACAAATATTTTTACTTTAATTCTTTTGAAAAATGAAAATAACAGGAAAATAATTGTTGGTTCCGCATATTCTTTCTTTCTTTTTTTTATGTGATTGATCTAATATGTTGAAGACACTTGTATTTCCTTGCTATTTTTCCTGTTAAAAAACTTCGAAGATTTCTTTAAGTTTCTTCTTTGATTTTGCGCCTTTAAAACTTTCTTTTATTGGCTTTTTTATAACCTCGCCAAAAATAATACATTTCTCAATTTCTTTTGAATTTGCTTCTGTGATAATTTTTTTCACTTTTCTCTTGGGTTTTTCAGAATCAGTAGTATTATTTTTTGACTTCACATCCTTAGATCTTTGCACATGCTTTTTGTGTTTTTCAAGCTTCCTAACCAATTTTTTGTTTTCTTCACAAAGCCTTTCACTGTTCTTTTTCGACCTTTTTCTTCCACTTTCTAGTCTGCTAGATCATGATACAGATGGTTTTTCAGAGATGGATTAATTTGTGGTAGTGTGATGTTTATGGCTGCTGAATGAGGTGTCTCAGGCAGGGGCGTAGCGTGAAAATTTGATTGGGGGGGGAGACCCGACGTTTGGCGCCCTTTCGTATTCCTCATCTGAAAATGCCACCCACATACTTTCAAGAGTGTTGCCAACCGACGAGAGGGCCTGTGTCCCTCTCGTCGGTTAATACGTAACCCCCCCCCCCCTCTCCTTCGGGGCATTATTCCTAAAAATCTGCCAAGAAAAAAAAAAAAAAAGGCTGTTTTTTTTTCCCTCAATTTAGTAGCTTTTTTTTATACATCTTTGGAGCATTTAAACTATATTAATTAAAAACGAAATGTTGAATTACTAAACTAAATACATGGAAAAACCTTTACTGACTTCGTTGCTTGCCGTTAAGCAACGAAGTCAGTAAAGGTATTTTCATGTATTTAGTTTAGTAATTCTTTGGAGCAATTTTTTCAGCGAATCTATATATTAATACGCAGACATGAAATTCCTCTTAAATTTTTAGCCTATTCAATAAAAGGAAGGGATTACAAGTAGTATCGTTCGAAAGATATGGTTAATGTGCTTTGCAGAAATAAATACATTTATATATATTCTCGTATGAGACTAAGCAAAAGCATCTTTCTTAGGACAACCAGAGTATTGGTTTGAGATAAAGTAGAACAACTGAAAAAGATTTTTCCCCCTTTTCCGACAAGTTTAAAGATACTACATTATAATTCAGGTAAAACATAAAACTTTCAAAATAAATTTTAAGAAATGAAAGTAGTAACTGTTCCTAAGGAAAGCAACTTTGTGTTTTTAGAGTGGATAATACCTAATCTCACCGACAGCCGTGGCCCATGTTACTCTATGGGAAAGTTTGATTTCATGATTACTCATTACATAATGTATATTTAAATTCTGTTTTCACATTTAGAAAATTTACAATCGTTTATTTATTTTTAATGTAATTCTAAGTTCAAAAATCTGAATTTTCAATATGTGCATTTTTCTCTTTCTTTTTTTTTTTTTAACCGCAAAATGAAATATTAAAAATTTATCAATTTTTGGAAAATGACTAAGAAAAACATAAGCCTTACACATTTGTTCTGATCTGTCTAGTCTTTCGAAAGAAATTAATTACTTAAAATCTCTTGCTCTTTCTCGAGGCTATAATTACTCTATTATTAATAAAGCTTTATATAAATTCAAGAATCTAAACGTTCTGATACCAAATTGAACGATCACAGTCTCATTCCAGTTGTTTTACCTTTTTATTTATCACTTTCTTTTAAAACTTCTAAAATTCTCTCTCCGTTTGGTTTTAAAGTCATTTAGAAACCCGTCAACAAAATTAAATTATCTTCTCTTAAAGATCCCATTCCTACTGAAAACCGTTCTGGCATTTATTTAGTCTTATGTTCGTTGTGCAATTTAGTTTATATTGATCAAACAAGAAGGTGTTTGAAATATAGAATAAATGATCATCATTGAAATGTTCATAATGAAGAGATCTCTAAATCTATTGCTTCCCACTGCTGGGCTCATAGTCATCGTTTTGATTTTTCTAAAACTAACAGAATTTCATCTCCTGTCTTCTCTTCCCATTTGAATATCCATGAAAATTTTTACATATTTAAAAATTCGAAAAATCTTCTTAATGATATTTGTTCCACTTCATTCTTGTCTGATGCTATGAAATTACTCACATTAGTTCAATTTTAATTTAATTTTGAAATTTTTAGATTTTGTTCCCTTTTTTAATCTAATTTACTTAGGTATTTATTTGTTTTCTTCTTTTATTTCATAATTATGTAGGGCTGACACTAGGCTAATTTGGCATGGTGCCCTTTTAAACAGTTTTTAGCACCCTGTGGCCCCTTTTCAACATATTTTAGCACCTGGCGGCCCTTAAAAAAAAAAATTTGGTATAAAGTAGCCTTTTCTAACATTTTAAATGTTTAGAGGCCTTTACATCCCCCCCCCCCCTGACTTTTAAACTTTCTTAGCAGTAGTTCTTCAGCATTCCTGGAATAACAAATGCATACAGCCTATATATATAGACAAGGAAAATTAGTAATTTACTTTTGTTACGTACAAAAATCATAACATAGAACACCGCAAATTATGCAAATAATGCCCCTTTTTATTGAATTCCCCCAGGCTGCCCTTTAATTTTAGAGTCAGCACTATTCTCCTCACACCAGTATTTATGTTTACATTCATCTGTATATATTTTTGCTGCTCACTTAAAACGGTTTTGTGTGTTTCTGCTTTGACTGCAGCACTTGTCCCTACTTTTTTCGCCTGACGAAGGATCGTGTGTTCTTTCGAACCGAAACAATTATTGCAAGTTTACTGAATTTTATGGTGTTTATTCAAAGTTTTGTAATTATTGCTTTTAAACGCCAGCTCTGTGGTGTTTTCTTATTATGAAATTAGGTATTGTTCACTCTTAAGGAAAAAGAAAATCAGTAATTTATTTATTATTATTATTTTACATATTTAAACCAATTAAAAAACGTTTTTCTTTTTTCCCATATTGTGTGAAAAATATTTTAAGAAATGTAGTAGCCATTGCTAAGGAACGCGACAGAATTACCGCATGCCTTTATGTGGAAGAACAAACTAAAAAAGAGTCCCATTGTCCAAAATAAAATCTATTTTATACAGAAATTTATATCTTACTTAGGTGTTGGTGTTGGTGTTTGGGGAAAATTCTGAGTGATTGTTCTAGGGTCCTAGGCCTGAGGGGAATGCCTTCTGTGGAGGTCTTTCTATGGGATCCTAGCCCGTATTTCCGCAAGTTTCGGAGAAAACCACGGAAAATTCTGAACGATAGGCCGACAAGCGCGATCTGGGATCGTACCCGGCACCTCACGTCTACCTGCTTGACAGAAAGATTGTGGATTCAATAATCGAGCCAACTGAAGATTATCATGAAAGTCAGTCTCTGGTGCACATACACTCTGTCGTAGCTGCAATATCCTTCATGCTCCGTGCAAATAATACCTCTGGAAGATACTGAAACGGGGGAGCCCTCTTCCGCGGAAGATAAAAATTGTGATGGCTTGTCTTCGGATCGCCACTGGGGCGTTAATCCCAAACCGTGAAACTAAAATAAAAAATTTGCTTAAAGGATCACTTAGAATCAAAAATTGTTAGTGAGAAATCGTTATAACCAAATCAAACCTTATGTAATTTCGTTTTTATACAATAGCCATAACGTACAATAAAGTGCTTTTTTTTTCGAGCTAAGGTCTTGAAAAAACGTAATTTTAAGTCTTTGGAGGTGAGAAAGCGATTGTGCATACTTACGAGTCAGTTGTAAGTATCTGAAATGGGAAATCATGCCATTGCGCCCCCAAACAGGAATTTGTTATAATCAGATTTTTTTAAGGGTCGTGATAACGAAGAGAAATTTCAAGGATAGTTTGCACAGTAGGAAAATTGGTTGTTATACACTTTTAAAAAGGCTGTTTTAGGCGTCTAATTAGTTAAGAGGGCGCCACCTAACGGGAGTTTGCTACAGTCAGACATTTTAATGCGAACTTTTTTTGCAGGTCGGTGAACCAGTTGGTTGCCGAAGGAAGCTTCAGATGCATAAAAATCTTAAGTGTTTTTGGTAACTAACGATAATCAACAAAATTATGATCCACTTTCAAATGAACTTCAAGGCGCAAAACAGCGCCCCAGAAACCTCATTATGCCTTTGAAGGTGCCTGAACAGGGAAGGGCGCCGTTCAGCTGGAGTTTGCTACTCTTAAGGGGTCCCGAATACGATTAGAATTTTCAACAGTCTTTTGTACGGTAAGCGAACAGGCTATTGTAAGTGAACAAAACGGGAACTCATGCCATAGGCGCCCCCAAACAGGAATCCGTTATGATAAGATTTTTTTAAGCGCCATGAATACAATGAGAATTTTCAAGGGTCATTTGCACGATAGGAAAACAGGCTGTTTTAGGCGTCTAACTAGTTTAGAGGGCACCGCAGGCGCCACCAGACGGGAGTTTGCTACAGTCAGACACAACTTTTTTGCTGGTCGGTGAACCAGTTGGTCAGCTTGTGATACATAAAACTCTTAAGTGTTTTTGTTAAATAACGATAATTAACAAAATTATGATCCACTTTCAAATGAACTTTAAGTCGCAAAATAGCGCCCCCAGAAACTTCAATATGCCGCCCTATTTTTTAAATCATTGGGGGGGGGAGACTCCCCCCCCCCTCAAGCTACGCCCCTGGTCTCAGGAGGTGTATCATCTCTGAGATGTTCTTCAAAGATTATTCTGTTTCTTCAATCTCTCCCTTTGATTTCTGTTTTGGTTCTTCCATTTTTTCCTAACACTTCATTTCATTGGTTCAAACATTTTAACTACAGTATTCTTCCTTCTGTGATATATTTATCTTTCTTTAGCTTTTCCTTCTTCATGTCTTGCGGGATCATTTCTTATGCTCTTATTATACACAAAGATGTTTCACGCGACTTTTATTTCATCCAATTTTTGCTCCAATTTTCGAAAGCTGTAAACCGAAAGAAGGTTACAATAGTTGAATCAAAAATTGTTCGAAAAACTGGTTTACACGGTGTACAGTACATGTCAAGGCACACCTATTTATCTCTGTTTTAACGGGGACGACATGGGAGAGCGAAGAGGAAAACGGTGAATGAATTCCCGCCGGCGCTGTCATTTCTCGGTACATAAAGAGCTTTCTTCTCACTGGTTTATCACAGTCTGACTTGCCAGAAAAAATTGATCGTATTCCTAATTCCTATTACACTGGGCATTGACGTGATTTGAGCCAAATTTACAATTATCTCAAAAGTTGTGTGAAAACGTGTTGTGTGTAATAGGAGCATTAGTCTGTCTCTTGCTCTCTGCATACTTTTTCTTTTTTGTTCTTTACGTTTTTCTGTAGTTTGGCTGGGAAGTTTTCTTTTCTTGTTATTTTTCTTATCTTTTTCATTTTCAACTCCACCTAATTTTCTTTTTGACCGAGTTTGAGCGAAGGTTTGTGCACATTTGTTTGTCCTGCATTGGGTTACATGCGAATTTCCATTTTTCTTGAACAGCATAATAAATTTCTGCAAAGAAAATAAATATATATTTTAAGTATTGTTTATATATATATATATATATATATATATAAAAGTTATTCAATTAATAAAAATACAAAACAATTTTAGTTTTGCAGTAGAACAAAAATATTTTTATTTATTTTTTCTTCTGAAACTAAATTTAATTATATTTTCGCAATTATTTTTCTAAAGTGTTATGTCACCTTTTCTACATTTTACCTTTAAAATTAAAAAGAAAGAAAAAAAAAAAAAAAAAAAAGGACATATAGTATACATCATCCTTTTGCATTACTCTGTAAACAACACTCATAAAACTGTTCTTAAAATTATATTGATACGAATTCTGTTGTTACATTTAAACCATGAAGAGAAATGCTTAAGAGTTCAGTAAAAAATAGCAAATACTGTTTTAAAGACGTTGAAATGACATTTTTAGAAAATCACGAATAAAAATATAAAAGTTAGGGGGAAAATATATTTCCATTGCACCTTAAGCAATCAGTAGGCTAACAAAAAAAAAATAAATAAATAAATAAAGGGATAAAATTCATTTATCAAATTTATTTAGATTATTTTTCAAATGTATCTATTTTTAAGATTAATTTTGAAAGTATCCACTCCGTGGAAAGAAGTGTCCACTTCGTGATCAAATGATGTCCACGGAGTGGAAGTCCACGGAGTGGACAGAATGTCTGATTTTGAATTTTAAGGAACAAAGCAACAACGTCAGGAACAATTTAACTTTAGTGTTGAATTAAGTCTTATAATCATTAATTGTAATAATAATTAGATAATAAATAATCCTTATAATTACTTGTATACTTCTGACCACGGAGTGGACTGATGAGATAGCCAAACAGAGGTATCACAGATGAAATCTATTTTAACAGAACGAAATAAAGCATTGAGTTCAGCACATGTAGGTAAAAACAAAGATGGCTTCCCCTTCTTTCTTCTCATTTACACACTGGTGACAGACAGTGCCATCTACTGAACTTTATGGGAAATTAAATAGTTGTCCACGGAGTGGACGCATTTTATTAGGGACATTTGTTATAAATTAATTAAAAAAAACAAGATTCATTTTATAACTCTAAAATTTAATAAATATATTTTTAAGGATAATTATGTCCTGCTTAAATCAAAATGTAATTAAAAAACATTAATATTAAGCTTGAAAATAATGCTATATTCTGCAGACTTCCCTTGGGGACAGTCCACGGAGTGGACATTCCAGGTTTTATCGATCGAGTTCTAAGAAAAATAAATAACATTAAAAATTTTTATAATAATATTCAACTATAGAAAATCGTAAGAAATAGCCTAGTTGTAAATTTTTTTCTGATTGAAAATATTTTCTATTTTTGAGGGCTAAGGGACATGGTTTCTACCCCTTATGTTGGCAATGACCCATATACAACTATAAAAAATTAGTTGTCTCATACGGCAGACATAGCATTCATAGCATATTGTAATATTATATTTGGCGTGAAATTGCTGCCATTTTATGGACTAACTGCTGAATCAAATAAAATATAGGAAATAATATGAAATTAAATATTATGTATAGTACGTATAGTGTTGTTCATATGTGATTGGGATTGAAACAGAAAAGTGATGCTTCATTTTTTCCGATACTGTCCATTTCAAAACTGTCATCCGATAAGCACACAAACTGAAGCTCACGGGTAAGGCATTATTGCAGGCAATGGGGACACGTACACGAGGCTTTGAAGGCAGCGGGGACCCGAAGCGAGCTTTTGAGCAATTTCAATGTATTTTCTTTTTGTATTTTATTTATAAAGCGATATATGTATATATACATAAATATAAAAGGGATTCCGTTTTCAATTACTTTAAATATAGAGACCAGCGAAGCGGGCAGAGCCTGCTATTAACAAATAAAAATAAATTTAAAACAATAAATTATTTTAAAATATTTGCTGCTATTTTAGGAAACTCACGGTTTAAATTTTTAAATAATCAGTGTTCGATTTGTATAATACGAATCAATTTTTATATTTACAAAAGCGAGTATTGTAAAAGAAATATATCACAAAAAATTTAAAGAAAAAGAAAATCGTCGCCTATTTGGTAATAGTCTACCATTAAGAGTAAGGGGGCGTTTTTTCGGCATTTTAAAAACAAGCGAAAGTTCTGTGAAAAGCGGGGGTGGGGGCGTGTAATCGAGGGAGGGCGTTTTTGCCGTATTTTACGGTACATAACAATTATTAATAAATATAATTAAGTGATGTATATAAAATAAAAAAATTTAAATGAGCAAAAAGTATTTCGATATATTATGCATTTTTAATTCATTTATTTTGACCTTTTTTTTTTTCAGGACAATCAAATTCTTTCAATGGATAAAATTGAAACTATTTAATTAAATTATACTACCGATATAGAATATTTTATCAAATAAGACTTACGTATATTAATTGTTAATATTAATTGTTAGGTAGGGACCGCCTAGAGGTGTCAGAGATACTAATGACATGTACCAAACAAACAGTGAAAACTGAAGTTAGAAGCTTGTTATAAATACTTGAATTTAGAAAAAAAAAAAAAAACCTTCTAAAATAATTTCTCCCATTTCCCCGCATTTTGTAAATAGCAACATATGTTTGTTTTTATTTTATTACCATGTTTTTATTAACTTCTATTCTTGTTTGTCTGGTACAAATATTGCAATCGATTTTTAAGCAACTTCTCTACTAGCTAGACATTTGAAACTTTCAGAATAGCTCAGAACCCGATGACAACACAATTCTTCCAAGCTCGATTTTCGAATTTTTGATTAGTTTTCTTTTAATTAGTTAAAATATGAAAATAATAACCTCCTTATAGCTTTAAAAATAGCCATTAAAATATTAGCTATAATTTAATTGTTGCCAAAAAAAAAATAAATTAATTAATTAATAAGAAAAAAATTTAAAGAAAATAAATAAAAATTACGCGTTCATTTTCTTTCGACATAAAAATAAATAACTTAATAATAAACTTAAACGTGATAATAAATAATACACTTAAACGTGAACGTTAAAAATATATAAAAAAATAAATTATGCATCTCACAAAAATTGACGCCATTATCACTTTAAATATTTTATACACATTTATAAAGTACTAATGTATTTCTATAGCTATGATTCAACAGGAAATTTAAAAACATGGTATATAAAAAGTTTTTTGTCTTATAATTATTTACTTTCACTTACTCATATATTGTTGAAAAAGTATTGTTTATTGGTCAAATTTTTCGAACTTCAGTTTTTGTTATATTTAATGTTTTGGGATTCCCTGAATTTGAAAAATAGATTTTTAGCGGTGTGTTTCTGTGTGTGTGTGTGTGTATCTGTTATCCGCATACATAACTCAAGAACAAACTCAGTATTCTAAATCTATATCATATAGGGGTGCTACACTAAACTTTTCGTTGACATGAAGCTAATGGTTCGTGTACAGAGGCATCCAAGATAATTAAAATATATTATGGCTATGGGGGAAATTTTTTCAGTCGGTACACTGTTAAAAAAAGGCAACTTTGCTGACAGAAATTCTCTTTAATTGCAGAAAAATACGTTTTGTCAACGTAATTTTTCAGTAATTTACGACTTTTTTCTCAAATTACAGAGAATTTCTTGCAGCAAAGTTGCATTTTTTTTAATAGTGTACAGTGTAACATCGACAGGCTGCAAGAAACAAAATGAAATCAGCATATATTCTTTATATGCAAAAAGTATGTTTTTTGTAGAATATTTTGGGGAAATCATTGACCATTGTTTTACAGGGCTACTCAAAAGAATTTGGATGTAGTCGGAATATACTTGGAAGTAACTGGAAATGCAGTTCAGACTGTGTTATGCGTTTTTGACATAGCACTCAATTTAAGTACACAATATGGTGTGTATGTAACTTATAGATTTTATACCGGGCTCTTCCCCAAACTATTATTAAAAAGCATTCTCTTATTTTTAATGTAATTCATGAAATATTTTACTACATTTTACCATGTCGACATTTTTCAGAAATGAAAATAAATGTCTCGTACTAATACAGTAGACAAAATATGCTTTGAAATTAAATTTTCATGTATTTTCTATTTCTTTTCTGTAGAATATCGCATTTCAAGGTCCCCAGAATGTGAAAGTCAGTTTTTGGAAATTGATCTGTACATACGTGCATTACCAGCGTAACCTAAAAACAAATAATTGGAAAAAAATCAAATTTGTATTTTGAAATTCATATAAGGCTGTTAATTGAACGGTTTGATCAAAATTGATGTGGGTTAGAGTTGTCTAAATAACTTTTTTTTTTTTGTAAAATGCGTAATAAATATGAAAAAATAGTAGCCTATGGATTTTAAACGATTTTTTTTTTTTTTTTATTTTTTTTAACTGGTATTTGCAAGAAAACAAACTATATACATAAAAAAAAAAAAAAAAAAATGCTCTTTTACATTTTGAAGTGTAGGGAAACATAAAATAATTTTTAAAACGCGAAAAAAAAAAAAAAAAAAAAATCAATTATGCACAAATTGTTTAAGATTGTTTAGCTACGAATTCGCTTTCTTAGCTACAAGTTACATGCTTCGTTTATCTTAATATTTTTTTGATCTATTACATGTGAGAATTTTAAATAAAAATTAACTTTGTTTTTTAATTTTTAACAGAATAAGATCCGTGTCTAAGTATTTTAAATAAGTTAACTACTTATATTACATAAAATAATGTCAAATTTATTTGTTTTAGAAAATGTCAAAACAGGATATGCATGCTGCTTAAAGTAGATTCCATATGGAAAATTTGTTAAGTAATACAAATGTCTGAATTTCTAAGTGTCTGAAATTTGTAATGTCTGAATTTTTAAGTGCCTAAATTGTAAAATGTCTGAAGTTTTATGTGTCTGAAAATGTTATATGTCTTAATTTCAGACATATCGACCTTATTCAGACACTTATCTGAGCTCATTTATAAAAAAGACACTTACGTGTCTTAATTTAAGACAGCACATGCGTCTGAAATTTTGCATGCGTAAGTGTTTCAGACATTTATGTGTCTGAATTGACATTTCAGACACACTTCTGTCTGATTTGAAGACGCTTCTATTTACAGTGTAGTAAGAGCCTTGAATTCTTTATAAATGTAGTTATTTTATTGGAGATTGAGGGGGTGATAGTCCTCCCCCACAGAAGTATTTGGTGAATAAAAGTAATCCTAAATCTAAAGAAAATAGTAAGAAAGTCACACATAGGGAGTTAACACCATTTAGTTTTCTATGAAATTTATACAGTAAGTTTTGAATCTTTAAAGTAAATTGATTATTAATTGATAGTTTGAAAAATGCAGAAAAATGAAAGTAATCAGGGTCTTAGCAAGTATCAAAGTAAAAAAAAATAAAAATAATAATAAATCCACAAAACTGGCGTTGCCACTTTGTTTGCAGCACTCGTGCCTACTTTGTTTGCTTCACGAAAGGCCGTGTTTTCTTTCGACTGTAAACAATTGTTGCGAGTTCTTGCATTTCATGGTGATTATTAAAAGTTTTACATTTAAAGTTTTAAATTATGATATTTTTAATGATTGTCATTCTACTTTTGGACCTGCTTTCTTTCTCTCAAGTCTATATGAACTATTGATGAATCACAAAACATTGTTTTTTGAATAATATTTCAAGTATAAATTTATGATTTTCTAAGTATTTAGAACATTAATGCTAGAATGTTTAATTAATTTTTGATACAGAAGCAATTATTCTAATGAATAATATTTTATTGATTTAATTATTGTAAAAGATTTTAAAAAGTTTATTTAACATATCAAGTATGAATTAATATCAAGATTAAGGCAAATTTTACTATAGGTGTTAGTGGGACAGAAGTGCATTGAGTAATGGATATGGTTCACTGTAAATACATACTATATGTATTCTCTTTACTAACTTTCAAAATGATATTTAACTGTTTCTTTATTTGCTAGTGCAAATTATACTAAAATTAAAATAACAGAAAATTATATATATATATATATATATGCAACCAATAACATTATTTTAAATTCTAGTATTTCTTATATATATATATATCGATATATACAGAGTGATTAGAATTAAAATTAAAATTTCAAAACTCCATCATTTTAAAACCACCCATCAGAGCGATTTGATATTTTACCAGAGCAATGCGAGGCAATGAAATTTCGTTTGGGGGAGGAAAAAAGTAGTTCCTGCATGTCCCTTTAGGTGGCACTGTCAGGGTAATATCAGGGGAAACTCCTAAATGGACTCATAAAACACAGGAATGTTGTTAGCAACACAATGGAATAGCAGGAAACAATAGAGACTTCAAGGGTTTACAACAATTTTTTTAGCAAAAAGACAAGAATACGTATTTACAGCAGAAACAGTCATAGTGAAAAGAAAAAAAGAGGAGCTTCATGAAACAAATACTTTATGGATAATTAACAGCACATTTTGGAACTATTTTTTTTTTCTTTTGCCAAACGAAATTTCATTGTCTCACGATTGCTCTGGTAAAATATCAAATCGCTCTGATGGGGAGTTTTAAAATTATAGTGTTTTGAAATCGTAACTTTAATTATAATCACCCTGTATATTGAAATATTTAATATATCAATTTACCACCTGACTGCCGCTGATAGATGCATCCGGTAATTGAGCTGTTCTTTTCTCCATAGTGCATTTAAAATTCAAAATTATATAGTCATAAATTTTGAAGTTCTTAAATAATAGTCATAAGATTTAGCTTTATGTCCATAGTTGCAATATTAAGTTGAAATAAGCATTATTTTAGTGCTTTTAACAAACTGTGCAGAGAAAACAACATTACAATTTTGCTTTTTACAAAGGCGGTCAGAGGGTTAAATTTCTACTATGCTTTGAATTTATCTTAAATGCAAATTCCAAAATAAATTTATCAAATCCCAAAATATTGTTTTTGAATAATATTTTAAGCATAAATTTATGGTATTTAAAACCCCAAACCTATTTTGAATTGTTTTTAAATTAGGTTCATATGCAGTACTTTTATCTTATCCCTTAATCATTTAAAACATACTGAGCTACTCTGTAATGCACTAAAAATGTCTTTATAATTCAAAATTTTATATTGGTCAATTTCTTTTATATTGCATAGTGTATATATGACCAATCTTGTAAACCAATGAAGTCCTGTAAGCCAATAAATCACGCTAATAATACTTTATTTTGCAGAGAATGAAAAGGGTTTTATGTGTTGTAATAATATAGTATAATAATTTTCTCATGTTATGTGCAGTATAAAGATATTAAAGTATTCTTTAAACAAATACTTTTCACAGACCACAGTACATGGGAAATATTTTGTGAGTCCTTGTATACAGATGATTTACGCTACTTACACTGTTTTTAATAGAGAACATGACATAGTGAACTTAGATAACAAATATTAGTTTCAATGTATTATCAACGGAAAACAGAAATTAGAGTGTAGACAGACAGACAAACAGACTATCTAAAGTTATATTAGCTCGAAACAATATTTTAAAGACTATTCAAAGTTATATTAACTCCAAATAATGTTTTAATGTGTCAAAGATGCTTAACACAACAAAAAATGCAAATTTAGCAATTTCTAACTATAAACCGTTATGTGTCTGAATATTTTTCTTCGGATTTTTAAATTTTAATATTAATCATACATTAATCATACATTTTAATGTTACCATATTCCAAAGAAAACATGTTTTTATGCATTTTAATGTTAATTTTATTAAGTATTGTTTAATACGAAGGTAAAAATATAATTCATATAATAATATTAATAATAATAATAAAAATTACAATGCTATACGTGGGGTAAAGTGTACCGAAAATTTAATTGCGCTTTTGCGTACAACTCTGCCAAAAATTCAAATTTCATTAAAAAAAAAAAAAAAAAAAAAAGAAACTTTTGTTTAAGCACTCATTAAATCCATTTTTAAAAAAGTGTTCTGTAACAAAGTAACAAAGGTTAACTACCTTCCTTTCTAAGAGCATGGCGGCGATATTCCTCATTCTGGTAATGCAACGCAAAAGCTATTTAGCCGGTTGCAGAATTCTGGTAAAATAACAAAGAGCTATTTAGCCAGTTCTTAGAATGAGATTCTTTGAATTGCTGTTAAGTCAGATTAGTTTAGTCGAGTTGGAAATGCTCTATATAGCAATATAGCGGTGTGCGAAAGTGTTATAAGTTTAAGTTGTATATAGGTAAACAATCTTTTGTTTTTTTATTGTTAATTAATAAATATGTTTGGAAAACTAAAAACTGTGGATTATAGTCCAAAATTTCAATCTGCGATTGTAATGAAATGCTCGCCCTCTGGTGGGCTAAGGTGAAATTACAATTAATTCGGCTTCCATTAAGCCGCCATTGCTTGCCGATGTTTAGTTTCACATATATTTATTGAATAAAAATGAATAAATACGGTAAAAAAGATAACACATACTGTTGTGTGCTACAGTGTAACTGCAAAGGATCAAGAAATCCAGAATTAAGCTTCCATTAATTTCCAAATGACAAATTTAAAATTTCAGTTCCTTCGGCTAATGGAAGTAAAGCTTTAGTTAGATGATTTGAAACTAATATTTGTTCAGCTTCAGTTAAAAATCTACTTCCGATCGAACGTTGAATAAACTGAAATATTTTTTTTTCAAAAGCAATCAATTTTCCATGATGTAATGGCGGAGAAATTATCGTACGAATATTAAGTAGAATAACAAAAAGAACAATAATAAATGCACGTGGCTATTATATTTACAAACAACAAAAGTTGGAAGAGCGCCATCTATCGATCATTACAAACGCCGATAGAATGGGTGCATTAGTTATTGAGAAATCGTGTCCACTGCTTTTTTTTAAGAAATAGATTCAAAATGCACTTTTAGAATGGTGTGCTATTAAAAATATTCGTTTCCGGGTATATCAACATTTATTTTCAGAAATTTCGAGGTTTTTTTTTTTTTTTTTAATTATATCAGAATCTACCAGAATTTAAATAATCGCGAGAGTGATTGCTTGCGTTCATTTTTTATTTATCTGAATTGTTTATTATAATTTTTTGTACACTAAAATAGCGATAAAATGCTTCCGATAATGTGGTTATTTTTAGAAAAAGTAATTTATTCTGACAACCAGAAGGAAGAATATACAAAGATCTACTCTAATCTATCTCTTTTGTTATTTAAAATAGTAAATTTCGATGAAATATCCGGAGCTTAGTGGGAGACTAAAAACATATGACCCTGTAACACTAACCCTGCGTTTCTCATTTTGCAAAGTAGAGGGAGAAGCCATCCAGTTGGAAATATTCACTGCAAACATGATCTAATTGCAAAACAGAGATGATTGCCTAAAGCCGGGAAGGATATTGCATTATGTAACTAACAGAATCTATCCTAAAAGGACCACTGAACCAAGACCAAATAGTTTGACACTATGGGTCAGTCTGGCAATAGCCCGTAGGTGCCTGTTGCTCGATATCCTGTCGGCGATAACTGTGACCTCTGATCACTTTATTGACGCCCAATTGCGTTAGATTGGCTTTTATGCAGATGCTCAATGTCACATAAAAACAATGGACACTTTTTTTGAGTACGTCAACAAGTATTTTTTTTTTCTAATTTTTTTCAATTTAACGCAAGGCCAGTTTATATGACTCTTTTGATTGGGAGTGCACACGCAGACACTTTGAAAGAGAAAAGGAGGAGCTTGAACTTTTAGATTATTATTTGTTTTCTGAAAAATAACTGTTAAAATGTAAATGTTTGCGTATGGACAATTAACCGATTCATTTGAAATAATGTTCAAGTAAATGACATGTCTTTGTGCCACATGAATTCATTGAAGGAAATAATTTAAGTAGGAAATGAAAAAAGGAATGAAGTAACTTAATTTTTAATATATGGATGAATGATTTTTAATACACAAATATAAATATACAGATAACATTAATACTCCAATTTTGCATTCATTGTTTTTTTCTTGTCCTTTCTAACGATCTAAACTTAAGAAAATTTTTGCTAGTGTTTACTCGTATAAATTTCGTGCCCATGGTACGGGCCCTGAGTGCACATGGCTGGCTGGTATTCAAACTAAGCTTTTGATCAATTTCAGTAAAAGTAGTTTAAAATTTCTATTTATTTATTTTGATTTTTTAGTTTTGAAAATTTATTTAAATATAGTGACCAGCGAAGCAAGTAAAGCCCACTAGTTACCCATAAAATTTATTTATAAATGTAGGTTGTTAACCCTATAAAAAAGTAATACTTGTGTTAATTATAGATTTAAGTAGGAGGGATAAAATTAGATTTTATAATAATACTATTGCTTTATGAAATCAAATGTTATCGTATCATCAATGTATTTGAAAAATGCCACAAATACATTGTGGTATTTTTAATGTACGTAATAAAAAAATGAAAAATATCCTACACACACACAAAGATTGACTTACAGAATTGCAGAGACAGAATGAATTCATTAATTGGGAGTCTTCCTTCTATCATAAAGTGCACAAAGGGAATTTTGAATGTACATAAAATTCTTTTAAAGTCATTTGCAAAAGTTTAAGACCAGTAGCCGATTTTCAGTATTTTAACGCATTGCATCATTGACCCTGCATAAAATTGGATTTTCTGAACGGCAAATAAGTTCGAGGGTAAATGTGAGCAAGACAGCTGTGCATCAAGCTATTAGTAAATTTAAAATTTCGTGAAAATTTGTGGCCCTTAAGAGAAGCGGTCGTCCTAGAAAAACGAGTGCACGTGAGGATCATGTGACAAGAAGGATGGTCGTACGAGATCCAAGAACCTCCTGCAATACGATTAGACATTCTCTGGCTTCAAAAGGCATCAACGTCACTTTGAATACTATTTCAAGACGTTTGGCCAAAGATTTTGGTTTATCATCTCATAAATATTTAAGGAAACCTCGACTTACTCCAAGTATAAAAAAGAAACGACTCTCAAGGTCCACAAATTTTCCCGAAATTTTAAATTTACTAATAGCTTGATGCATAGCTGTCATGCTCACATTTACGGTTGAAATTATTTGATGTTCAATAAATCCAATTTTATGCAGGGTCAATATCTTTTACCTTTATATAACAGTAAATGAAGGTTTTTTACCCATTACAATAATTACACAACAGCACTGTCTACGACAAAATCCAATAAACAACTGGCGATAAACGTGCCGGGCACTTTTATTTATAGCAGTAGAATGCGTCTGATGTAATCAGTGCATGAGATGACGTAATAATCTGCGCAAATAATGCATGCAATGTGTTAAAATACTGAAAATCGGCTACTGGTCTTAAACTTTTGCAAATGACTGTAATTTCAAAAAGCATTTGATTTGGAAGTTCTCTTATAAATGCAAGTTTGGGCGTTTCACTTGGGAGCTTCATATATTACACGATGTTTTATTTAACTCTACTGAACTTTGAGCCCATAGATCATATAGATAAATAATTTTTCGTTGTGTCCCTGTAAAAACCTATAAATGCTAGATTCACCAAAATGTTAGTACAACAGTGATTTATAATATTTATATAAATTTTCAGCTCAATTGAATGAGGCGTTTAGATGCTATCGCACATTTAAAAATTTGGTCCCACAGGCCATAATGATAAAGAATTTTTCTTTGTGTCCCTGTAAAAAAACTCTAAGTGCTAATTTCCCCAAAATCTATACAGTTGGTGCAACTGTGACCTATAACATGTGTAAAAATTTGTTGCTCAGATTAATAAGGCGCTTAGACGCTATCACACTTTTAAAAATTTGGCCCCATAAGCCATAATGATAAAGAATTTTTCTTTGTGCCCCTGTAAAAAAACTATAAGTGCTAGATTCACCAAAATCAATAGGGTTCGTACTATTCTGACTTACAATATAGTACCAACTTTCAGCTTATTCGAACAAAGCGTTTAGACGCTAGCGTGTTTACTCACACACATACACACATACATACACACACACATATATACATCATCGCAAAAATAGTGAAATCGCACTCATTGGACCTCGAAACGTATAGAAACACCAAAATCTCAAATTCAGATTTTTGACATGATTACAATACTTTCCTTACTATAGTGCTCGGAAAGTAATAAGTGATACTATAAATTTAATAGTTAGATTGATATATGACACAAGTCTAAATCGGCGATTTAAAAAAATTCCCATTTCCACTATAGACATCCTTTACTATCCCCTCCCTCCCATTAAATCAAAGGCAACCCACCAATGATAATAAATAAAGAATACCCCACCATCATATATAAAACAATCTCTAAAAACATCTCTCAAACAAAACTGGCAAAATCTTTGGGACTATTCTGAAAAAGGGAGACATACCTTTAATCTGGTTCCAACGGTCACTTTAAATTCTTGGTCTCTCTCCCCTCAAATTACAGCCTTCCTCAAGGGACACGGCCCTTTCCCATTTTACCTTAATAAGTTTCAGCGCCGACGCCCACCCCTGTGTTTTTGTTGTCAGGAAGGAACTGCTTCGCATTATTATTATAGTTGTCCGCTTACCTCTTCCTATCACTTAAGGAACCCTCCTACTAAATCTCCCAACTGGTTAGAGAACATAATTACAAGACCCTCTTTAATTCAAAAGCTAAACAAAATTTTTTCTCTTCTTATGGAAATTTCAAACTTAATAGACTAAGTCAATTAAATACTGCTTACGTTTCTACTCCTCTACTGATTTTCAATTACTACTGGCTCAATGCACATATCACAATTTTACCATAAGCAATTTCAGTAATTCTTTGCCTGCAGTTCAATAGCTTCCTGACCAAGTGCCCCTTGTCGCGAAGGGTTATGCCCGGCACTACCTTAACCAATCTCTGCTCTCGCTCTGCATTGGTGCCCCTTGTCGTGATGAGTTCAGTATTCAATTGAAATATCACTTCTTTACCGCCGCTGCTTGTCGCGTGGGAGACCTGTCTCCAGAGCAGTGTTGTGCAAGTTCACGAAAAAAACGAGCTAGTTCAAACTCAAGTTCATCGTGTAAAAAACGAGCTAGTTCGCGCTCAAACTCCTGTCTGAAAAAAATGAACGCGTTCAACTCAAGTTCATTTTTAAAAAGGAGCGAAGTTCATTAAAAGTTCATTTTTGAGTATTTTTTTTTTCTCTAAATAGATCTTCTCGGTGACTCGGTGAACACTTTCATAGGTAATTTACATTTATTAAAATTGTGAATTACCATGAAAATTATTCTTAATTTAGTGTTTAATTAAACTTATAAGCATTTAATTCTCAATTATAACTTATTCATTTAATTGTAGTAGAAATTTATTTAGAGGACACTTCTGAATAGTGAACCCATTGTTTTTGTGTATTTTTTTATTCTCAAATTTCCAATACTTTTGTTTATGCGCACAGTGGCGCACCCAGAAATAAATTGTGGAAGAGGCCTGAGTTGAAGAATAAAAAATACTATATATATATACATATATATATATATATATACTCAAAGCAATTCCAATCCTATGCCAGTATTTCCGAATATAAATTTTTGTTTTAGTTAAAGCAGAAATTACAAGAATGTTTCTACAAATATTTAAGAAATGTGGTACAGTAGGACAACTTTATATGCAAGTGAATGTGGTATTTATCAAAATAGCAAATATAAACATGTATATGCCGATCCTTGTTCTATAAAATCATTTCCAAATAGAAATTTTTATTTTAGCTTAAAGCAGAAAACTTTCCAAAAGTTTCTCCAAAGATTAATTTTTAAAAGTTATGAAAGAAAACGGGTGTGAAATTATGAGTATACATACAATGTTTATTTTGAAGTATGATGCGTCATGGTCAATATCAAACAAGTCTTTGAAAGTCTGTCATTTCTAGATAAACGAAATTTTTTGAAAGATTTAAAATAATCAATGGAATTAGAATCAAAATAATTTTTAAACATTATATATAAGTTATACACTTTAAAAGTATTTTTACTTCCAAAAATATCTAAATAAAATAACATTTAAAAATGTAAATTTAAATTAAATTTTATGTTATTTTTGAAATAATTTACTTTGACAATATTTTTTATCTTTTGTTCTATGCAGCTTACTAATTGCTTCAATTACAACTATGACAAGATTTTTCTTCGTCTAACATGTTTGCTCAAGAGCCATTTTGCTTAAATTAAGAGTTATTTATTTATTTTTGATAACGAAACTAGTATAATATAACATTTTCAAATGACAAATAATAATAATAATAAAAAGAAAAAGAAACTGAAAATATCCTACCCTGTCATTTTTAATTTATAAAGCAGGCTGAGTTTTTATTGATTATCAATAGCATGATATTAAATATGATAAAGAAATTAGTATGATTTAAAATTTAATAATAATAATAATAAAAAGAAAGAAAAAAAAAGAAAAAAAAAGAAAAGAAAAATGGAAGAAAAAGAAAAGAAATTTAAAATGTAGAAGAATATAACATACACTATTATTATTTTTAACACGCTTTTATTAGCTTCACCTGTATGTATGTATATTTCTATGTTTGTTTGTAACTTCTCTGGGAGCAAACAAAAAATTTATATTGTGAAAAAAATACATTCCTTACGTGAACAGCGTGGCGTCGAGGTAAGGCGCCGCGCTACGAACCTGACGGTCCAGCGTTCCATACCCGTCAGGGGAGATTTTTTAAAAAGGGTTTTTGTTTAATTCTAAGTTATTTTAATTAAAGATTTAAATGTATGTAAATATTAAGGCGTGTCACTCACACGATTTTCTCTTACCCTGAATTTTAATACTAAGATAGATATTTTGTGCTTTTTAGTTCACATTTCTATAAAAGCGTGTTCTTTAATTTTTTAAAACTATAATATTTTATTAATTTATAAGCAATACGTAAACTTTCATGAAAAATGTAAAAATAATAATAATAATAATAATAATAATAATAATAACAAGAAAAAGCAGGAATCATTTTACATTTTGCTTAATATAAAATATAACATCTCTATTGTATGCAAAGAAAAATCTATATTTAATATATGTTTTTTAAAGAAAAATATTTACTTCTACTTTTATTTCTAAAGCAGGCTGCGCTTTTATTGATTTGGTATATAAATATGATTAAAAAAAATTAGTCAATTTATTACTTTCCGAACAAACGTATGAAAGGAAAGTATTGTAATCATGTCAAAAATCCGAATTCGAGATTTTGGGGTTTCAATACGTACGCTAGCGTCTAAAAACGCTTTGCTCGAATGCACTGTAAATTGGTACGCATATTGCATGTCACCGTAGCACGAACCCTATTGATTTTGGTGAATCTGGCACTTACAGTTTTTTTACAGGGAAACAAAGAAAAATTCTTTACCACTATGGCCTGTGGGACCAAAATCTTAAAAGTGCGATAGCATCTAAACGCCTCATTCAATTGAGTAAAAATTTTATACATATATTATAGGTCACAGTTACTCGATCTGTATAGATTTTGGTGAATCTGGCACTTACAGTTTTTTTACAGGGAAACAAAGAAAAATTCTTTATCACTATGGCCTGTGGGACCAAAATCTTAAAAGTGCGATAGCATCTAAACGCCTCATTCAATTGAGTAAAAATTTTATACATATATTATAGGTCACAGTTACTCGATCTGTATAGATTTTGGAAAATCTGACACATATAGTGTTTTACAGGGATATAAAGAAAAATTCTTTATCATTATGGCCTCTGGGGCCAAATTTATAAAGTGCGATAGCGTCTAAACATCTTATTAAAAAGAGCAAACAATTTATACACATATTATAGGTAATAGTTGCAAGAACTGCGTAGATTTTGATGAATCTAGCCCTTAATTTTTTTTACAGGGACACAAAGAAAAATTCTTTATCTTTATGGCCTATGGGACCAAATTTTAAAAAGTGCAATAGGGTCTAAACGCCTTATTCAATTGAACAAAAAAAAAAAATTATACACATATTACAGGTCACAATTTCACGAACTGTATAGGTTTTGGTAAATCTAGCACTTCTAATTTTTTTTTTTTTTTTACAGCACAGCAAATAATTCTGTATCATTATGCCTATGGGTTGAAATTATTTAAAGTGCGACAGCATCTAAATGCCTTATCCGTTTGAGTGGAAAATTTATATACGAGTCATATCACACAAACTGAGGTCACCATCACACAAACTGTATAGATTTTCGTGACTCTAGCATTTAACGAGTTTTACAGGAACACAAATAAAAATTGTTCATCATATTAAATTATTTAAAGTGTGATAGCTAGTAAATGCCTTATTCAAATGAACTGAAAATTTATATACATGTTATACGTCACCGTCACACGAACTTTATGAACTTTAGAGAATCTAGAATTTACGATTTTTTTTACAGGGACGAAATGCAAATTTCTTTATCATTGTGGTATATAGGCTCAAATTTTAAAGTGCGATAGCGCCCTAATGCCTTATCCGATAAAGCTGAAAATTTATAAGTCACTGTTGCACTAACTATAAGCATTTTGGTGAATCTAGCATTTGTAGGTTTTTACAGGGACACAACGAAATATTCTGTATCATTATGATCTACGTGTTCGGTAAGATAGCGTTAAATTAAACTTCGTGTACCATATTAAGAAAAATACATACTCAAACTACCTAATATAATTTTCTCTTTTGTTTATTTAACAACTCCTCTTACTTTACTTTATCTACAAAACCGTTAATTACTCAATTTTTGGAATGTCGAGTGGAGTCACTCCAGATTTTTTTTTTTTTTTTTTTTTTTTTTTTTTTTTTTTAATAATGACCAAAAAAATAAAAGAAGAGAAGAAAAAACATTAGATAAAGGAAAGAATATATTATATTTAAAATAAATAAGGAATCAAAAACCTCATCGTTTTTGACTTTTAAAGAATGTAAAATTTTATTAAAAATGAAAAATAAATAAATAAATAATATAGGTAGAAATCATTTTATATTTTGCTTAATAAATAAATTTCATCATTTTATATATTTTTGATAATAAAAGCTGTATATAGTCTCTAAAGAAAATTGTGTTTTCAATATCTGTTTATAGATAAACATGGAATTTTCTATTCTTAAAACACGTTGTTGATCTTATCGAATTTCGAAATAGTTAATTATGAAAAAGAAATTTGTATAATTATGATTTAAACATAATAATGATATAAACACTCATATATATGTTCTTTTTTAAATTCTTAATAATTATCATCTCATCAAGGTTTTACTTCCTGGTTTCTATGCATTATAATGAATGATGAAATAACATAGCAATTTTACATATTTTTAATATGTTGACTAAAGTAATAAATACTCTCTTATTTTCTTTTTAATTATTATTATTATTTTAATAATAAATACTTGTATTTGAATCGCACTCGAAAGTAAATATTCCTTAAAAATTATATTAAGAATGACTTTCACGTTCTAATTAATAACATATTTTTAATTTTAGTTCATAGAGAAGCATACAAATTAATATATTTTGTTGGCTGTTATGTGCTTTTATAAAATTTTGAGGTATTTAAATGTGATAAAAAATATTTTGATTTAAAATTTAACAACAATAATAAATAATCGAAGCAGGACACTTTGGTCCCGCCGTTTTGGTCCCGCCACTTTGGTCCCGTCATTTTGGTCCTGCCGTATTGGTCCCGAGGAAATTTTGGTCCCTGCCCATTTTGGTCCCGAGACATTTTGGTCCCGCCAATTTTTTGCAATTTTTTAAATATATATCAGTTTTTTTAATATGATAACATACTTATTGATACGGGAAAATTGAAATGCTCTTAGAATATCTTTAATTAAGGAATATCTTACAGATTTTTCGGCATTACCATTGCTGTCTAGCTATTGAGATTCGGAGAATTTTGTACTAATTTTACTAGTTTTTTACAAACATTAAATTTATTTTTTTATTTTTTTTTGCAATTGGACTTTTTTTTTTTTTTTTTTTTTTTTGAGATTATCTTCATTTGATTTCGATTTAACTTGCTTCAATTGTAATTTGGTTTTTAATTTACTATCAGTGACAAAATTTTGTGATTTTAAAAGTAGTTAACAATAACAACGGTAACTTCTTATTAAAAAAAGAATCCCCATTTGATTATATTTATTGATAAAACTTGAATAATTTTAAAAATAATAAAATACAGAAAAATTTTGTTTAAAAAAAGGGGAAAAGAAAGAAAGAAAACCTTACGATATTAAATATAATTTGCTTTTTGTGGCAGAATGCTATTTCTTCCAAAACACTAATTATTGGCCTGCTCCTATCATAGACTCTTCTTCATAAGCATAAGCTTGGGATCATTTATGAAATTTTTGAATTTATATATGAATTTATTAATAAATCTATATATATATATATATGTGTGTGTGTGTGTGTGTGTGTGTATGAGAGAGAGAGAGAGACGTTTCATTCGATTTGATTGTGATTTAATTTTTATCATTATTTATTTCAATTTATTTCAAAATCTGTGTTATATTGATGATAATAATAATAAAAAAATGCATGTTTGTTTGTCCGTGATATTTAATTACGTTAACCATGTATATATGTGTATAAATTACTTTTCTTTCAATTACAATGGTTTTATTTTAAAAATGAAAAAATGTAAGTAGTCCATTATTTAATTAACTGTGGCGCATTGTAAGCATAAATGTTTATGTACAATTTTTTTATTTTTTAGTTTAATATTATGTTTAAAATATATATATATATATATATATATATATATATATATATATATATATATATATATATATATATATATATATATCTGTCTGATATGTATCTATGACTAAAAAGAATGTCCGCATTGAAATCTCTGTAGCACCTTGGAATTCGTTTTACACCTGTTTCTCCCACATACAATGAAAAAGAATTTCATTGTTTTGTTTCAGCGCATTTGAAAAAAAAGGAGGTGGAGGGTGGGAGGGCTTTTAATGGGCATTTTCTTAAACAATATTGTAAGGGGTTATAAGGGAATAAAAATTGCTTTTCCAATTCTATGTGATAGGTAACTATTTACTTTGTTTGACAAATATATCCGGATTGACAGAGAAGAAAATGACTTAAGTTTAACAGATCTGTACAAATTATTCTCGAGATTATTATTTAGGTTCCTCGCATCTTCTTTTATTATTAAACTCTAACATATAGGAGATGCTTCAATAAAGCATCGATTTCCTACAAATTTTGTATTCGAGCATGAATGTGATAATTAAGAGCCGCATTACAGTGTTTTATATTAAAAACCTTGTATTTTATTTAAACTGAAAATTTTCAGACTTAGATAAATAGACAATCCTTAGATCTGCGCTGATAACTAATGCCTTTATCATTCAAAATTCGATCCGAAATAATAAAGTTTCTGTTCAATGTGTCCTATAGTAACATCATTTACAACAAAGGTTGTAGATATTCAACTCTCCAATTGAAAACATTCATCTAAGTTCTCTTTTGCCCGAAGTTCCTTCATGTATTTGCTGTCCTTTTTCCTCTATCGTACAAAGAAAAAATCTAAACCTCAAAATTTTAGACGGTTTTTCGGTTTTATTTGTTACTACAACTTTCTGTTGCTAAATAATAATAATAATAATAATAATGACAATTTTGACTTTTCCTACCCCATGTTTTCAAGTGAAATGACAAAAATTCGAAATATGAAAAAGAACTTCGCTTTTTTTCTGTAATACTTTGATTATTCTTGATATCAGGACCAAAATGGCGGGACCAAAGCGGCGGGACCAAAACGGCGGGACCAAAACGGCAGGACCAAAACGGCGGGACCAAAATTTCCTCGGGACCAAAGTGGCGGGACCAATTCGGCGGGACCAAAGTGGCGGGACCAAAACGGCGGGACCAAAGTGTCATGTACCCATAAATAATACATAATCAATAATAATTCTTAAGAAACATGTAAGTAAAATTAATTAAAATTTATAAAGAGTATTGTGTTTCATTTAAAAAGTATAATAAAAAATATCGCTAACAATGTTTCAACAACTATTTTTAAATTGTTATCGAATTTCGAAGAATTTAAAACTGATATATATATTTAAATATAGTAATGTTAATATAATATTTTGTAAATTAAAATTAAAATGATAATAATAATATATTCCACATATTTCATATAAAAATGAAATATAATATAGAAATTATAAATTATAATTTTTGGAATTCTTCAAGAAATTTTTCAAATCTTATATGGATTTTGCTTTTCTAAAATTCATTTTCTGTTGATTAAAGGAAAAAAAAAATATATATATATATACTAGCAGACCCGGCCACGCGTTGCTGTGACTAAGTTATACGTTGAATTATACGGCTGTAAACTATTTAGTACAGTCAAATTATTATTTACGAACAAAGACGAAAACGTTGTAGCCGATGTAAAAACCCACAGGGTTGAGATTTGAAACTTAGGTCAAAATTTGGAAGCGATTGATAAAAATTTTCGTAGTGTTGATATTAAGCACAAATTAATTTTATTGTAAGGTCCTATAAATTTTAATGGAGAAGTGATATATATTATTTCTAATGCTACTTTGGATAAAATTGCTAAAATGACTAATATATAAATTAAATTATATTAAAATTATATTAAAATAAAAGTATAAAAGAAACAGACGATTTTAAAATCAATTTTTATGGAGGAGTGAAATATAATATATGCTATAATGGATAATTTTACTATAAAATGACCTCATCATTTTAAATATTTTAAAGAGGGCAACAGCTGTAGTTATAAAAAGGAAAACAATAAGGCTAAACCAGAAAAATAAGTAAATTTGATAAATATTTTAAAACTTTAAAATTGGAAATCTTATGAAATATTGGACATTTAAAGTAAATACATGTATCATTTTAAATAGAAAAAGATTTTGGAAAAGTTTAGTGTATTTTAACGAAGTGATGAGAAGTTTTTGAGTATGTTAAAATTTTAATAGTAAATTCAAGTTAATAAAGATGGGAAACATTGAGGATTAAGATACGAATAATTATAAGAAAAAAAAAAAAAAAAAACTTTTTATATACCATGCTTTTAAATTTTAATATACTAATAATATACTAATTAAAAGGAAAATGATAAATATTCTATCATAGTTTGAAGTCAAATTTGTTTTCAAATGTCTAAATAAAATATCTGATGTAAGATACTAATATTTTGCAGCGGAATAGATTTCATTTCTGTCATCCTTGGCGAAAAAAAAAGAATATCGCCAAATTATCTGGCGAAAATATTTAATTCCTTTCAAAAATCATGGTTATTTTAACAACTTATATTAAAAGAGTAGTGAATAATATGAAACAATATTTCGTACAATACATATTACATGTCATATATACGTACAATGAATAATACATATTACATTTCGTACAATGCATACATCTGGCATGTATATTTTTGTGTTACGCTTTTGATCGCCAAATAATAATAATAATAATATAAAAGCCAAGGGCGACAGAGTTTTGAAATTTAAAATTAAAATTTTGTCAATTTGACAGCAAAATAATTCAACCTAACACCCGCGATAACTAATACATATCTATACCCAAATATAAGGATTAAAATCGGGAAATAAATTTCCTCGATTTTTAATAGTTTCTTACAAAAAATCCAGTGGGCAATTAACATAGGAAATCTTTTTCTTGGCTGCACAGACGGTCAGTGAGTCACACTTCGCTTGCGTATAGAACTCATAGATACAGTATAACATTTATAGAACAGAGTGATCATTGGGGAGAAAAAAGTTATTCCTTTTCATTTGGGAAAAGACGACGTTTTTACCAAAATATGGCCGTCTTTCCCCGAGTGAACACACGGGAATACATACTAATATTTTAGCAAATAAAATTTATGAATAATTTATTTGCTAAAGGGGAATGGAAGACTCCAGATACAGTTTCAAATTCATATTTCTTTCTTCCTTTTTTTTTTTCCAATACCACTTAATGGATGTTTCCAAAGCTTTTTTTTTTTTTTTTTTTTTTCGGCATCAAAAATCTTTGTACGATAACAGTTTGAACTATATTAGCACTTTATCAATGTGTATAAAATCTTTAAATTGATTATGACGTCAATTTTCGTGAGATGCATAATTTAACTTTTTATAATTTTTTAACGTTCACGTTTGATTAAATGTATTTATTTTTATGTCGAAAGAAAATGAACTCGTAATTTTTTTTTTTTTTTTTTTTTTTTTGGCAACAATTAAATTAATGGAACTCCATAGAATAATAATAAAGGAAGAAGGAGCATAAGGTTTCTACATAAGCTGTTGTGTTGCCACAAAAAACAGAGATTATTAACAAGCCTTTATTAACAAACTTCAATATTGAGAGGAGCAAAAGTAGCTTTCGCTGGCATTTCACTAGAAGGGGTTTGTAAGCATTAAGACTATTGGCGTGCTCCTTCTTCCTCTATTATTATTCTATGTGGAACTCACAGATATTTTGGAGCAACTTTAATAAAGGTCTATAATTAACAAATAATTGCAATAAAACAATATTGTGACAATAAATTGAGATAAAAACTATCCTATCTCTCAAGTTGGACCAAACTGCACACAGTGTGCAAAATTTCATTAAAATCGGTTCCTTAGTTTAGGAGTTTACCCCGGACAAACATCGTGACACGTAATTTATATATATATACAGATATTAAAAATGAAATTGTATGCTATTCTTATTTTTCCTTTTAATATTTTTTTAAATTAAAATTGAAATGAAATATCAAAATAGTAATAGTTTAATACACCTTTTCTTTATCTTTTAGAAAGACTGCTTTCCATTATGGTTTTTCATTAGCTTGAAGAAAAAATTTATGTATTGATATTTTTCACATGGTCTTACTTTCTCAGAGAAATTTCAGATATATTTGCAAAAGACTACGACGGAATGTAAAAAGTGTTAAAAGTGATAGTGAATGACTGAGAAATGAGAATACTCTACTAAAATGATCCCCGTTTTTCCTCCCCATTTCTTTTTCTTCCTTGAAAATAAATCGAACAGAGAAACATACATTCACTATCCTATCAAAAGAGCGCGATGCTGTCTGAGCTGTAACCAATTTCTGGTTATAAATTTTAGCTGTTATAACACACAAAAAAAGAGAAAGAAAAGAAAGATTCGCTTTTCCTAGTGTCCCCCCTCTCTTTCTTTTATTTTGAATGAGGGTATTTAAAAGTCGAAAGTGGTCACCAATACCCAGTGGCTCCAACATCTGGATATCTGATTATAGCCATCAGATAACAATTATTCAAGTTTCAACCAACAAAGATCGGTCCCCTGTTTCCTGTTTTTATGACTTCACTCAATAGGTGGTCTCAGTCGCTTTAGGGAAGAGTTTTGTTTACATTCGTCCAAAGAATGCCGTTTTATATCAGAAAGAAAGGAAGTAAAAATCTGTTATACTGTGAATATGAGAGGGAGTAAAGTTTTAAATGTTGAAAAACAACAAGTCCTATCTACATTCGAAAAGTATCGTAAAAAAGAAATTCTTATTCATATTTAGATTTATTCTTCGCGTTTATTTATTTTCATTTTATGTCAAAAAACTTAAAGTGTGCGAAATTGGTGCTTTTATTATTCATAATACATTTTTTTATTTAAAACACTTTCTAAATTAACTTAAATTGTCGTATAAATAAACTATTTAGAATAGTTGAACTCTGCTCAGATCCCCATCATATATTTGTTCTCATACATTTCTACTTTAACTCATACTATGTACATGTTAAAAGATATGAAGTCTGTTTATCATTTGGCTCGATTGTAGAATGTAGTTCCTCAACTATTAGGATACCCTCCCGCCTTCCGCTTCAATATATTTATCTTATCCTAATTTGTTATTTAATTTTGTTTAGGTCAGTTTTATATTTCAGTTTTCATGCAATTCTATAGTATTTCCAATCCAATAATCTTCATATAGCAAGTGTTTGGGAAATATTGTCTTATTCTGCCATGTTTAGAAATTCGCAATTTTTGAATGATTTAGAAAGATTTCAAAGTGGAATGTCTATAGTCAATAATGTTCATGATAGTGTCATAAATGTTATTTTAAAGCTGGTCAGATAACTTTACGATTAAAATAATCCTCGTAATACACGTTTAATCGGTCGTTGTCGCAATATTTAAAATATAGCGTACTTATTTCCTATAAATAATCCATTAAATTTATAAACAATTGTTGATCCATTCTTGAGAATCATTCACATAAGATCATAGAGCATTGTTGCAAAATGAGTGCGAAACGAAAGAAATATATACATATTTTTAATTTAATTTGTAATATGTTATTTTAAGTTTTTGACATTAAAAAGAATTTTTAATTATATTACAAAGCTCAAAATGTGACATAAAAAAGAAATAGTGAAAATCCACCCCCCCCCCTTTTGCCTCCCTTCAACTATATATCATTTACTATAATTTTAACAAAGATTAAGTTATATTTATACAAAGTTCCAGAGAAATAGTTCACATGGTGATATAAAAACAATCATTTCGCCTCTTTTCCCTCCACCCTCCAAGATATGTGTAACACTTTTGTAATTTTATTTCAATCTATAATAGAGTGGTTTAAAAAATTCTTTTTTGCATCTACACAAACCCCTTGTCCCCTAAGCTATATATGACACTTATTGTGATTTTCGTAAAGAATAAGTGATAGTTATAATACGGAATATCGTTAAAATCGGTAACAAGATGATATTAAAAAGAAAAAAAAAATCTTTCAGATCCTGAAGTATGTGTGACACTGCATTTTTTGTCATAAACAGCAAGTGACTATTGGACAAAATTTCATTAAAATCAGTAAGAAGGAGATATAAAAACAATTATTCTCTTTCAATATGCTCCTGGACCCTCCCCCCCCCCTTCCTCCAAGTATATACTAAGTGAAAGTGGTTCCAATTTAATTGATTGAAATTTCTAAAAATATGTTATGAAAATCATTCTTTAAATTCATTAGTTGATGTTTATTGTTTTTGCGATTTGCAAATTGCAAAAGTACCCTTTCTTCCGGTGCCCTTTTTTCCAGGTGCCCTTTTTTCCGGGTGTCCTTTTATCTGGTGCCCTTTTTACCAGTGCCTTTTATTCCAAATGCCCTTTTTTCCGCGATCCATTTTGCCGAGTTATTTTTTTTCTGTCCTTTTCTTCTTCTACTTTCCTTTTCATATTTCAGACAGAAATATTTAATATGAGTTTGAGCTTGAATTGCTTTTTCACGCTCAAGTTCGTGTAAAAAACGAACTACGCTCAACTCAAGTTCATAATTTAAAAAACGAGCGAAGTTCAACTCAAAACTCAAAATTTTTGAGCTACGCTCACGAACGCGTTCAAATGAACGCGTTCGTGCACAACACTGCTCCAGAGGCCCTTGTATTTTTTTTTTCTTTTTTTAAGTTTTTTAAATAAATGTTCCGGAGGAGGGGACTAGCATAGCTAGAATCGCTCGACACCACTCTTGGAGTGGTGAGCGGCACCTCCTCCCTGTTAATAACTCCCTGTTAATAAATAAAGAAAATTTATACCAATTATCAACTTTCTAAACCCAGCGGTATTTGAATTGTACAATAACGCCCTATTTTATTACACCTTATCAAATTACTATTTTATTTTATTTTAAATTTATTTACTTTTACGGCATAGCACTTGTTAGATGTGCATTGGCCGGGGACGCACTGGATCGACGGCTATTTGTGAAGGGGTACCCAATGGGCGGCCGTCGCTATCCCTAACAGAGACAACACAGGACGAAACATCCATGCCTAGTAGGGATTAGAGCTCGGAAAATTACTAAATGCTGGTTGCATGATATTTAAAACAAATGAATTCATCTTGAACGTCAGGCCAACTTTCATGGACAAGAGCACACGAAACACTGGCAACGAAACAGCAGACGAACTAGCAAAAGAAGTATTAATAAATATTTCATCTAATCATGAGGTTTCTCATCCTTTCCCTATCTCGCTTATAAAATCAACTATAAAAGCTAAAACTCTTAGTAATTGGCAACGAGAGCGGCAATATTCCCATAAAAGTAGAGATACGTATACGCAGTTCTTAAAACAGCTAATCCCAATTTCATATGCCCAAATAAAATATCTTTATATTTTATCTCAGGGCATGGTAGTTTCCCTACTTTCCTCTTTAAAATCAATAAACTACCAAACGCACTTTGTAAATGTAAAAATTTAGGTAGCCCTTTCCATTATATATTCGAAAAATGTTCATTAATTAAAAACAATTTTAAATTTAATAATAATAAAATAATAAGATAAAACTTAAAAGCAATATTATTGAATCCAGATAATTATAATAAGCTAAAACATATTTATAATAATAATACCTTAAACGAACATTGCTCATTTATTAAATATAAATTTTAACACTACATCCGTTGACTTAATTTTCTCTGTTAATGAAATGTAATTATTATTATTATTATTATTATTATTATTATTATTATTATTATTTTATTTTATTTTATTTATTTATTTTTTAAGCTTTCCTAAAAACAATCTTAAATACAATTTTCTATATATCTCTCCTATTAATAAATTTAACTACACTGTTAAAAGTTTCTGTAAATTTAATCTAACTATTTATCCAGAGTCTCTGTAAATTTACAGTACTTCTTAGGTAAAAGTGAATAATCGAGATTCATATTCTCAATCTTTATTCGGTATTTTTACCTAATTTTATTATTTAATTTTTTAATGAAAATTAAAAATGAATGTTTCTACTTTAGGAAAAGCATTCTAAGTTCGAAATATATTCTCACCAATAATTAATTAAATTAATATTAGTTATTAAAATGAATAAAATGAGTCTTAAAATAGTCTTAATAAAATAGTCATAAAATAACACCTCCGTTTATTTTTCTCTGTAATTTTACGTAAGACTTAAGATAATATAGTACAAAGAGTTTTCTATTGAATTTTTTAACAGTGTACGGTCTTATGCCCTAGCAGGACCGTAGGCAATTTTTTTCTCTTGTGGGAACAAAAATCCCTATAAACACGTGGTTTGGGACGCACAGTGAGAGACCAATGTACGTCAGGCCATTTATATACTTTAAAGTCCAAACGTCTCCAAAAAATTCAAAAGTGACATTGTAATCCTTTAGTGTAAATTCTATAACTTCATGTCTATTTATTTATTTATATTATTATTTCCCCCTGATATATTAAAATTCCGCATAGCAACAAAAATTGTTTATTCTAACAATAGAAATTGTTTTATTTTATTTATTGAGAATCAATTAATGGATCTTTTAAAACGCGGCAAACTATGGATAAAATTTTATTTTGTTTATCTCAGTGCCGTGTTGCGATTATGATGTAAGTTTTTCAGTTCAGATATCCTTTTTCGTTATTTTATTTGATTGAAATGCACGCATGTAAACCACGAATAAAATTAGTTTCTTTATTCCGAAACATTGAATTTGCTATGACCACCATTTTCAAAGTTAGTTTCGTGAAACTTGGCCTTTTATTGTTAAGATATCAATTCTCTAGTTAAACTCCTCCTCTTTTTATTCTCATTTCAGCCTGTTTTAAGTGTTATGAACAACTTTTAAACAAAGAAATGAATATGAGCTTGAATGGAGAGATTTCATACTAATTATCATGTTTCTAGCTCGAGCGATTACTTAAGTCATAGCACGCTTTTATTTATTTATTTTTTAAATCCCCGTTTCAATTCTTTTAGAGAGGGTGTGACATTTAAAAAAATAACCTTGTGAATGTAAAATTGAAGGAAAATTTTTTATACGAAATATAAAGTTTTTAGCTCAAGCGGTTCCCAAATTGTGTAGTCTAGGACACTGACTATTAAACTGTTGCTCCTGTTTGCTCGAGCAACTTTTTAATAGAATAGTGACTCTTTCCGGGTGCTATGGAACACGCGAGCAAGTTTTCTTTCAAATGCATAATAAGGTGTGGGTTTGCATAATGAACTAACAAATAATCTATTAACAATTTATTTAATTAAATCTATTTAAAAAAATTATTTACTTTAACAATTTTTTTTTCTTTTACAGGTAGAATGAATTTTAATTGCTCAGTGAAACTATTTGTGATATTTATTCTTTTGTTAAGATTCTGTTCTGGTGAGTAAAATAAATTTACATTTTCTGTACTGCTTACTTTCAATTATAATTATTGGCTTTTGTTTGAAATGTAATGCTTTCTAATGAAACGACAAATCCAAGTTTTCATTAGCAGGAATAACTAATGAGCAAGGATATATGTCGTAGCGTTGCTGATCATTATTACGTAAATTTCAGAAACTTATTTGAGTTTCTTTTAAAGGATAAAGAATATATGTAAGATCAAATTTTAAAAACTGAAATGTTATGAAAATGCTTAGAAAGGAAAAATTATTTTCCAAGTATAAAACCTTGAATTCTTGAATCTAATTTTAAAATATGTTAATTTATCAATAATAATAATAATAGTAATAATAAATAATGTTTATCAGAAATTTTTTTTTTTTTTAAACTAACATTTTCAATTAAACTTCAAAGAAACTATAAAAAACACTTTAATATACGTAAGTCTAAAAAACTTTTATATTTTAAAGGATTAAAATCACAAAAACTTTCGCTTGCTGGCCTTAACAGGTAAAATATATGGAGAAAGTTTATATACAAAAAATAATGAACACAGTTGCAGTCAACAGATCTTTGGAAGAATATCATAAAAGAATATCATAAAAGAATATCATAAAAGAGAACCAGCGAAATGTCTTTATTTCGGCCAAAAAAATTAATATTTTAAGAAAATTGTACTTCTAATAACATTCAGGTACATAATTTAGAAAAACTCAAACGGAGATCGATCAGTGGAATTGTAGATGATAAGCAAGCCAAGGTCTTACTAATTACGAAGGTTTTTCCTAGTGAAATTTGTAGATGCAGTGGCGATTGTTCTGTTTATTGGATGAAGATCCAAGAATTACATTAAAGGAAATAAATTCTTCGAATGACAATGAAATTTTACAGTTTGATAGGGATTCAGTATTAAGTAGAATATCCACTAGTAGTTATTTTCAGGAACAATATTGAAGTACTACTGATATTTAATATTGAAGTTCTGTCTAACCCTGAAATTTTATTGTCATAAGAAGAATTGACGTTGGTGTATATCACAGTAGGAGTTTTTTACACGAGGAAGGCCGTTCATTTACAAAATATTCAGTGTTTAAACGCTTATTATTGTTATCTACGCTAACTAGACTGTGATGTGTATGTTGTAGTTTCTACTTTAGTTTTATTCATTGATGAAGCTTTGTTTTCTATCAAAGTAAATTTAAATATCAGAATGAACTGGTCTGTGCTGACATCAATCTCAATTTTGCTGCAGTGTGTATATATCAGGATAAATGTTTCGTTAATTTGAAAGTAAATATCATTGTTGGCTGTCTTACTGACCCTTATTTAATATCAGACCATGTGATAGACGTAGAGTATCGCGTAATCTCGTAGCAAGTGTTTAACAGTTATTTGCAACATGTCCTGTTTATTACACAGACAAACATGAGGTTCATGCGGAATGTAGTCCTAGTGTACTTTTCCACAAAGGTCATAATATTTGCTAAATGCCAAATATCTTGAAAGACGGACTAGAAACATCCTGGGTTTGTGGCTTGGCCTCCACTCTCTTCATACCTAAATTCAAACGACTTCGTCTTGGGGGGTGTGGGGGAGGGGGGGACATGAAAATATTGATATCTACGTCCTTTATCGATTACAAGGAAAATTTCATTGCAAAATTCTTTTGATAAGGAACAGAATAAAATCACAGCAGGAATCCTTAAGAAGGTGGATCAGTTTTTCATTCGCTGGAGTAAATTTTGCAATACCGGACGTAGCTGTCCCTTTGAGCATCTATTTTGAGTCTTTTTAAGTAATGCTAATAAAGGGGTTATAAAAATTTATGATTCCATTATTTCAATTCCTTTAGATTATCGAAAATTAAACTAGGTTTCACTCCAAAACTTGTTCATCCAAGTTATGACTACAACAGTACATGTTTAATAAAGTGAGAATTTTTTACCACTGTACTTATATCTCCAATGCACATGTTCCATAATTTTAAATTAAAATAAATTAACGTATTGTTTATATGCAGTATTTTATCAAGCTTTTAAAAAATTAAATTTTAAGAAATAATTTTAAAAACATATTTTCAAGAAATTAATACTTTTTAATACTTTTAATACTAATTTTTTTTTCTTTTTTATTTATAGCTCAAAATTGCTTTGGTGGCATAGAATCTTTTGAAAAAACTACTGGTACAGCTTTCGGGCCTTCTGTAGGTACATCGGTATTGCTCCAACAACAAGATCAAGCCCTGACAAGAGATTGCATCAATCTTTGCAAGCAACAATCACAGTGCCTTGCTTTTTCCTTAGATTATGCTGGATTTAGGTGTAGCTCATATAATGTTAATTCTGTTGGGAGACGAGAAACTTTAGAACTTCGGCTTAATAACAACTATTTTGAAAAGACCTGTTTTCATGGAGGTACATACTTTCTTTCTAAAAATTTTAGAAACCTTTGATTTTAATTACTCATTTTATAATTTATTGAATTAAGGTATGGTGTTACTGTTATTATTTATGTAGTTAACTACATGAAAACGAAATTTATACATAACGGAACTTTTCCGTTAATGAATATTCAATAACGCTTGCGCCTGCGCAGTTAAAAATTAAGCATCAAAAGTGCTTATTTTTAATCACATATTTGGTATTTTTATATTTTGATTGCAGTATGTTGCGTCTAATATTGTTTGCTAATTTTTCTAAAAATGACACTGAACTGGTTAAAAATCCTTTCATGTTTATGTCATAAACAAAATATGCACGGAAAATTCTCGACGTTGTCAAGGAAACCTTTGTATCGCTATACATATACGTGTTACTCTCGTATAAATCACAATTTATAATTAAAAGAAACATACATTCTCAGAAATGGATACTCAAATTTCACGAAAATTTCTTCATTTTTGACAAAAGTGTTTCTAGGGATATGCTCCGAGCGAACATTTCGTCAAACTGAGAAAATTACTTTCGTCACTTGTTTGAACATACGAATTTCGTCAAATGAAAGATACATTTTTTCATCCTAGTTTCGTGATACAGAATAAAATACAATTTATAGAATTATAAAATTACCTGCAAGTTCGTTGCTTTAGACATTAAATCCTAATTATATTTATTGAAAATATAAATAAAACAGAGCAAACAAATAAAAATTATTTGGACATTTATTTGACAGCTTTGAGACCTATAGTTACAATGATTTTTTCTCAATTGGTACATTTTTTTACAGAAATCCACATAAACAAGCGCAAACAATATTTTGTAGACATAGGACATCATAAACATCCATGCCCGCACCGGGATTCGAAACCGAGACCTGAGAATCCAGAAGGCAGCACCCTACCGACAGAACCACCAGGTCGGCAAATAAAAGTCCTTGTAACGTAAAGTCGAAGCAACACAGGAAAAAAAACCAATATGGCGGTAATGAAAGCTAGCACATGCAATTGTGAGTAAACAGTTTCATCAAATATTTGAGAGTTCACGTTTCCTCAAAAATCACGTGATCGCTTGACGAAATGGTTGTGAAAAGCAACGAAATTAAGCCCGAGGATGTCTGAATCATCAAAATTGAGTATATTATTTCTGAGAGTGTAATCATATGCTACAGGCACACCGCACTTCAAGCATTGTTTACAGAGGGTGATCCCAAACATTATATTTTTTATTTAATTTGCAGCTGATCCTCTTTTCACCTTCGTTATAAATCTATTCACTGAAATATATATTTATTATACTCCTGAATTTCTAAAGAATCCATGCAGCATTTCTTTATACATTCGACAAAAATGTTTAAACTCGAAGGTGTACTTACTTTTCTTTTTCCATGACTGTATATCATTTTCGTGGTATACTAAAAATATTTAAGTAAAGACAGACAAACAAAAAGACAAACCAAAATTTTAAAGAGTACCTAACTTTATTGTATATCGCTGAAACTTACAATTTATTATTAATGGAAGCTGTTTTAATTAGTTTGTTTCAAATTTAGTACAGAATAAACTTTTGACATATTATGGAAAAAAAATGGAACGTAAATTTTTAGAATACAAATACACATATATTATTAAGGATGTAATTTGTTTTTTATTTCATCTTCGTCAGCACCGTAAAACAACAGAATAATAAAGAAAATTATAATGAGAATTTTCCTATTCTCCTTATATTTAAATAATCCTAATTTTTTCTAAGCTCCTGGGAGTTAATTATTTGAAATAACTAAATGCTGAAATATGAAGTTTTTTTTTTTTTTTTTTTGTCTTTATAGAAAAAGAAATTTTTTGCATAAGCTTGTAGAAATAGGTGCTTTTTTTCCAGTTACTTATGGATAATGTTTTTAATTAGTGTTTTGCATACGTTAATTAAGAAAAAGAATATTAACATAGAATGATATCCGTATATGAAATATCGTACTCAGCAACTAAAAAAAGTTATAAAGGTAAATAAATCCAAGGAAAAAAAAATCCAAAACAATATTTTGGTAAAGCAAGTTTTTTTGCTATATAGTATTCCTCTTTCTCTCTCTCTCTCTCTCTCTCTCTCTATATATATATATATATATATATATATATATATATATATGTCACATATTTCTGATTTCTTGCTTGCAATCGTGGAACACAAAAGTAAACTAGTCAAACTTGCTGTAAATTTTTTTATTTAAAATCCATTTCATGGCTGGGGATCCGAGTCTGGTAAGGCAATGAAGCTTGGTGGGGTCTTGAAGCTGTTCCACAGCGTGAAACGGAATTTGCCGGCGCCCCGGCTTCACACGTTAACATTCAAATTCGGTGGCGCAGATTTACTAGATTTTACTGGCAAGAGCTAATCGAGGAAGTCCTTAATTTTGGCGAGTTCCATCTTTTAAACCCTTAATTTTTGGTGTAATTTGTCGCATTTCTAACCCCCTCCCATTTTCTTTAATTGGTAATAACACGCCTCCTCTTTGTTCCTTATTGGCTGTACTTTCATTTTTCCCAGACCGTCTGGAACCTTAACCCGCCAATTCGCAAAGTCATTAATACGATTATTTATTGCTTTATATTTGACATAAGTAATCAAACCCTAATTTATAATCATAAATCTTTTATTTCTTTTTACATAGCTAATTTAATTCTTGTATTGAATCTTTCCAGGGCCAGATACTTTTTTATTGCTCATTAAACTTATTTTTAGAATATTTCCAGATATCAAAATTCTTGAATGATTAACTTGTTTATTTATTTCCAAATGATCGCGTTCGTTATTTTTTATGTTTTTAGAGTAACTTACAGTCTAATATGAAATTTACTTTAATTCCTTTTGCCGTATAAAAAGAATACCCTAAAATCTAAAAACAATAATTTAAAATATAAAAATATTAATTTAATTCTCACCTCTTTTTTATCCATTATATTATCCATTATATTTCATATATATATCATGAATGCCTTTTCAGACATTATATAAAATGAAATGATATCACATGGAGAGCATGAACAATTTGAAAAAGAATAAATTTTAATGAAAATCATTTAAACTGGAGGCATGCAACAATACGTCTTCAGGGCCTTGATTGTATTATGCAAAAGGTGTAAATTTCTGCTGTACTGCATATGGCAATATATATACACATACATTCAGTTTGTAAAAGACGCAAAATATTTAATTTTTTTGTCGGAAGTTAATCAGTTTAAATCCTGCAAATCGTAATCATAATAATTTTTTTCGTATAGATACTACGTTTTGGAAAAAAAAAATCTGAGTATTTTTGTTTGTTTATTCATCATGTTATTAATTAAATGTTAAAAAAAAAAACAATTTTGAATCCTTATATAGATTTGGATATGTGATTCCGAAATCAATTTAAGACGGAAATCTTTACATTTTTAATTATTTATTTATTAGAACAAGAGGGCATTTTTTTTTTTTTTTTTTTTTTTTTAAGGCAACAAGAAAGCGTCAATAGAATTTTATTGTAGACTACCACAAGAAAATTATAAAAAAGGAAATATGCCGAATTTAATTACACTCAAGAAAATAATAATAATAATAATAAAGAGTAAATCATTAAAAATTTCTGTCAGAGGCAGAATTTAATTTAGTACGACAAGACTGCTTTGTGTACTACAAGCTACAAACATTTTTTTTCGTTTGTCTTTTCTTTAATATAAACGCATGTGAAAACTGTACACGCTCGTATAAATCCCAGTTCGCATACTTTTATTGGAAAATTAGTCTATTGGCGTCTATTATTGTGCAGTCTCATGTCGTCTAGTGATTTAGATTAGTTCGTTAATCAAGGTCTATAATTTTTAATTCTTCAATGAGTTCTTTCCGGTTTTCTGAATTTAAATCTACTTTAAAATATCCTACTATCAAATAAACCAAATGAGTTATATTCAAAATTATTTGTTTATTTTTATCTATTCAACTAGGAAAACATGTGAAAAATAGTTTTCTCCATAATTTTGAATCCGATTGTCTAGGAAAAAGCTTCAGTTAATGAAAAATGGCTTTAGAAGTAATATTCATAACACACGTAAAAAAAATGGCTAATTCGAACATTTTAGTGTGTTTTTTATCTAATATTTTAATGGCTTGAATTCTTTTCTCACAAGTAGACTTTATTTTCTTTTAACTTAAGAATTTTGCTAGTTGTCAATCCAATAGTTAACAGTCGATATTTAAATATGTAAAAGTTTCTACAATTACATACAACAAATGGCTTGTCCCTCAATTTAAATAAACAGAAAATTGTTGTTATACGTTACTTTTTTGTTCAGAAAAAATCTGGAGTGACTCCACTCGACTTTCTAAACATTGAATAATTAACAGTTTTGTAGATAAAGTAAAGAAAGCGGAGTTGTCAAACGAACAAAAGAGAGAAAACCATTATAGAGTGTTTGAGAATTTTTCTCCATATATTACACGATGTTTTATTTAACACTACTGAACTTTGAGCCTATAAATCATAATGATAAAGAATTTTTCGATGTGTCCCTGTAAAAACCTATAAATGCTAGATTCACCAAAATGCTTATAGTTAGTGCAACAGTGATTTATAATATTCATATAAATTTTCAGCACAATTGAATAAGGCGTTTAGATGCTATCGCACTTTTAAAAATTTGGTCCCATAGGCCATAATGATAAATAATTTTTCTTTATGTCCCTGTAAAAAAACTCTTAGTGCTACATTCACCAAAATCTATACAATTGGTGCAACTGTGACCTATAACATTTGTACAATTTTTTTGCTCCTCAGATTAATAAGGCGTTTAGACGCAATCACACTTTTAAAAATTTGGCCCCATAGGCCATAATGATAAAGAATTTTTCTTTGTGTCCCTGTAAAAAAACTATAAGTGCTAGATTCTCCAAAATCTATACAAATTGAGTATCTGTGATCTATGTGTATAAATATTTTGCTCAATTGACTAAGGCGTTTAGATGCTATCGCACTTTTAAGATTTTGGTCCCATAGGCCATAATGATAAAGAATTTTTCTTTGTGTCCCTGTAAAAAAAACTATAAGTGCTAGATTCACCAAAATCTATAGGGTTCGTACTATGGTGACTTACAATACACGTACCAACTTTCATCTTATTCGAACAAAGCGTTTAGACGCTAGCGTGTTCACTCACAGACATACACACATACATACACATATACATATACACATACATACACACACACATACATACATCATCTCAAAAATAGTGGAAACGGACTCAGGGGAGCTCGAAACGTATAGAAATATCAAATTCGGATTTTTGACATGATTACAATACTTTCCTCACTATAGTGTTCGGAAAGTAAAAAGAAATGTAGCTGTTATTTATGTGTAACTATTATTCATGTGCAATTATTTCAATTTATATCAGAAAAAAATTAACTTTTTTTTTTTTTTTTTTTTCATCAACTTATTTTTTTCTTTTAATTATTTTAAAATGAAAATGTGTTTTTATGTAAAATTTTTTTGAACCAGTTATCCGATTGAACTAAAAAAATACGGCGTTTGTTAGATTTGGGTTGAACAGTGTGTTGCGATCGGTTGAACTGTATATAGTTTTATATAGTGAAAGACCTAACATATTCAAGGTAAATTACAACAAAGAATGACGACACGAAATTTGTGACTAGTAGCATTAGTCCTGCCCAACTAATAAAAGAATTATCTCGAATTTTAAATGCACAACCTGTGAAAATAATAATAAAATAAATAAACACATGGACAATGATATTGTGCATTTGTTACAATACACTTATTATACCACTTATTATACCATATTATGTCACCACGTTTCCTACGACTAGCAGTGAGGCCGAGTCCAAAAGTTTAGAGGGATGGAAAATTGACCGAGAGATAGTTATATTGCAAACATCCAGTTATTCGGTGTTCCCTTATCGCTTGTTTTCTCTCAGTCACCCCTATTTTAACACTGGACTCGTTCAGTCTGCACTTGCGCAGAGGCTTCCATTGTCGCAAGAAATGTGGTTAAAGGATACACACATTTAAAAAATAAGTCGCTCGTCTTAAATTTAATTCTGCTTAGAACAGAAGTAATAATAACTAGTATGTTGTGGCCACCACCAAACTTTCTCGTATGTTTTCCTACACAATTTCAGGTTAAGTTTCACTTTAAGTTTCCTACAAAATTTCAGGTTTAATTTCAGTGCAAATTATTTATTAAAATTATTTACCAAGATGAATGCAGACGACTTATATCTCAAAGAAGCATACAACACTCAATGTCCAATAACACCGGAGGAAATGCTTGTTTACTTTCTTCTAGTATTGGATTTGTGAAAAATTTCCATATTCGTTTTCGAGGTTTTACACGTTTTGAGGTTTCATGAACAACTTTTAATCGTGTTTAAAAAATGTCTGTCTTTGTGTTTATGGAAAATTTTGAAGACGTTGTATCTTAGGAACCGATGGACAAAATTTAACCAAACTTGATAATTAGTTGACCTTGTCTTAAACGGGTGCTGATTACATTTGGGTTATTTGGAGAATTTAAGGCCGATTGACTCCGCAAGTGTCCTAGGCCTATATGGGTAAAGCCCTAGGCCTATAGGTGTCTTTCTAAGGGGTTCTAGCCCGTATTTACATGAGTTTCGGAGGAAACCCCGAAAAACTTTGAACGGCAAGGTCGTTGAGGGCGACCTGGGATCGAACCCGGCACCTCCCATCTACCAGCTTTGATCACAGAACTGCTCGACCGCTGGTGGGTGATTACATTTGGGAATCAATCGCTCAACAGGTGGTGCTGTCATACTATTATTTCAAAATTTCTAATATCCAGTACAGAACAAAATTTCGTATATATGTATGTAATGAGAAATATTTCTAACGAATGATTGTGAAATTAATAATAATTATTTACAATTGTAAAAGTAAACTAACAACAACAACAACAACAACAACAAAAAATGTGTGTATCGAAGATAAAAAGTTTTGTGATGTCCAAAATATTCTAGTGTTTCTTTTGGTGCGTAGTAATAATTTCAGGTAATATATATATATATATATATATATATATATATATATATATATATTTGTTGTGAGTTAAGTGTGAGGAAAATATCCAGTTGATTATTTAAGTAATTTTTATGTCAATAAGAAAATCTAGGAAGAACTTTGATAATAAAAATAAAGAAAACTGTTATTTGTTAACAAATGACGCTTATTAAAGCAATTTTTTCCAACTCTTGTATAAAAATTGATTTTTAATAGCAGGAATCTAGAAAGGATAATTAGAAAAATCGTGTTGCATATACTCTGGCAGGTCTATGTTTTTCTTTATGTTTATTAATAGAGTAAGATTTTGAAATATTAGTAAAAATTACAGCAACTAATGAGCATCTTCCTATTTTCTCTAAACTTCTATATCGACTATAGAATTTTTTCTGTTAACTTGGAAATTTAATTACATCAACTGACTAATTACTGGACTTAAAAACATTTTTTCATAAAAGTTTTCACTGATATTTGAACACATAGCTAATCTTTTATTCTCTCGAATTGTTGTTGCTAAAATTTTTATTTAGCATTTAACACATATTAAAAGAATGATTTTTTAATACAGGATAAAATATATTGTACAAAATAACCTATTTTATCAGGAATCTGTTGAGGTAAATAAATATGAAGAATTAATGTTTACTTTTTATTCATTCTTTTTTTTATAAAGTACCCGCCACTTATTCAAATCACATTTGTTTTGTACGAAAGTGATTTTATTAAACGGCTGATTTTTATATCCGGCAAACGTTTCTGTACTCAAGCAAAAGGTGTTATTTACCTGAATTTGAAAAGAAATTTCAAAAGGTACCAAATAATGAAATTATTAAACAGTATTAATTAATTTTTAACAGATAATTATTTGATTGTTCCTTCAAAATAATAGAATTAAACACATCCTAAGCTTCAATGCGCTTTCCTTTCTGTAAAATCATCATTACTTTGCTAAAAGTTCACGCCTTTCTTTAAAATTTAAATTTTTTCCGTTTAAACGTCTTGTTTATTATTTATTTCAGAATAAGAATTAGAAATTGTCTTTTAATAATTAAAAATTAAATACAAAAGTCCCTGGTGAATTAAATCAAATCTATAACTTATTACCGCGCTTTGAAGAATGCATTCCTTGATTTTATTCCTAAAGCAAGTGATGAGACGTGTTTAATTGCTGTAAATGTAAAATTTAATGTTGTAAATGTAAAATTTTCGGCAAAGAGAGATAACGGAGGGATTTCTACATTTAATTTCTTTTTTATTTAAAAAATTAAAATTCGTAGTGTAAGTAAAAATTTACTCAGCGTGCATGAATGGTATTTTTGCTGCTGAAGAAATTTTTTTTTGAGTTTATTAACCGGCGATGCTGATTTTATTAAGCGGCAGTTTTAAAATTGGTTTGCATTGATTTGATTCCGGTCCTGGCAGTTTGATCAGATTAAGCGGCTGATTTTATTTACCAGTGATTTTATTAAGCGGCGGTTACTGTATTTCTGAAAATGCCTTTGCTGTGTCGGAATGGTTATCGCTCTACAGATATTCAACAATTCCAGGTTCACAAAAGCATAAGTACTTTTTTAATCAATAGTTTTTGCCCTTTTCATGCAAATTTTCTTTGTTAACTCGAATATCGACTCTAAAACTTGTTAACTTGTCCTGCCTACTGTGCAAAATATTATGAACTTTGATTTATAAACAGGCTGGGCTTTACTGACCTTCATTAAACCTTCAGTGGATGTCTTTCTTCTCTGATCTTTTGTGTCTTCTCTGAAAATTTTCTCCATTTTATTTCATCCAGAATTAAGATTCTTACACAGTTAATAGACCTTAACCAACACCTCCTATAATAGTGCCTCCAAACTGAGCTTTACGACATGAAAGATCGGCTGATTACATTCAATCAACACTTAATATAATTAATACCCTAATAAACTACTACGTCAGAAACGCCAAAGAAAAATAATTGAGATGCATACAGTTGTTTCGGTAACTATAAGCGTGCCGTCTTCAGTGCAAAAAGAATTCAGAATCTGGAGAAGTGCTCGTATATATAGAAAGGGACCGAATTTAGTTCAACCAATAGGAATACGGGAAAGGTGGGGAGTGTGGCCAATAGAAATTTAGGAATATTAGCTGTGTAAACAGTAGGGAAAATTAAGAAAATGCGGACTTAATGTAAAATTTCCAACAGTCAGACAAATAGGGAATAGCGAAATCACAATTTACAACAAGGTTTTTAAAATTTTTATAAATATGAAAATCTTCAAAGAAATCGAGTTCATGAATAGATTTAGGTCTGCAAATTATTTTAGCTGAATTAAATTTAAAATTATGATTTTTTTCCCAGCAATGTTTAGAAACAGCCGATTTACTGGTTTCTTGTTTGCGGACGTAATTCATATGTTCTTTTAGACGAAATTTAAGACTGCGTTTAGTTTGGCCAATATATGATATTTCCAACGCCAAATCGCCTGTTATTACTTAATATAATATCTAGGATGATGTGGATTGTGGGTGTAATTAGTGATCTTTCGTGACGTAAAACTCTGTTCGGAGGCAATATTATAAGAGGTGTTGCATTAAGCCACACAAAACCACAGTCGTTTTACTTTATTGCATTTAGAAAAAAAAAAAAAAAAAAAAACAGATAAAAGTTATAAATAATCACATTTTTACAGATTTATCTCTGATTTTCAGTTACACAGATTCCACGTAAAACGTATTTCCTCATCTAGGCTTATAAATTTGGCTATAGTTTCTTATTCATGGCTATTCATGCAAACTATTTAACATGCTACAGATTATCACATTATCTCATAAAAATAAGCTAGTGTTGTTGCTTGGTGAGATCGCATTATCTCACCAAGCATTTTCTTTTTATTTTAATAGAAAAGAAAAAGTTGAATTACTTTATTAAAGTCAAGGCTATTTCATTATGGTGTCCATTAAAACTATCTAAATATATTGGAAAATTCGTTTCACTTGCATATGTCCAATTAGGCAATTAGCAAAAAATTATCCTGTTCTAGTTCCAAATCTTTCTTCAAGCTTTAGTGTGAGAAAGATCTTTGTTTTTAAGGAATCCTTGTAAAAATAACAATGATAAATAAATAAATAACTTCTTAAAAGTCAAGTCTCTGTTATTATCATTCAAAGTTCGATTGATATCTAACTCAAAGCTTTTAAAATCCGTTTCATTTTTATGCGTTTATCTGAAAACCAGTTGAAATTTACGATTTGTGGAAAGAAAATGTAAAATATCCTTCAAAAGTGAATATCTGTAGTAAATAATGTTATCTAGCAACTACTATAGTAATCTTACAACTCGTAATGTTATTTCACTTAGACAAAAGAGGAGATTTATTTAAATTTTAAAATTGTGTTTTTATTTATTTATTTATTTTTTTAAGAAATATCTCTCTATTTAAAATGAGTTTAAATGATTATGATACAAGCATTTATTTTTAAAAATCAATTAATCATTTTTCTTATATTTATTGACAGACAACAGCCAACGTGAGAATATTCTACAATCGATTATTTCTATCAATGCAAAACAAAATTTCTAAGATTTTTAATCTTTAAAAAAAAAAAAAAAAAAAAAAAGAGGGGAAACTGTTGCTTGTGTTACTAAATGAAGCTCATTAAAATAATTTACTTCAGTTCCAGTACAAGAACTGAATTCTAATTGCAAGAACACGAAAAAAGATGATTAGTAAGCGCGACGCTTTTTTTTTTTCAGATTCATGTTTTTCTTCGAATTCATTAATAATGTAAAATCAGCAAATTATAATAAAGAAAACAACTAATGAGTATCTTTATATTTTCTTGAAATTTAAATATTCATAAATATTTTCTTTTTTCCATACCAATGGGAAGTTAATTAAATCAAAGCGCTAATTACAGAATTTATAAAGTTTTTTTTTTTTTTTTTTTTTTTTTTTTTTGGCCTGAAAATAAATTTTTATTTATACATTGCATAAATAGCTAGCTGCTGTTTTTCGGAAAGTTGATATCGAATCTTTTTAATTAGGCTTTTGTATGTATTAATTAAAATAATTTTTATTAATGTAGAATTAAATTATATATATGAAACATTTCATCAGATTGAAAAACAACTGAAGTAAATAAATCTGAAAAATAAATATTTAAAAGCAAAGAAAAGTAAATGTTTAGAAAAGTGCAGTACTTAAAAATTAGGTATGCTATGTTAAAAATATCATTGAAGTATTTATTCAGAGTATAATGTATTTAATTTTTTTTCTTTCAAAAGGCAGATTAAAATACTGCATAATTACTGGGATGTCGAGTTGTGATATAGTGGGTTGGCAAAAAAGTACCTTCGGTTTGCGCAGATTGATTGTATTATGTTTGTTTTGTTATTTTGCTGTCAATGGTATATATATACATACATATGTATATGTAATATAAAAAACCCCTAATTAAGTCTTGCATACATTCCTAAATACTCGCTTTTATCGTCTTGTCATTGATAAATAAATATGTGTTGGATCTTTTTTAGTATTGTCATTGCTATACAGACCTATACAACGAAGTTTTTAAAATATTGACTGATTCATCTACTAAGTGGGAACCCCGGCTTATAATATTAAAAACAAATATGACAAGCTATTCTGTATCTCTTTTAATTATTGAGTTTACTTTATCACGAACGCGATTGCTATAGAATAAAACACTATTCCAGAACTTCCTTATATATACATAAATATACATATATTTATGCGAGAGATTACATAATGCGAGAGATTACATAATGTTAAATGTATCAAAAATGTCATGAACTCACAGGTAGATATCAGACTTTCGCATGAATTGAAAAAAAAAAAAAAAAAAAAAAAAAAAAAAAAAAAAACTTGACATATAGAATCAAAATTTGGGATACGTATTTCAAACGTAATGTAATCGACCCTTTTTTGAAACGAATTATCATTTTCGGGAAGATGCATGCATGATGAAAAATGTATCATCTACAAAAACGTTAATTGAAAAAGATCATAGTACAAGTGTGATGAACCAGTACAAACCATAATGAAAATTAAGATCATTTTGGATCATAAATATGTTGTGTATTTTGAGCTGTTTTCAGGCCGTTGCCAACAGCTTACGAAATTTTGGGAAGCAATCAAAGAGAAAGGGCTAGAACTGGCAAATCGCAAAAAAATTGTGTTTCACCAAGACAGCTCGACCTCTTTAGCAACACACAAAAAATTGTTTGAGGTTAGTTGGGAAAGGGATGTAGCATTTCCCATATAGGCCCAACCTTGCACCATAGAATTAACATTTATTTCAAAGTTTGTAAAACGTTTTAAACGGTAATAAGGATGGCACAAATCGAACTTGGTTGAGTTGTTTACTAATAAAGAAAAAAGTTCTGTAAGCGTCGATTCGTGAGAGTACTAGAAAAATGACAAAAGTTCACCGAACAGAATGAACCATGTTTGGTTAATTACAATTCGTGTTTTGAGTAAAAAAAAAAAAGTTTTACTTTACACTAAAAAAACTGAAATTACATTCTTTCTGACCCAATAGGCAGAGGCATTGTCCTGCTGAAAAAATCTATTTCGTCTACTTGAAATTTGCCAATAGTAAAAATATTACTTACTTGAAAAGTCGAAATCAGCCATTTATTAGATTCATTTAGATTACGTTTGCTTTAGTCCTTTAAAAAATAAATAAATAAATAAATAAATAAATAAAAATAAATAAATATATAATAATAATAAACGTAATAGTTCTTTCTTTCTTTCTTTTTTTTTTTTTTTCTTTTTCTTTTTGTAAATTCTGTCTTAGAATTATGAACTCTCGCATACATAGTCATTAAAATATAGCAATATTAAATTTAATAAAAATGCTCGAAAACCATTTAAATTTTAAAATAAAAATTTAAATTTTTAATTAAAAAAAATTAACTTCTGTATGCTAACTACTTTTAATTTTCTCCCTTCTATTTTATATTACTATAATTCAACAACATATTCTAGATATATTTGGGTATTATTTCGTGAAATAACTGATTTAAAAAAAAATATTTTTATGTTTAAATGCTAACAATTTCATTAAACTTCAGCATTCAAACATAAAGATATATTTTAGGTAGATTCCTTATAGGAGATCTACCTATTGCAATGGTTCTCATGACACGACTTCTGGAAAATTTCTTCATATCTTCACCGATCATGACCCCTAGAACCCAAAACCACCCTCCGTTCAAAAGTTTATATATATATATATATATATATATATATATATATATATATGTATAACGCTTTTTCCCATGTTAAGTTGTGAACACGATAACTGGAGTAATTTTTATTTAAATTTAACCAGCTTGGGATATGTTGTCAGGACAGTAAAAATCTCGGTCGAGTTCGTAGATGGGGCATCCAGCTCAAAGGGGGTGGAAATGGTGGGGTGTGGAAATTTTCCTTTGCCCATAATTTCTTTAATATTGAAAATAGGAAAATACTTCAAATCAGGCAAATTACCGCCTTACTCTAAAGAACAACTTTTGTGTTTAAACTTTTTCGATAACTTCAATTGCTTAAAAGTTACAAGTTAAAAAGTGATTTTTTGTCAATTGTTCTATATAGCCGACATTTGCTATATAGCTTTCATTGCAAAAATTTATAATCTGATGCTTATGTCACGTGCAAATGATAATAAAAAAGATCACTGAAAGTATAATGAAATTTTAATCATGTTTTTAAACAATATAATAATCTGATTAAAAAAAAAAAAAATTAACAGAAAATATGACGTCACAATTACAACAATGTACCAATGTACTGAGAAAAATGAAATAAAATTTTAGCCGTGATTTTAAACAAATAAAATAAAAGTCAATAAATAAATAAATAAATATATAAATAAAATCGACATATCTTAGGGCTAAGCAGATTTAGACTTAGCTTTATGACATAGATGCTATAATGTAAAAGATAAGTGTCATCGTAAAAAAAAAAAAAAAAAAAAAATCGTGTAAATCAATGTTAAACGAATTGAACTGTCATGATAGAAAAAGTAATAAATTTGGGGACATTTAGGTATAATCCCTTTGACAAATGAACTAGGGACGATTTTTATGAATTTTCCTTTGAAGTTTATTTTCATAAAAACTTAAATTTAAATTAAGGTGTTTCATTACTTGAATTCCCTTATTTTAATAAATAAAATTATACCATTTTAAAAAACTAAAGAACACTCTTTTATTGAAAAGTTAACTAATAAAGGTTTTACAAAGCTATCCGCGTTTGTAAGGATCGATAGATGGCGCTTTTTCAGTTTTTGTTGTTAGTAAATATTATAGCCACGTGTATTTATTATTGTTCTTTTTGTTATTCTACTTAATATTCGTACTATAATTTCTCCGCCATTACATCATGGAAAATTGATTGCTTTTGGAAAAAAATATTTCAGTTTATTCAAAGTTCGATCGGAAGTAGATTTTTAACTGAAGTTGAACAAATATTAGCTTCAAATCATCTGATTAATTCTTTACTTCCATTAGCCGAAGCAACTGAAATTTTAAATTTGTCATTTGGAAATAAATGGAAGCTTAATTCTGGATTTCTTGGTCCTTTGGCGTTACACTGGAGCACACAACAGTATGTGTTATCTTTTTAACCAGATTTATTCATTTTTATTCAATAAATATATGTGAAACTAAACATCGGCATGCAATGGCTGGCTTAATCAAAGCCGAATTAAAGCATGTTTATTGTAATTTCATCTTAGCCCACCAGAGGGCGAGCATTTCATTACAATCGCGGATTACATACTTTTAAATCTTTATTAAAAAAAAATTAATTGTTACCACTCGACGTTGTACAAATACATCCAAATCCTGTGTCACATACGATAGTTTTGTATAAGTATAAATTTTTGTTTGCCCCTGGAACCTGCTCCTGATGAGAAAAGTGCCTGGAAACATTTGTATATAGTATTGTCATAGATTATGAAGTCGTGTGCAAAATTTCAGGTCCTTCGAACGACAAGAAGTTGCCAAAAATTGAATTGCATAAATCCGTTACATACATTAATAGTTACATCATATCAAGTTAATAAAAGTGTGTTAATTAAAAACCATGTTAAACGCTTTAATTAATCATTTAAATATATAAAATTAAAATAATAAGTCAATCTTAATACAAATATCGTTTGTGGTGTGTTTAGAATGCCAGTTTAGGCAAGAATTTAAAATTTAAGATTGAGAGTCATACGTTACAGCTTCCTTTGACTTTTTATCTCGTGGAAACAAGATATTGGTGTGTGAAGAGATATGAGGTTTTCACGTGGAAAGAAAATATAATGACGCCAAAGCTGCCATTCTCCATCGCCCAGCTCGCCAAGTTTTTTCATCATATAACGAATTTTGTCGCCAAGTCAAAAATTTCGTCGTCAATTATCAAAATTTGCCGCCAAATCTCAAATTTCATTGCTAAGTTGCAAGTTTTGCCACCAAAATCTCGCCAAATCATACAATTTACTAAGTTCGTAACAATTAACATTGAAATTTAGTGATGCCCAAATGGTCCAATGTCAACTAATGTTAATATTAATGTTCCAGCTTATGTGAACCAAAGCAGTTTCACTTTACAATTTTTACTCATCTGACAATAAGAATCACAAAAACACAGTACAAAACTTTCAATAATTCAGTAAAAATTTCAGGGAAATAACTATCCAAAAACCGCTACCACTTAACTGTATTTGACTTGACTATAGCAACGCCCGGCTCACCAGTGCTTGACTATAGTAAGGTCGCAAGTGCATTTTACGTTTCTATTATTTTTTCTTTACAAAAAAGGTATTGAACAACAGTTATATGGATGAAAAAAAAAAAAAAAAAAAAAAAAAAAAAAAAAACCTTATAATTTTTATTCAGCTTGGGTGGGGAGGGGGGCCTATTAGCCCCCTCCCGGATTCACCATTGCTGGGATTGTGTATCTGACTGCTATATGTTGAATGATTATGAGCTTGAATTTTAAAAAATTGAAACATTTGCAGACCAATAAATCTAGCCTAAAATTTTAAGTAGAATGAATAAAACCCTTTTATAGTTGAAAATTAAATTTCTTGAAAACAGTATAGAGACGTAAATAATGCAATGTGTGGGAACAAAGCCATTGGCTAAGTATTAATGCAATGTAAAATTTCTTTACCTTTGTAACATTAACGTAAAGGAATCTACCTTTGCCTTTAAGCTTGCCGAAAAGGGATTTTTTTAAATTAACGTACCAATGAATCCGCAAAATAATATCCAAATACGTTTAGATTTTATTTTTTAACTATAATAGAATACAATCGACAGAAAAACTGAAGGTTAAGCAGCAGGGATCATTTAAAAAATGTTTACAATTTTTCAAGGCACCGTTGAAGTGTGTTTTAAAGATTATGATTGAAGCATGTGTTTTTAAAATTTAATCAATCCCAATTATACCTATATATTTTTTTATAGGAAAAAGTGAAAGAATTATTCTACAATGGACCATTTCTTTCAATGCAAAATAAAATTTCTGTTGTTTGGTTTTTAGCAATAATAATAATAATAATAATAATAATAATAATAAATAGACTTCGCTTGTGTTATTTAATGCAGCTCATTAAAGCAATTTATTCTTCGACCACATTTCATGAAACCATGGATGCATCTGCGCAAGTGCTAACTCAACGTGTCCAGTGCTAAAATAGGGATGACAGTCATCTGACTCAGAGAAAATGAGCAATAACACAGAGCGCGGAATTACTGGATGTTTTCCAAATTTCAAACTGTCGGTCAAGCTGGCATCCCTCCAACATTTTGGACGCGTCCATACTGCTAGTTTAGGATATGTGACTGCAATGTACTTCAGTTCCAGCACAAGAACGGAATTTTAATAGCAAAAACACTAAAAAAGGTAGTTAGTAAGCTCGATGCATATATTACTATATATATATATATATATATATATGTAATGAATGTGAAAGTGTCCATGCATCTTATGAAGGAATGCAGGCATCTTATAAAAGGAAAGAGGGAGTCCATTTAAGCTAAACGAAAGATCCTTTATTAAGTTCAAAGACGCAGTCACGATAGCGATAATGCGGTTATGGGCCGGACGTTCGGACATCTTGAGCGATATATCCCGGAAAAAGGTGTCGATGTTCGGCAATAATCCAGCCGCAGGACCCCGAAGGGCCGCGAGTCTAATTAGTAAAGCTTTACATGATGAATTATAATTATAACGTGGATTTATTAAGCAAGTAATTATCGGAAAAAGCCACGATTTTTCGTGTGTTCCAGCAAAAATACGGCTCTTTTCGGCGCGAACACAAACTCTTGTTATGAATTCTTATTGGATAGTTAGTTGAGTTAAATCCCGCCTTCCTCGTATGATTGGTTGATCCGGACATCTGGGATTAAGTATTTTGCACTGTTTTGCCGTTAATTTAATGATTGCATAATCTTTATTCTAAAGCTTGTTCTTAAATCTGACTTCCGCGCTACGATGGGTTTTGTTAGAAAACTAATTTTACGTGGGCTCTAAAACAGAATTCCCATAAAGTTGTTCTTAAATTTAAAAGTTATTCTGAGATATTAGTATTAAGTTATCAATTAATATTAATTTAAACTACTAATTTAAAATCTTAATTATTTTTATCCTTTCATATATAGATGTATATTTACAGATTCATGTTCTTCTCCAAATTCATTAATAATGTAAAAATAGCGAATAATAGTAAGTGAAAAAAATAAATATAAAATAAATAAATATAAAATAAATAAATAAAAACATGTAATGAGTATTTTCATATTTTACGATTATTATTATTTACAAATTAAGTATTCATAAATACTCTATTTTAACCATTCCAATGAGAAATTAATGAAATCAAATCACTGATTACTGAATTTATAAAGACTTTTTTTATACGAGAATAAATTTTTACTTAAATTTGCATAAATAGATAGCTTCTGTTTTTTGAAAAATTGATACTGAATCTTTTTAATTAGGGTTTTGTATGCATTAATAAAGAGAATGTTTATTGATGTAGGATAAAATTTCGTGTAGTAAATATTCTATCAGATTGAAAAACAACTAAAGTAAATAAATCTGAAGAATAAATATTTAATATCTGTGAAAAGAAAATGTTTGGTAAAATAAAGTTCATAAAATTTTGGTATTCTTTTATTAAAAAAAAAAAATAATTAAATATTTTATGAAAAGAAATATATGTCTTTCATCTTCAAATGTTAAATTAAATTTCTAGAAAATATAACACGTATTTATGATATGAAGTATATAAATTATGTATATATATATATTTATAGATGCCAAATTTTGATTCTAGTGCGTTTAAAAATTCGAGAAAAGGTGCTTTATTTTTTTAAAGTGGTAGTATATAATGTTTGCTACACACAGTGAGAGACACGCACACACACATGTACATATACGTGGATGTCTGTGTTGTTACTTATGCCACTCGGAAACTTCGAGGCCGATAGTGAATCCTTCCGTTTTAAAGGAGCACAAGAAATAATGGAAGAACGAATTAGCTCGTAAAACTGGCGAAAGATGGCAGCACCAGAAAACAGCAAGAGCTCGAATTTTGATGAAAATAAGGTCCGAGTAAATCCCATGCTCCAGTACCCTAAGGGGTATAGTTTTCATGGGAACTTGGAAAACTCTGCGATCTTGACAGATTTAACGTGCACAAGTCACCAATAGCATACACGACGATCCTTAGTGGTCTTGAGGATCGAATGCGCTATCTTTTTATTGCAAGTTCTTATGGACCAGGTTACTACGACCTTTGTGTGTATGCGTACTTATATACAGTTCATTTCAAAAATTTAAGCATAACAGCAATTTTTAAATTAATTTAAAAATTTTTGTTCTATTTTAAATACACGTTTATATGTGCTGCGCTTTGTAGTTTTAAAAGTATAGTTAAGATAATTATTCTTTTAATTGTAACTAAAACTATGTAATTTATCTAAGCAATCGATTTTAAATTTTTGTTTATTATTTCGATAACCTGTATCTTCACACCATATCTTTTCTTTTAGTCTAAGATTGGAACTATTTGTTTATAGTCCAAAACATATGTAATTTTTTCCTACTCCATTGTGACGTTAATTCTGAGATATGGATTTAGACACTGTCCTATTTAGAAATAGCCTATGTTCTCCATTTAAAAATTTCCCAAAACAAACAAATTATTGTCAAGTATATTTTAAATATTTTCGTTTTTTTTAAACATGATTAATAAACACATCTAAGAACAACCCACCCTAGAAGAATTATGTCTCGTAACACCAAAGCCCTACTCATTTGTCTATTAAATATGTTTTTTCATTCTTTTCGGAGATACTTCCATATGGCCAAAGACATCAGGATCGTCTAAATTCCATTTTTACTTTCTCTTACCCATAAGGTAGAGGAAGTATTGTTTTTGGGTCAAATTTTCGAACGCGAGATTTTGTTATATTTACACGTTTCGAGGTCTCCAGAATACCAAAATCATGTTTTTAGCAAATGGTCTGTGTGTATGTTTGTGTGCCTGTGTGTCTGTGAGTCTGTGTGTGTGTCTGTCTGTTATCAGCATATCTCAAAAACAAATAGTAGCAGACATTCCAAACTTGGTATTCTAAATGTGTATCATATATAGATGCTACAGTAAGCTTTTCGTTAAGATCAAGCAAATGGTTCGTGTACAGGGACAATCAAGAGAATTCTAATACATTACGTCTATGGTGGAAATTGCAGGTAAGTAGTGTTTAACGTCTATGGACTGCACTAAACCAAATGAAACGAATATATATATTTTGTAATAGAGATAGTCAACTGGGAAAAAATTTTTGTGTATGTAGGAGCCTCGCCTCCCCCTGGGGGGGAAATCCCCCCTCGAGGGGAGTAAATTTTCATGATGGGTATCTTTGAAAAGAGCTCGCCAATACCTTTAAAACGAATGGTTGAACCATCGATCTGCGATAATTTAAAACAAAGTTATCAATTTTTTTCACTTTTAACAAAAAAAAAAAAAAAAAAAACCTATTGAATGAAATGGACTTTTTTTTGGATATTTAGTGTTATACTACTTCTCTAATATGGAAATCGTCTGCATTATCATAAAAGATAAATTTTTTAAATAATAATTTTATTAAATTATTTTTTAAAAACAGAATTATTTTTTAATAACCGAATTAAATTTTATATAAATCTAGGTGCATTAATGAAACGGGGGGTTGAGGGGGGCGGTAGCCCCCCCCCCTCACACAGAATTAATTATCATTAATAATAAAACTCTTACGAAGCCTAATTTGAATTGTTTAACATAGGTTTATATAACATCGTTATCTTATCTTTTAATCTCCAACCTGTATTGATAGTATTAAATTTCAGGGTAAGAGAAAGTCGGTGAGTGACACACCAGATTATTTTTTCTTAACTAAATTTGATACAGAGTTTCTTCTCCTTAAATTATACATAATAATGTTTCGGCTACTGTAATCGAGATTTTTAATGACGTTCTTTCAAGAATGGAAATTGTGCCATATAACAGTTTTTCAGGAACTCCGATTCTAAAATTCTTGTATAATTAATTTTTGACATTTTTCTTCCAAATATACTTTTAATTTGAGATAGAGAATAATTTCCAGATGAAGCTAAATTTCTGAAACTTTGATCTCCACGACAGATGGTTTTCTTGAACTATCTGTTTATCCCCATCATGTAAATTTTCCTTGTTTTAGAACCATTGTTTTTTGTATCTGTAGTTGTCTAAAGTGAACAAATTCTCGTCGAGGCAAGGTTTGTAATAAAATTTTGAATGACAAAAATGTGAAATCGCGTGAGATTTATCGTCAATTAATAGAAGTTTATTGTGATAAAGTTGTGGGCTAATTATCAGTGCAGATATCATGTCACAGTTTAACGAAGGAAGGAAGGAAAGAGGGTTGTTCATTGTAGTGAACAAAATGGGCACTCGACTGCCATTACCAATGAGTAGTTGGGGTGTGTTGATGAATTCATCCAAAAGGATCAATGTCATACACATTAGAAATTTAAGGAGGGGAAATTTTTGGTGAGTGTCGAAGAGCTTAACGGCTGTATTAACCAATAACTTCAACTCCAGGTAGAACCCGAAAACTTGAAAAGTGTATAAAGTCAGGGTACAACTTTTCAGGAAAATTTGATGCGTTGCTACAGCCACCTAGCAGCATTGTTATTTTCAAACGTTTTAGCTGAAAATAACTAATAAAAAATTATATGAAATCTTCGACGCTAGATGGCAGAAGCAACGTGCCAAATTTTATTGGAAAGCTGCTCTCTGACTTTAGACGCTTTTCAATTTTTCTGCGTTGAACTGGGAGTTGAAATTAATGGCGTAAGGAAACTATGCTAAATAGACTGGCGGCGGAGGTGTACGATGAAGGTATACAAAAACTTATTATAAACACGACAATTGCTTACATGTAGTAATTCAGACTATGTTTTTGTGACAAAACAGCCTAATGTAAAAATAAAAACTCTTTCGTGAAATTTTTTAGTGGTTATATTTTAATTATCAAATGGATACTACTTTCCAAATAATGTTCTTTTTTTTTCTAGTGTGCAATAGTTCACAAACGTGATTGGACAGCTAGAAAATCTAGATGTTAATTATAAATATTAACAAACAACTCTAATAAGCTATAATGTTGTTATAAATAGTTCTCAGATTAATCTTTATTTGTTAAATGACTTAATATAATTGAAGGTATTCAATTAGTAGAATTTTTAATTTGTTTGAAATTAGTAGAAAATATTCTCTCACAAGTTATAGAAAATTTCGTTTACTCAATATATATATATTTATATATATATTATTCTACCTTAATCGAGTTAACTGTCTCCTATATTAATTTAAATCTATACTAATATATAAATGCGAAAGTTTGGATGGATGGATGGATGTTTGTTAATCAAACACGCCACAACGGCTAAACGGATCTGGATGAAATTTGGTACAGAGGTAGAGAATAGTCTCGAATAGAACACAGGCTACTATACCGGAAATTTGAATAGATTTCTTAAAATTAATTAAAATATGAAAATGATAAACTGGTAATTGACTTGATATAAGCCATTTAAATTTTTAATTGTTGCCAAAATGCTTACGAGGTATTTTTTATTTTTTATTTAAAATGAAATATGCTTTCACGCCAAAAATAAAAATAATACTAAATGTTAAATTGGTCGATGAGAAAATGGCACTTTCCGTCCAAAAATGTTTGAGAACTAAAATATTATTCAACAATTCGTCGGGAGATGCAAAAAAAAAAAAAAAAAAAAACTTAAATATTTGAAACTCGTAAATATTATATGAATTTCACCACATAATTAAAATTTTAATTCACCAGTCACCAAATTATTATTAGAACCAGATTAATACTGTGCAATAGTGAACTAAAATCATACAAAGAAAGGTTTCGAAATAAAATTCATAATTGACGACCCAGTTTTTATACCGCAACGCAGTACTGTTTTAGTACAAGATCCCTATGAAAGAATTTTAAATTTTTATCGCCATGTTGGCGATAACTTTTCATTTATTTATTTTGGCATTAAAAATATATAAATAACGGTCAGTTATGTATTGGTTGTTCACGTGTTTCAAGTGCCTAGAACTTGCATGTTTGCTTGACGGAAAATAATAAGTCATTTAATGTTGTATACAGATCAGCATTAGAATAAAAATAAATTGTATATTTTTCCCGTAGATCTTTCAATGAGTTACAAATTTTTTTGAGTGTACTTTATCAGATTCTGTTTTGCACAGCGCCACAATGATAAGGTTTCATTACATTACATATTATGATCAAACCATCAGTTCCCACACACACACATGAAAATTTCCACGTGAACGAAGTCGCGGGTAACAGCTAGTATATATATATATCTGTACTGATAAGTATAAAGGATTTAAGTCTAAAAATGTCGATTTTGAGTTAAGTACATAGTCAGACTCAGAAAAGAATTCTCTATCGACTTGCATAAAGGATCTAAATCCATGTCATTTAGTCTTTGAGAAAATCCACTGGTAAAAAAAGATTCAAGTCAGAAATTTGGCCTTAATCTTTGGTATAAAATATTTAATTCAATTTTTTCCCTTTATTAAATGAAGGTTGACAATCACTGAGTGGTATAAAGGGTATAAATCAACATAATCCCTTTTTCATAATAGATTCTTCTGATTAGTTTTAGTTAGTTTAAGTTTATTTTTCGTCTTCTAAAAATCAAGAATATGGACTTAAATCCTTTATACTTATCAGTACAGGTATATATACATATATTATTGACTAAAAAACTGTTTTTATATGATATTAGATTGAATATATTATTATTATTACTATTTTTTTTTTTTTTGTCGTGTAGAGAATTAAAATTTCCCTTTTGTGTGTATGTGTGCAAAACTAGATACGTAATATTTAATCTGAATCTATATAGAAAATTCACTGTGTTTTCATTTTCTTCTTTTAGTACAACGCTCATTATTTGAAAACTTATGTGGAGATAGATTATGGGCTTTTGAGAGAGTCCGTGACGCCTATTTGAATGGTTACGTCGAAAAAGAAGTTCAGAATGTTCAGACGAAAGAAGAGTGTGAGCGACTTTGCTTGACGGAAGTATCCTTCATCTGCCGATCTGCGGATTACGACGAAGTGATGCGAGTTTGTAGGATGAGCAAGGAGGACAGGAGATCTCAGCCACAAGCTTTCAGGGAAGTCGTCGGAAGTAACAGGGATTATTTAGAGAATCAATGTGCTGCTTCCGGTAAGTAGATTTTACCATGGATTAACCTATTAAAAGTAGTAACACTTCTTAACTATTAATTGTTTTTAGCAAATTTATCCAAAAATAAATATTCTAAAAAAATAACAAAACAATGTAACATTTAAAATGAGATAAAGAATACAAAAATTTAAAACTTAAAAAATACATTTTAATTAAAAACATTAAAACAGAAGACAGACGTTTCGGCTAGAGCACTAGCCCTCCTCAGTGTCAAACATACAAGCACAACATTTACAAAAATTCATAATACATTATAGCAAGATCAAATATTCAGGAGGAATAGCCTTAGCCTCGTTCGAGGCAGAGTGTTGCATTTAAGTAAAAGCGCCCTCTAGGAAAATATGGGATAAAAGGAACATAAACGCTCATATAAAACAGCAGACTTAAGATCAAAACTCGTAATCCATTCTCTCAATAGTGATCCTATTCCGAATTTTTAAAACTATAAAATTTAAGCTTCTAACGTAAATATATATGAATCCCGTATTTTCCTAGAGGACACTTTTACTAAAATGCAACATTCTGCCTTGAACGAGGCTAAAGCTATTCCTCCTGAATATTTAATCTTGCCATGATGTATTATGAATTTTTGTAAATGTTGTTTGTGCTTGTATGTTTGACACTGAGGAGGGCTTGACACTGTTCTAGCCGAAACGTCTGTCTTGTGTTTTAATGTTTTTAAATAAAATGTATTTTTAAAGTTTTAAATTTTTGTATTTTTTTTCTCATTTTAAATGTTACATTGGTTTTAATATGAGACGTATAAATTATGTTTAATTTTATTAAATTCTAAAAAACGTTTGTCAGAAAAAAATGAAGGTAAAGAGCAATGGTTACCCATATATGAAAAATATAGCGATGTAATTTTCCTTTCTAACATTACCCTTCATCAGACGAAGAAATAGAGCTGTTTCTTAGTTTCTCAAACATAAAAATTAAGTACTGGGTAAAGCAAATGCACACATTTGGGCCTCCTCGAAAATAGCCTTTTAGATTAAGAACCTGGGAAGTAACAAATTCATTTTTCTTGACGCTACACTGTTCCTTGGATAAATCTTTGTTTCTTCAAGTGAATTACATTTTATTCCGGAATGTTTATTGTTTTTTCAAATAAAGTTCGCTTTTGATTCATAAAAAGAAAAAAAAAAATGTTTTATCACAGTGTTTATTCAAAAGCAAATGATGACTTTTTAAAAATATGGCAGCATATCCTGAATAGTACGGTAGTTGAAATAGCTTTTTTTCATTACCGTCCATTAGAAGAAGGCTGGATGAAGAAATATTAAATAGCTTATGCTATTTGGTAATTCATTTAGTAAAACCGTATATGATAATTTCGCTTTACTAATAAATGAGGTAAATTACTGAGAGCAGAGTAATATTAAAGGAAGAAGGGAAGGGAGATGAAAAAGATGAACAGAGTGATAGATTGAGAGAAACTATGAAAAATAGGAGTCACATTTATTCGAGGTAAAATTAAAATAACAGCAATGTAACCCGATCGATCTCAGAGTTTCATGAGGAAAAAAAAAATGATATGATAAATATTAGAACTGCTTTCTACTTTCAAAGAATTGAATATAATAAACTTAACATAACGTTTTAATTGTTTTTTAAATTAGAAGTCAAATAAAAAATGACATAAAAGTATATTATACTTTATAAAATATATTCAGAGTTAAAAAGAATGAATATTATAAGAATGAAAAAACATATTAATAAATATAGGAGAGAAGATTTCTATAAAAAGTAAAAAATAATAAAACTTTTTAGTGAGTAAAATAGCATATTATCGTATTATTTACTTACGTTTTAAATTTTTTTGCAATAAAGTAATCTTAAAATAATTATATGTAAATAATAATAATAATAAATCTGTCTTGAAAGAAACTAGTCAAAACTGACATATGACATTTATCCAGCAAACTACTGGAAGGAAATACTTAAAAAAGGATGCCACACAATCTATTTCAAACCTATTGATGTATGCATAATAATCTATTCCGGTAAATAGTAGCCAAACATATCGTGTATAATCAAGTACAGTGACAACGTACAGTCGCATTACCCTCCTTTTTAAATACTACGTTTATGATACGATCTTAGATAAAAAGATTTGAACAAAAAACTATATAAGGGAGACATTTTCCACTCTTTTGGTTCTTCCGTTCTGTCACTTTCGAATGCTTCTTTTGTAAATGGTCACTCATGTGTTGTACACAAGTCACGTGGCTTTTGTAGTATTATGACGTCACCGTAGTGGTCGATTTGATTTATTATCTAGTCTGTAAAAAATTTATTCTATGGAACTGACTGGGTTACTGACCTATATTTGTGATCGTAATTTTAGAATTAATTAGATAACTGTTCATAAAAAAAAAAAAAAAAAAAAAAAAAAACAGTTGGTTTAACAAGTGTAAAAGCTTAATTTTTTTTTTTTTTAAATGACTGTTTAAAAGTAAAAATAAAAAGCATGATGGTTCTATTAATGAGAAAATAAATGTAAGAAGGAGCGCGAGAAAAAGAAAGGGAAAAAAAAAAAACGTAAAAAAACAAAAATGACATCTTACCACTCTCACTAATATCGTTCTCCGTTCAAGAAAAAAATAACCTGGTGTGACATTCACACGACTTTCTCTTATCTTGCATTTCAATACTATAAAGACAGATTGCATATTAAAGGGTAAGATAACAAGTTCTGTGTACAAACCTACCTTAAAAATTGAAACTAGTTTTAGAAACAGTTTTATTTGAAAACTAATTCTGTGTGAAGAGGACTATCCCTCCCCCCCCTCAACTGCCCATTTTAATATTGTATACACGTTTATATAGAATTCAAAGCTGTTAAATTTAAAAGCCCGTTCTAAATTATTCAGACAATTCTTACCCGCACCACTCTTTGAAATTTATCAATCTTAAAAAAACTTTTCCAGTAACAACCTAATATAAACTTAAAATACAATATTAGTATTATCTGCAATTATTTGTTTTTAAGTTACGCTGATAAGAGTCCTACACAAAGATCAACGGTTAAAAATCTGACTTTAATATTCAGTGAACTTCAAAAAGTGTAATTATACAAAAGAAACAACAGTGAAAATTTAATTTTCCTTCCTGATAGGTTTTCCAGAACACGGCAAAATATTATAGTAAAGAAGTTTTACCAATTACATTCAATAGAAAAGAATGTTTTTGCTTATTTATTAGTAACCCTGTATATCTTCAACAAATTATGTAACACTATATTAAGTATTTAAATATAGTCCTATAATAATAACACACAACAAAATCTGAAATGCACTTCCATCAATTTTCAAGTATAGTCCCACTATATTCTAGCTCTTTGGATAGCCCTGTAAACGAATGATGAATGACTTACTATATATGTAATATTCTACATGAAATATGCTTTTATGTGCATAATAAATATATGTTCGTTCCATTTGGTTTAGTGCAGCATATAGATGGTAAACTGTACTTACCTGCGATTTCACCCAATGACGTTTATATATTTGAATTTTCTTGGATGCCACTGTACTTAAATTATTTGCTTGATATCAACGAAAAGTACAGCATCCCTATATAAAACAGATTTAGAATGCCAAATTTGGATTTTCTGTTGCTATTTGTTCTTGAGATATGCTGATAACAGATACAGACAGGCACATACACGCATAGACCAACCGCTAAAAAACTGTTTTTCCGATTCAGGGAACTGTAAAACGTGTAAATATAACAAAAATTGAGTTTCGAAAATTTGAACCAAAAACAATACTTTCTATACCATATATATGGGTAAGAGAAAGTAATATGCGTGAAATGGTACTTAAAATGTAGTTATTTTTATCATTTATATTTTATCTGGTTAACAAAGCTGCACCATGCAAAAAATACAACAAAGCAAAACACAAGTACAGTTCCCACCGCTTATTAAAATCACCTTCGCTTTGAGCCAAAGTGATTTTACAAAGCGGCTGATTTTTATATCCGGCGAATGTTCCTGCACTTAAGGAAACGGTATTACTTCCCTGAATTTGGAAAGAAACTACAAAAGGTAACGAATAATGGCATTAGTAAACAATATTAATTAATTTTTGATAGATAATTAATTAATTGTTTCTCCAATATAAATAAATTAAACGCATTCCAAGTTCACACGCGCTTTCCCTTGAGGAAAATCGTTATTACTTTACCAAAAGTTCACGTTGTTCTTATAAATTAAAAATTTTTCCATTTAAAGCTCATGAATTATAGTAATTTCAGAATAAGAACTAGAAATTATCTTTTAATAACTATATGCTAAAAAATATATATATCATTTCAAATCAAATTTGTAACTTACTACTGCGCTTTGAAGAATACGTTCCTTGAAATTGTTACGGAGATAAGTTATGGGGCATATTTAATTTGTAACTATGCTGCAAGTGTAAAATCTTCGGCAATGAGTGATAACGGAGAATTTGTTGTGATTTTAATTTCATTTTCTATTTAAAAAAAAAATAAAAATAAAAAATAAAATAAATAAATAATAATAATAAAATCGCAATGTAAATAAAATTTATTTGAGCGTGCATAAATAATATTTTTGGCTGATGAGATATTTTTCAGTTTATCAACCGGCAATGCTGATTTTATTAAGCGGAGGCTTTAAAAGTAGTTTGTATTGATTTGATTCTGGTCCTGGCATCTTGATTAGATTAAGCGGCTGATTTTATTAACCAATGAATTTATTAAGCGGCGGCTACTGTATTTGCAAAGCAAATGTTTTTTTTATTGCAGAAAATGTTGTATTCCCATCATGTTTAATTATTAAAACAACAGTAAATAAATAAATATAGAAATAAATAAATAATTATTGACCTCATCTTTTACGGTACTTTTTGTCTCTAGTCTATAAATAGATCCATTGCTATGCTTGCGGTCTCAATTTTGAATATAATCGAAAAACAATGAAAAATAAAAGGTTATCGAAAATTAAAAAAATATATATATTAATAAAACTTTCAAAATTAATTTTTTTTATGTTTCGCTTGGCAAATTTTATTATTATCATTTAAAAAAAAAATTAAGTAATATTTGTATATCGGAGGTAAAGGACACTATGTCCATTTTGTGAAAAGAGTTAGCAAGATGTCTTTTAAGTACATTTTTTGCTTTATATAGGGGCATTAAGCACTAATGTCCAGCTGCTATAAAGGAGAAAATCTGGAGTGACTCCACTCGACTTTCCGAACATTGAGTAACTAACAGTTTTGTAGATAAAATAAAGAAAGAGGAGTTGCTAAACAAACAAAAAAGAGAAAACCTTAACAGAGTGTTTGAGTATTTTTCTCCATATATCACACGAGGTTTTATTTAACGCTACTGAACTTTGAGCCCTTAGATCATAAGGATAAAGAATTTTTCGTTGTGTCCCTGTAAAAATCTATAAATGCTAGATTCACCAAAATGCTTATAGTTAGTGCAACAGTGATTTATAATATTTATACAAATTTTCAGCTCAATTGAATAAGGCGTTTAGATGCTATCGCTGGTCTCATAGGCCATAAAGATAAAGAATTTATCTTTGTGTCCCTGTAAAAAACTGTAAGTGCTAGATTCACCAAAATCTATACAGTTGGTTCAAATGTGACCTATAACATGTGTACAAATTCTTCGCTGAGATTAATAAGGCGTTTAGACGCTATCACACTTTTAAAAATTTGGCAAAGAATTTTTCTTTGTGTCCCTGTAAAAAAAACTATAAGTGCTAGATTCTCCAAAATGTATAGAGATTGAGTATCTGTGACCTATAATATGTGTATAAAGTTTTTGCTCAATTGAATAAGGCGTTTAGATGCTATCGCACTTTTAAGATTTTGGTCCCTTGGCCAAAATGATAAAGAATTTTTCTTTGTGTCCCTGTAAAAAAACTATAAGTGCTAGATTCACCAAAATCTATAGGGTTCGTACTATGGTGACTTACAATATACGTACCAACTTTCAGCTTATTCGAACAAAGCGTTTAGACGCTAGCGTGTTCACTCACAGACATACACACATACATACACACATACATACACACACACATACATACATCATCGTAAAAATAGTGAAAACGGACTCGTTGGACCTCGAAACGTATAGAAACATCAAAATCTCGAATTTGGATTTTTGACATGATTACAATACTTTCCTCACTATAGTGTTCGGAAAGTAATAATACAGTGAAAAATAAAACCATGTCCATTTTCTTTATTCATGACAAATGTTTTTCATTGTAGCGCATGAAAGACATAATGGTAACTCTTTTCAGAAAATGGGCACTTTATCTCTGGGGTACACATATAAAATATCGTTTTAAAAGTGACATATTGAAAAGAAAACAAAAATACATGATAAATGTTTTTGCTTTATTTCATACCGAAACTGAAAAAAGTATTTTGCCAATAGATATGTGGAATTTACGAAGTCAAAAAAAAAAAAAAAAATTCAGTTTGTTCTTACATAGGGCAGGAGATTATCTTTTCTGTCCTTCTTAAATAAAACATACAGATATACAACATTTTATTATTATAAATTTTATTTCGCTTGTACTTTTAAAGAAACTTTTTAGAAAAAAAGTACTAAAATTAATAGCGCAAGAAAATTCCTTATTAAGATTAAAATTTAAAAATTTTTCGATTAAAATTTTTTTTTTCGATTTAATTAACTCAGGTTTCCAATTTTCATACAGGTATGAATGTGTCTAACACTTACAGAAGTAAACGTATATGCAATAAAAATAGCGCAAGTGTAAAAAAAAAAAAAAAAAAAAAAAAAAAAAAAACCTCTTTTGGAGCATAGATATAGTAATATATATAGATCTATCATCCCCATGTTATCGAGCAAAAATTTTTGATGCCGAAAAAAAAAAAAAAAAAAAAAAAAAAAAGTTTTGGAATCAGCCATTAAAGAGTATTGAAAGAAAGAAAAAAGAAGTTGAAACTGTGTCTGGTATATTTCATTCCCTTTTAGTAAATAAATTATTCATAAATCTTATTTACTAAATTATCCATGTGTATTCCTGTGTGTAATTTACTCGGGGAAAGGCAGCCATTAGAGTGACTTTTCCCGAGTAAAAAGGAATCACTTTTTCCCTATCGCTGATCAATCTATGTCTTATTACTATATCTATGTTCTGGAGTATTTTGTATTAAATTTCTTAGTAGTTAACTCTTCTTTTAAAGCCTGAGATTGTATACACTATACAGTCTAAAAAGGCAGATACACACTTACACATATGCAGCAGATAAAATAATTTTTGTTAATATAGATTAGCTATAATATAATGGTTGTTTTGTTATTTTACTGTAAACCCACTTTAGAGGGAAAGAAGAGGTGAGATTTAGCAATTACCTTTAGTGAGGAAGGTGAAAAAACACTTCCTAAATTTATGCACAAAAATTGAATGGTCGATTTTTAATTTTAATTTAATAACATAAACTGAAAAAAGAAAAGAAGAAAAGAAGATAATTATTTATATTTATAAACTCTTGCATTTAAGAAAAATCCTGTAAGACAAATCCTAATGGAAAATAGGAATTAATTAAACTTAAAGTAAGGTAACTGGTATCAGTTTGCGTTCACTGTAGTCACACAAACACACAGTTGTAAGCACCAATCCTGTGCCATTAGTGGAATTTTTTTTTAATTTTAAAGAAAACAGCGAAATAAAAAAGTCAGCCAATTGGGAATATATATTTAGTTAATAAAAGGTAAAATTAATGTGTCGACAGTGTTAGTGTGTTAATAGATTGAAAAAAAAAAAATATGTAAACTAATATCAGAAACTGAAAATAAATTGCCTCTAAAAAAATTAACAATTTTAACAGGCTGAAGTGCTTCTGTAAAATACTTTTATTTGAATTAATTCAAGTTAACATTTGGAACAACATCTCCTTTTCTAATGTTTATGAGATCATGGCGTACTTAGAACTATTTTAGATACTTTAAAAGTAGAATCTTTTAAAGTATCTAAAATAATTCTAAGTATGTCATGATCTAAGTCTCCTCCTTTAATTTAATATTCTGTATACTACGAGGGTTGACCGCTAGTAATGAACCTTCTGTGACTTTTAAAGATTGTGCTTAACAGATTATTAGTGACCAGAGCTGTCCACAACTGGGTAACGATAATTTTCGTGGCACTAGTGGTTATCTCGTGGCTCTAGTAGTGGACATCTCTAAAAACCTTGTTACAAAATTGATTAGTTAATAAAACAACAGGAAAAAACCCTCAACGTATAAAATACACACACAAACAGACTCAAAAATCAAAAGTGACCAATTATATTAATATAATTTGGCATTCTACAGGTTGAAGTATTCCTTACTATATATATTAGATTATTATATTAGATTAGTTTATTTATGCGCGCAAAATCTTCTTTTAATATTAAATAATGGTAAAATTACAAAAAGTTCGCACTACTTCAGAAAGTTGATCTCATTCTAAAAAACTAATGGCTCGATATGTTCATAATTTATGATGTTATTGTAGACGGTTGCAACAACAACCTAGAACGTCAGACAAATTAGTTCACGACATAAAAAACCTTAATTTTTGAGTTTGAATGAAAAAGTGTCCACTATTTGCATACTTACCTTACTTTGTAATTAAGTTTTTTAATGGTGGATTTTAATTTCTCTCTGTCCCCCCCCCCCCACATACACACACCTTAAAAAAAAATGGAAAGTTAGGTATTTCTTTATAACTTTATGATTTTAACGAAGTTACTTAAACATATATAAATATTAAATAAAACACCTTATAATTCAACTTCGTGCGTGGCAGAAGAGCTCTTTTCGGACGGGGGCCCCTTCCGTCTTCGGTGCCGTCTGCACTTCGCGGCTGGCAGTCGTAGGTCTGATGTTCTTCCTTAAGTAGGTGCCGCCATATTTCTCCTATCTCCGCTGACTCGTGGTCATTAATTGCGTCACTATGATGCGCGATCTCGATGCTTTCACGGATGTACGCGTAGGTTGAGTTGTTATAGTTTGCTATTTTTTCTACATTTTCAAAGTCGATTTCTATGTTATCTTCAAAATATTTTCTAGCAAGCGCGGTGGTGCAACGATTAAATTTAATGTCGTTTTTATGTTCTTTTATCCTGGTCCTAATCTTCCTTTTTGTGACGCCTATATATTTAAATTCTTTATTTTCTTTATTTTTTACGGGAATTTTATAGATACCTGCAGTTTCGGTGGGGGGGATCGAATCTTTGTCGCTTCTTATTAATTGGTATATGTTGGGATTGGGTTTAATAGGAATGTTTACGTTAAATTTATTGGCGGTATGTTTTATTTTGTTTGATGTGCCTTGATTGTAGGGAATGGAAAAGGTGTATTTTGTGGAGGTTTTTTGGGCATCTGGAATATTGCTTAATTGTTTTACTCGTTTTCTGTATAAGTGGTTGACTAATGTTTTGGGGTAGCCTGCATCGATTGTTAATTTATTGATAAATTTTAATTATTTTCTTAATTCTTTTTCATCTGAGCAAATTAGGATGGCGCGATTAATATAGCTGCGTATGGTATTAATTTTGTACCTGTAGGGGGTTTTGCTTTTATTACTAATGATTTCGTTGCTTGCGGTAGGTTTTCGGTAAACTGTGGTTTTGAATTTATTATTATCTTTGATGATTTTGACGTCTAGGTAGTTGATTTCCCCATTATTTTCGTGTTCAACTGTGAATTTGATATTGTTGTCTAGTTGGTTTAATTGGTTTAGGATTTCGTTGCTATTGTAATTATCTTTGATGACGGCAAACACGTCGTCAACGTAGCGGACCCAGAATTTAATTTTATTTCCTAGTTGTTTGGTGATTTGATTTTCCATAAGTCTTAATTTATATTCTGCAACTATTCCTGATATGGGGGACCCCATAGGGACGCCCATATTTTGTTTGTAGATAGTGTTATTAAATTGAAAATAGCTTTCTTTTAAAATTAGATTACTTGTTGAAATTAGTGTGTTTGCAATGGGTGTTGCATATTTCTCTTTAATTGCGTTATTAATGATTTCGGAATCCTAAACCAATCCTAAACCAATCCTAAACCAACGAAATCCTAAACCAATTAAACCAACTAGACAACAATATCAAATTCACAGTTGAACACGAAAATAATGGGGAAATCAACTACCTAGACGTCAAAATCATCAAAGATAATAATAAATTCAAAACCACAGTTTACCGAAAACCTACCGCAAGCAACGAAATCATTAGTAATAAAAGCAAAACCCCCTACAGGTACAAAATTAATACCATACGCAGCTATATTAATCGCGCCATCCTAATTTGCTCAGATGAAAAAGAATTAAGAAAATAATTAAAATTTATCAATAAATTAACAATCGATGCAGGCTACCCCAAAACATTAGTCAACCACTTATACAGAAAACGAGTAAAACAATTAAGCAATATTCCAGATGCCCAAAAAACCTCCACAAAATACACCTTTTCCATTCCCTACAATCAAGGCACATCAAACAAAATAAAACATACCGCCAATAAATTTAACGTAAACATTCCTATTAAACCCAATTCCAACATATACCAATTAATAAGAAGCGACAAAGATTCGATCCCCCCCACCGAAACTGCAGGTATCTATAAAATTCCCGTAAAAAATAAAGAAAATAAAGAATTTAAATATATAGGCGTCACAAAAAGGAAGATTAGGATCAGGATAAAAGAACATAAAAACGACATTAAATTTAATCGTTGCACCACCGCGCTTGCTAGAAAATATTTTGAAGATAACATAGAAATCGACTTTGAAAATGTAGAAAAAATAGCAAACTATAACAACTCAACCTACGCGTACATCCGTGAAAGCATCGAGATCGCGCATCATATTGACGCAATTAATGACCACGAGTCGGCGGAGATAGGAGAAATATGGCGGCACCTACTTAAGGAAGAACATCAGACCTACGACTGCTAGCCGCGAAGTGCAGACGGCACCGAAGACGGAAGGGGCCCCCCGTCCGAAAAGAGCTCTTCTGCCACGCACGAAGTTGAATTATAAGGTATTTTATTTAATATTTATATATGTTTAGGTATTTCTATTTTTAGCATTAAAAATTTGGTTTAATAATGGCTGACAATTTGTAGAGCATCGAGATTGGTGAATTCATAAATTAATTTCAGTTTTTATTATTTTTATTAACAACTGAATAACTATCTTGACAAAGGAAAAGTATTAGTAATAAATCTCGAAACGATAGCATGATAACAAAATTTATTGAACCGAAATAATTAATAAACAATCATTAATAAACTTCTTATATATTGCAAAATATTGTGTTTTTTTTTCCCTTACTCACGATGAAAAAATTAAAAACGAAAATATTTTCTAACAATTTAAGAAATATATTAAATAATAATAATAAAACAAAAATAATAAATAAATATAACAATTTTAGCAATACAGTATTATCTATTTGTCTATCTACATGATTTTTAAGTTTTTTATTTTAAAAAATTTGCTTTAGAATGTGATAAAGTTTTATTATTATTATTATTATTATTATTATTATTATTATTATTATTTAAGAGGAAAAAATGTAATTCCTTTGTTTTTTCAATCATATTATTGTCGTGTCGATAAGCAAATAATGGAATGTTTAATTTGCATTGAACAATAATATATATTCACCGGTGATTACTTTTTATTAAATGTTTCTCAAAATGTGAACAGGTTCAAAATAAATTTTTGCTAAAATTCACAATAAAATAGACTTTTATAAAGAAATACGATCATAAGGACACATTTCTGCACAATATTCGTAACTTTGATTCTCATCAGTAAAATCTAAAAACAATCAATTACATAAAGCGCAAAATCAAAAGAAGTTCAAAAAAATATTTATTAAATCAATTGTTTAATAAAAATAATCGGACACGGAAAGATAAGTTTTTAGGGAGAAAAAATACGATAGGTGTTTTTCGATCGACATCAAGATTAAAAGTGATCGAAAAGTTTGGCAAAATTGATTACCATGAACCACAGTATCGCCAAATATCTAATAAGAATACCGCCATTAGCAATATCGAATTTCTTAAAATTAGATATAATTCTATGTATTAGTATTAAATGTAATGGCAAACTTAATCTACGCCAAAAATATTTCATTGAGTTTCATGAGAATCTTAAGTTTCATTACAATTTTTAACCACAAGAATTTGCCAAAATAATTGTGTTGTGATTTACTACAGGCCACGCTCAAAGGAATCGTAGACAAAACTCTTAGCATCTGAGTTAGTTTCCTTCATATCTTTTTATTTTATTGAAATGGAGAACTCCAATTTTATAATCTCTGATATCTGGTTTTTGTAAAAGAAAAATTACTGAATTTAACTTTCTCGTATTATTTCACTTTAGCTGAAGAGAAAAGAAATTGCAGTTAAATTTAAAAATAGAATATGTGATTTTCCATATCACATTAGTTAAAGTGCGAGCATGAGCAATTAATACTATTCCATATTTTTGTTACAACATTTATACAGGAAGTAAAAAATTATGATCCAAAAGAACATTGATTAATGAATGGACGGGAATCAGTTTTCCCAATTAATTCTTTTTTGTAACTACTCTTCCCTCGTCATTCATTTGTTTAAAGATGTCCTTGTATGCTTCCATTCTTTAATGTCCATGACCCAGATATGAATTAAGAACAAATATTTTTTATCGAGTACGGAACATCAGTAGTTCATATGGAAATTAGGATTAGAAAGTATAGAAAAGGAAACAAAATATATTAATTATTATCGTTAGAGTTGTTCTTATATACATGTAAGAGCACCAGAATAAATAATTTTATAGCGTCTCTCAAAATACTTAAAAACTGTACACTAGTATAAGAAGAATAAATAGATTTCAATTATATACCAATTATATTATCGTACCAATTATATTTATTGTATATTTAAGAATAAATATATTCCAAAGTGCAGATTTGATATTTTCAAAAATCTTTGAGCATACATATACATATGATATAATATATAAATATATATATAGTCTGTGTGCGTGATTCAAGCATTATATTATAGAAAATAAATATGCTTCATAAAAAAAGAACATAAGCAAACGTAAATCTTAAAGAGACAAAACAGTTTTTAGTTAAAACTAGACATTAAAGTATTCTTTTAAAACATCATTAAATCTGGCAATTCAGAAGGCAATTGTTTGTATATTACCAATTTTATGGATATCTCATATGCTACATTTAAATGAATTTTGAAAACATAGTAAAGTAGTGTACAAAGAATAATAGAGGTGAGTATTTCATGGAATAAAATTTTCTATAGTTCAAAATAAAATGTCTCCACATTTTCAGGCATTTTTTTTGTTACTTTTCGTTTCATAGTAATCCAAGCAAGCATATGAATATTAGCACAGGACAAGAGATTGCAAAACGATCAAGCTTATTAACACTTTTTGGCATTGTTGTGAAGTTTTAAAAATGAACCAGAGTGAATATAAGATTTATATGTAATAAAGTTCTTGATTATAGAATATTCCTGTTAAAGAGTAACATGGTTAAATACCTCAAAATGTATCAGAATGATTTTTCTCATTATTTTAATACTTTATTTATTTATTTTTATTAATATTTAATCCCTTTTGGTTGTTTGGTTAGTTAGGTTTAACGTCGTTCTAGTACTGTGCAACGGGTAATTGGTGACGGTGTGGGACGCACCCCTAAGAATTGTCCGGAGACATGCTGTCACAATTTTGATCCTCCAAGAAGGAGATGGCTCCCCCGTTTTGGTGACTCTTGGAGGTTTAATGTGATTGGGAACATGAAAGACATTGCGTCCACGACGGATTTTATGTGCACCAGCCATCATTAGTGTACACAATGGTCTTTGGCCGGCTCGAGTATCGAACCCACAATCTTCCAATTGTGAGCTCAGCGCACTTCCAACTGGGCTGCCGCAGCTCTTTTAATTCGTTTTGAAAAGAAGGATAAATCTTTTACTTTAAAGGACATCTTAAAGTATTTTAATGTAAATTTTAGATAAGAAAAACATTAGTCTTATATTTGAAAAATGAGCTTAATTTTATTATAAATAAAAATAAATTTTTAATTATATATACATATATGTATATATATATATATATATATATTCAAAAAACGTTTAAAAATTTATATTTGATCAATCGATTTAATAAATTTTACTATTATATTTCAAACTGAACCACTCTGTCTTACCAATAGAAAGTTTCAGTTCATATGTTATAGCGAAAATTTAATAATATTGTCTCGAATCTTATAGATTGAAAATATAAACATTTTATCAAAACAACTTTGTGAGATCTATGACTTTTTACATTTTGCGAATATTTAGCTTTTATTTCAAGACAACCAAAGAATTCTTTTGAAACAAAATATATTTCACTTCGAGTTTGATTGACATGTTCATGAAATATTCCTCCGAACAAACGCTCCATTTGAGATCTATTTTGCGGAGTCGATTTTGAATCCGTGCTGTCAAGCCATAAACAATGGCCCCATGGAAAAATGAAGCCTCGTCGATGCACTGCGGAGCTGAGTGAAAATGTAAACAATGCAAGAACTATTCACAGAATTCTCCTCGAGAATTCCCTCCAGAATAAAAGGGATCCGCCTGCAAATAGATTAGTTGCCTATAAATTCTGAGAAATATGATTTAATACTGCTATAGGATAGAAAAGGATATTGAGATAATATTTTTTATAAATTATATTAAAATTATATATATAAAATAGTGAATTCATATGTATGCGTTAGATTAACTAATTTAATAAGATATATTTCGGAATAACAGGGGTTTCAAACAACTCCTTAAATATCACTTTCGCCCAATGTAGCTCTATAAAGAATATATACCCCCCCCCCCAAAAAAAAAAAAAAAAAAAAAAAAAAAATACACGATTTAGAAATTATTATTAGAGAAAAGTGGGCTATGCAATTTGTAAAATTCTAAAAATAAATCACAAAACAAGGCTATGTTATTAAAATTTCTTACAATTAGTTTTCAAAAAATTATATTTTTAATATTTTTACTCTATCCCTCGAGATAAATTTGGTCAATTACAAAGTTTTTGCTTTATAGTACAATAACGTCATTTCCAAAAAACTGCATACTAATATTTTTTAAATTCACTTAACTATACTTAATAGAAAATTAGATGCTGCGCGTAGAGGCGATATAGATATACTAAAATATTTAGAATTGTAAACTTGTGATGTATAAAATAATAAAAATGTGTGATAATATTCGCATTAAAGTTTTTTTTTTTTTTTGGTTAATTTAAAGTGGATTCGCGATCGAATCACATATTTTTAAAGTGCTTTTATTTTTTATTTTAAAGAATTAAAATATGGAAGCATAATTTATTACCAAATTTATCCTTCGTCTCAAAACAACTCTCTAGCAAATTATCTCTAAGACAATTTGGAAGATTTTTTCATTTGTTTTACGAGCTTTGCATTTAATTATGAAATACAATTTATAAACTAAAAAAAAAAAAAAAAAAAAAAAAATCTTTTTTCTTTTCTCCACAAAATATTAAATTTGAAATATATTCTGAGTTCTATTTGTATGTTCTGCATAATTATCTTTTTAAAATTGTATTCTATCAGATTTTTAAAAGCAAGCATAAGTTTTTTTAAATAAATAAATAAATAAAGAAATATATATATATATATATATAATATAACTATTTTTTAATTCCCAATCATACTCTTAAAATACAGAACTTCGGTAATCATGAAAATTTTAGACCTTTTTTTTTTTCTTCACTTTTACAGATGTGAGGAATTCGAAAATTACAAAATCGGTATGATGTCGGTCTATAGGGTGTCAGTGTGTTATTGTGTTAGTCTATTAATGTGTTAGTTTGTTAGTCGATGTACACAATATCTTAAGAATAAATGATCGCAGAGAGGTTAGACCAGTTTCCAAAGATCATTTATGACACTGGCAAGAACCTTATTTGTTCCTAATATTCTAATTTGAGATTTTCTTAACACGGAAGAATAGGGGAAGAAATTCGCATAAACGTGTATAATGATGATTATTTCTCTCATAAGAATATTAGACCAGTTTTAAAATATCATTTATAAAGCTGGTATGAACGTCATTGACTACGAATATTCTACTTTGAAAATTTCGTAAAATATTCAAAATTTACTATTTTCTTAGCATGGGAGAATAAGCATAAACATGCATTATGAGAATTATTGTCATCGTAAAAATGTTCGACAAGTTTTAAAATGTTATTTATGACACTGGCAAGAACATCATTGAGTATAAACATTCTACTTGTAAATTTCGTAAATTATTCAAAATTTCCGATTTGCTTAACACGGCAAAATAATGCAATATTTCACATAAACCTGCATAACGGGGATTATTAGATTGGAAGTACTATGGAGTTCCACAAAAGCCCAAATGTGAAACTAGACCTAATAAAATTAAATAATAAATCAAGATAAGGTAAACATATCAAAGCAGACACAGCAGTACAGTCGGTAACAAAAGTCTCCGAACACTAGCAAAAATTCCTATATAAAAAAAGTACACTTGATACAGTTTTGTTAAGTAAATCCTTGTCGAATCCTGTTCTTAGTCAGTCTAAAAACAGGATTCGACAAGGATTTATTTAACAAAACTGTATTAAGTGTACTTTTTACTTTCTTCTATATTTAATAGAAGAAAGTATTGGATTCGTAAAAATTTTCGACCTCAGGTTTTTGATGGATTTACACGTTTTGAGAGCTGTAGAGCACGATTTGACCATTTTTAGAAAATGTCTGTCTGTCTGTGTGTGTGTGACAAAATTTTGTGGCAACTGTATCTCAGGAACTACTGCACAGAATTTCATACAAATTGGTTCGTTTTGATAGAATTTTGTATCTATTAGAAAACAAAAATAAGCTTCGGTTTTTTATAGTTTTATTTATTTTTTAATACATTTTACTGTATTTTTCATCTTTTGTGTTTTTGATTCATTATTAATTGTATATGCCCCATGTTTTCAACAAAGAAACATACGTTTGAGTAGTACGAAAAAATGGCAAAAGACAGTTTTTCTTTTTTAAATCATAATTCAGTTGCTTTTAAAGATATAGACATACGATTTTTTCTAATGGTCTGGCTAGATGGAAAATAAAGGTTTTCGAACTGTCTAGGTTTATCTAGAGAGGTTGTAAAAAGTTTTGAACAATATTACTTTTTAAAAACTAACAAATGGATTTTTTTTTTTTTTTTAAGATAGTATTATTTCCTACCTTAGTTTGAATACTCTTTTCAGTTTACAATACCCATTTAAAGGTAAATAACGAAACCGCGTTTTAATTTTTCGGAACACCCTATATATTTGTAGTAGTGTACCTAAAAATAAAAACTAGCCATACCCCATGATATATGAAAATTCTCATGTATCCCTGAATATACTTTATACAGTAAACACTATACTGATAATTTCATAAACATTTGTTTTCATTTTCAAGACAATTGAATAATTTTCGTGATTGTTGTAAAGATACATACATACATACACGCAGACACCAAAATGTTTTTTTTATCTCAACAGGACTTCAATCCCGTTTCGGCAATTACAACATACGAGAGTCAGTCAAAAAATTAATTTCACTGCTTAAGAAAACAAACAAACAACAACAACAACAAAAAAGTTCGAAATTACACAATAATTTTATTTGTATTCTAAAGTTCAATGCAAAATCTATTTTTCGACGTAATCCCCTACGTTATTTAAACATTTTTTGAGACGTGGCACAAGTTTTTCAAGGTTCTCTAAAAAAAAAAAAATAAAAAAAAAAATAAATAAATAAATAAATAAATAAATAAATAAAAAATCCCGTCAAGCATTTGATAGCCGTTTTGGGGTTACAGCTTTGACCTTATCCTCGAGTAGTATAGGTGCTTGGAATTTTTTTTTTTTTTTTTTTTTTTTAATAGACCAAAAACATGGAAATAACCAAGTGATTGATCTGGCCTTTAAGGAAGGTGGTCTCAAATTTCCTATTTAAATGTTTCCAAATGTTCACATGTTAGTTTTGTTGATTGTGGTCTCACTTTGGCATGCAGTCGCACAATATCTTGTCGACAATTTGCTTGAGCGTCATTTCTTTTTTCACCCTGAACTGATTGTCGCAATTGTTTTGATATTCCACAATAAAAAGATTTATTAATTGTAGGCAACCTTTGGAAAAAAATTCTATATGCATCAATCATTCTGTGTCGAGAAACAGGATAAGGATCAGTGTCACCTTTCTCGCAAATGGAACAGTTCAACACCTTGTTCGAGTCAGAGAAGTGGAATGTTTTAACTTGAACAATCTGAGTTTCATTTCAGGAAAGAAATTTTGAATCCAGGCCTCATCCTCAATCACAATTTTGCCACCCCCCCCCCCAAAAAAAAAAAAAAAAAAAAAAAAAAAGTTCTTTTCTTTTGGTAACGTTTCATAAATGCAAATGTACTTTCAAAATGTTTATATTTATGTTCCCCCATCAACAGACGAGGCACGTAGCGAGCACAAATTTCATGAAATTTAAGTTGCTTTGGCAATAATTTTATGCACGCTTCCCGTGCAGTTATATGATATTTCGTTTATCTGTTTTTTTTTTTTTTTTTTTTTTTTTTTTTTAATAATGCATTCATTCATGCGATTAGCGATCTCAGAATTTGGCGCAGTTGACAGTCTTTTCTCGTATTCAGCCTGTTACGACTAAAAATTAGGGGTGATTATTGAATAAAAAAATCCGCCAAATCTGGCAACACTGCGAAGGAGTTATTCGAATGTGACGAAAATCGGTAGATGTGATGTACAGTTGGTAGCAATAGTATCCAAACACTAGCGAAAATTTCTATGTTAAAAAAGTACACTTAATACTATTTTGTTAAATAAATCCTTGTCGAATCATGTTCTTAGTCAGTCTAGAAACATGATTCGACAAAGTTTTATTAAAAAAAAAAAAAAAAGAAAAAAAAAAAAGAACACTATTAAGTGTACTTTATTTTATACATAGGAATTACTGCTAGCGCTCGAATAATTTTGCTGCCGTCTGTAATATGTGTAACAGTGGGTAATGAAAATCGTGTGATTGTTACGTACCAGATTATTATTATTATTATTTATAACATCACAATTGGTTTTACTTGACACAACCTGCTTCTATTTTTGTTTTGAAAAATTAATAATGTTTTACATTTTGTTTTATGGAAGCTTATTACACAGTATTTTTAATCAAACAAAATATAATATAGTAAATATTTACAATTGAAAAATTTACAGCATTATTTTTTTAAATTAATTTCGAACATTATTAAAATTATCATCAACGCAACGAGCATTATTAAAACAATGAAAGAACTATTCAAAGAATGTTCCCACAGAATTTGCGCGATAATAAAAGGGATCCACCTGCAATGTTGCTTTACAAAGTCTGAGGAATACGATTTAATATTTTAATCAAATAGATAAAAAATATAATAATAACAATAATAATACAAATAATACAAATAATAATAATAATAATAATATAGTATAATATAATATAATTTTTTTTAATACATAAATTAAATATTAATTCTGTTCATTCGATACAAAAGTGCTTCATTTTGTTTATTTATTCATTTATTTATTTATTTAAATTTTTATGAAAATTAAGGATGTTTTAAACACCGTTTTATATGAATTTTATATACAACACTTTTAATAACTTATAATAGTATTAATGTAAATATTTTTAATGAAAAACAAAATAAAAGTTTAAATTTTAAAATCAGTTTTAAGAAATTAATGTAAAACAACCATCAGACATATAATGAACTCTAAACAATAAGTAGAATAATAGCAGATTAATTTTATCAAACGATAACACTAAGATAATGGAATTTTTTGCTTATCAATTGCACTAATTTTTATCTTCTTCATAATAAAAGATTATTTTCATTTTTAAAAATAATTTTTATCAATACTTCATACGCCGTTTTATAGAAGCTGTATACTTATTATTTTTTTGTCTCACAAAATAGTAATATTATAATTATTCTAATTGTAAAAAAGTAAAATTTTAAAATTTTCATTAATTTTGATAATTTATAAAACAATCACCTTATATAAAACTAATTCTAAGAAATTTAAACCAATATGTAAAATTGAGTAAATAAAATAAAATAAAGAGAGTGAGTTTGCTGAATAAAAATATTAAAACAATATTGCATTTTTTTTCTTTCTTTTATAGATAACACTCAGCTCTTTTTTTTTTTTATTATTTATTTATTTACTAATTTTTTGATACAATAGTAATATTTTTCGTTGAAAAGGTAATTAAAAATTATTTTTATGCCATATATTGGAGTTTTATACGAAATATTTTTAATCGCTCATAACAGTTCAGTTATAAGCATTTTCTGTTGTAAAAAATACAAGATTAAATTTTCAATTTTAAACATCATTAAAACAATCCTCAAATATATAATTAACTTTAAGAAAATTTAAGCAATCTATGTATAAAATTAAGAAATTATATTTGTTGTATAAAATAATTAAAATAATTTTATAATGTTATTTATAAAATCACTTTTTTTTTTCTTTGTGCAATTGTGAATTATTTTTCTCATTTGGAAAAAAAAAGTGATTTTTTATATTTTGTTTTATGGAAACGTCAAATGCAATATTTTTAGTACTTTAAAAATAATATTGCTAGCATTTTCAATAGGAAAAAAATACAACATTAACATTTTAATTAATTTAGAGCACCATTAAAACAAAAAAGTATAAAATTAATTCTATGCATGTTCGACCACTATATAGAAAATTAAAAAGTTAATTTTATTCAGTAAGAATATTAAGAAATTATTGTAACTTTTCAACAAATATAAATTACATAATATTTTTCCTTGAATGGAAACAATAATGACTTTTTTATAAAAAAATTTAGTAATGATGATTTGTGTGCCACTTTATAGTAAAAATCTTAGGAATAAACTATGTTTCCAAAATAAACGTATCTTATATATGACATAAAAAATTTCAGCTGTTGCCATTTTTTAAATTCAAACAATAAAAAATATTCATAGAACGAGATTTATTTTTCAGTTTTCTTTGAATTTTATACCTTAAACTGAAAATTGTTTGTTACCTAATCCATCATGTTCAGGTGATTTTACAACGTATCAAATATTCATAGGAAAAAAAATTATAAAAACCAGATGAAGAGAATGTAAACACCTTTTTTAATATAGTGTGTAATTAAAATTCAACAATACGTTGTTGACATTCTTTCTTTTAATTTTCAACTTATATTTTTTTAATTTTTTTCTGTAATTTTTCTTGTAATTTTTCATGCTTTTATTTTATTATTATTTTTTTTTTTTAACTTTTTGTTTGAGGATTTCATGTAATATTGGAGAATAATTGTTTTTTCTTTTCGCTTAGGCTTCGTTTATCTCTAGAAAACCAAACAAGAAATTCATAGTTAATTTTATACACGTAAATACATAATCAATGTTAAAACGACGTAAGTAGTTAAATGAGTTACAAATTAAAACATTGCTTATATATATTAAAAAAAAAAAAAAAAAAAAGTTGTTACGAGAAAACATTGTGTAAATTGCATGTATATCAAACTACTATAATGCATTTAATACATTTAATATATTTACTATAAATAAAACATCAATAAGCAGCCATTTAAAAAAAAAAAAAAAAACTATTTGTATACATTTTTTAGATTAACATTATGAGTTTTATCTAAGTTAATGATAAAAAATACGATCAGATTAAAAAAAAAAAAATGTTTGAAAAGTGTGGATGTGTGCTTTAATAATTTTGCTGCCGACTGTAGCTCGCCAAAATTTTAATAACATACAATTTAAATATATATATGCTCATTTTCTTTTTTATTTTTAACTATTAAAAATAACATTATAATTATTACTATTATTACTATTTAGGTGAAGTTTACACAAGCTTCCAAAAAAATTTTATATTTATACAACGTACTCTAAACAGTCTTTTAAAAATTTATTTTTACAAGAAGTTTTTCAAATAAATTATATTCTCATAATAAACTCATGAAAAGAATTTGATTTCATCTTATGTATGACATAAAAAGCCGCTACTGTTGCTTCTTTTTAAATGCAAACAAGAGAAATATATTCATAGAAAGATTTTTTCCAGATTTATTTAGCTCTCATATATTAAACAGAAAAAAACTTGTTTCCTATTCCATCGTGTACGGGTTATTTTTCCGCATGTCAAATATCCCTAAAAAAAAAAAAAAAAAAAAAAAGAAAAGAAAAAATCACAGAAATCTTATGAAGAGAATATAAGCATCTTCTTCTTCTTCTTCTTCTTTTTTTTTTCTTTCTTTCTTTCTTTCTTTCTTTTTTTTTTTTTTTTTTTTTAAATAAATACAGTGTTTCAGAAATTCAACAATACACCGTCTACATTCGTTCCCTTTTTTATTGACAGTTTTCATGTTCTTACCTTTTCTTAATTTTCAGTTTAAAGTAGTCTAAATAATACCAGAAAAAATGTCGTTTAGATTTCCTTTCATCTCTTAAAAACAGAGCAAGAAATTAATGGATACATGTAGTTATGCATGTAAATAAATTTTAAAACATGGTAAAAAAGGAAATGAGTTTGAATGAAATGAATTAAACACTGTTCATAAATTTGCAAGTTTATATATATATATATATATATATATATATATATATATATATATGAATCTATTTTATTTGTAACATTTTTCTAACATATTTATATTGAATACATTTAGCATTATAAGTAATAATAAAAAAGATAAGCATACATTGAATGCTATATTTAGATTAACTGTACATTTTTTTTATATAGTTGAATAATTTTTATCACTTATTCTTTACCAGTTAGCACATTTTGTTGCGTTGTCATTTTAGCAACAATTAACAATAAACAGCATATAAAAGCTTTAATAAAATGATATACAATAATTTATATGTATATTAAAAATAAAATAGTAATTTTTTTTTTTTTTTTTTTTTTTTTTTTTTTTTGGGGGGGGGGGGGGGGTGTTATTGCTTTAAAAGTTTACACGAGTTTTCGAATAGAAAATGATTATTTATGCAATATCCTCTTAAAAAACTGCTACTGCTGCTTCTTTGAGAAAATATTCACAGAGAGATTTTTTGCAGTTTTCTTAAAATTTCCTGCTTTAAACAGAAAATTGTTTATTTTCTAATCCATCATGTGCAGGTTTATTTTCCCCGTGTCAAGTATTCATAGTAAGAGGAAATTTTTTTTTCAGAAATCTGATAAACAGAATGTAAACATTATTATTATTATTATTATTATTATTATTATTATTATTAAAAAAAAAGTTTGAGAAAAATCAGCAGTACACTGCCGCTATTATTTCCCTTTTCTTTTATTAATTGATATTTTTCACATTACTACCTTTTCTTAATTTCCAGTATACTGGAATTCACACATCAGAAAGTTAACAAATATACATATATATATATATATATATATATATTAATAATATTTCAAAACATAGTGAAAGTCGAGCAAAAGATACAAGACCACTAAAACCACATAGACCAATGAGAATAGATTTTTATCAAATTAAAATTACCTTAGATGACTGTTGTTTAATAGTTGAAACAATTTTTATTTATTGATCCCGAAACAAAGGATACAAACAAGCAATGAGAAAATAAACATTTAAGACACTGTATTAGACAAGATTTAACTACAGTCGGTAACAAAAGTCTCCGAACACTAGCAAAAATTCCTATTTAAAAAAAGTACACTTAATACAGTTTTGTTGAATAAATACTTGCCGAATCCTGTTTTTAGATTGACTAAGAACAGGATTCGACAAGGATTTATTTAACAAAATTGTATAAAGTGTACTTTTTTTACATAGGAATTTTTGCTAGTGTTCGGAGACTTTTGTTACCGACTAAAGGAGAAGCTCAGAAAGGGGGGGGGGGGGAAACCCATCAGGGGAGATCTTTTTCACCCTTGAACGGCAATGTACAATTTCTTTACGATAGCGGCTATAGTGGCAACTAACTAGCGGGCCCCCTATCGTACATTAAGAAATTAAAGTCAATGTGAAGAAGAAAGAAGTATAAAAGAACTATTTAGAACGAGAATTCGGAGAATTAAAAAAAAAAAAAAAAAAAAAAAAATTACTGGACGAGGCAGTTGCATTCACGTGTATTACATCAAGTAAAAATAATTCAAGAGTATAGTTGTTCATAGCAGATAAAGAAAAAGACACTCATGTTACATGGTGTCCTTAAATTGAGTCTGACATGACATTAAACACTTATAATACATATGTATGTATGTATATATATGCATATATATTGGTTTATTTCTCAAAAAGCAGTGTAATTAATTAATAGATAATTTTAAATTTATAAATAATGTTAAAACAAGGTAAAAGTAAAATGATCTTTAAATTTAAAACTTATTTTAAATAAAAACTTTGAGTAAATTTATACATTTGAATCTGTTTTATTTCTAACATATTTATATCGAATATATTTTTTACTGTAATATTTAAAAAGATAAACTTGAAGTGAATACTATATTTAGATGAAGTATATATTTTTTATATAGACTATCCCAATAATTTCCATCACTTTTCTTCAACAATTAACATACTTTACTGTGTTGCTTTTTTAACAACATTTAATGGTATATTAATTTATTGTATATCCTTTTATTAAACATTTTATCATTTAATAGAAAGAAATTAAAACTTCTTCACACACCATAAATTTTAAGACAGCACAACCGGTTTCGAAAGGACGTAGTCATTCTTCATCAGGTGCAAACACGTGCTACTGCCTTGGAGGCAAAAGCAAGACTGAGAGCAGGGCAAAATCCAAATGGGGAGGAGCAACACAAACAACCAATAGGAAGCATCATGCAGGGTAGGACCAATCAGGAAGGAACACACGTACACACACACACACACACAAAAAAAAAAAAAAAAAAAAGAAAGAAAAAAAAAGAGGGAGGGAAGGAGTAATCAATTAAATTTTTATTTATTTATTTTTATTGTTTATTTATTTCATTAATATTATACTAATAAGTAAATTTAATAAAATATATTTATTGATTTTTTTTTAATTACAATTATTTTATTATAACTAATATTATGTTATAAACATAATGAAGGAAATTATTTAATTGAATTAAAGGAATTTTTCCAGGCAGTAGACAGCAAAGTGGAATCAGATTTTTCATTGACAATTTTATCACGATTAAGGTAAATAGCTAAATTTTCCAAAAAATCCAGTTCGGAAACGCGTTTGGCATGAAGAATAATTTTGGCACTCTTAAAATTAAAACTATGATCAAATTTCCAACTGTGCTTCGCAAAAAAAGATTTAGAAATTTCTTGATTAACAACATACCGAGAATGTTCACGTAAACGACATTCAAGATTTCTTTTTGTTTGACCAATATAAGATAAATCACAATTATTACAAGGGGCATTATAGATACCCCACTTAGGAAGCTCAGGAACAGGGGATTTGATTGAAGGGTTTCATGCATATGGACCATATCTTCTAATGCACTAGTTAGGAAATACTCTTGTATTTGCTTATCCTTTTTTAGAAACACTGTTAAAAAAAATAATGCAACTTTAGCTGAGAAAAATCTCGAGAAGAAATTTTACTGTAATATTGTAAAGGTAATCGCGTGAAAAATTCGAATTATCCAAAATAGAATTCGAATTATCCATGATTTTTTAACATTATTTTAGTACAAAATTCAAGGGACCGACTAAAAAATTCGAATTATCCAGAATTTCGAATTAAACAAGTTCGAATTATTCAAGTTTTACTGTATTAGCTTTTAGACAGAACTTTTGGTGTTCGTTTTATTAGCCTAGGTTAGTCGCTTCTGAGAAATCGTTTAACACAAAAATATTTTGTGGTACAGTCCTTCTGTCGAAATTCCTAGCATAAATTATAAAAATCCAAGCATTTATTTATGAAAATAAGACAAAATAATCACGTTTTATCCGCTCGAAACAATCAACATTCATACAATGAAGTCGGAACTCCACTATTGCTGTTATACAGCGACATGGAGTCGTACTGACGCATCCGCCATTTGCTATCCCACAAGACTTGTTAACGATTTATTATTGGTGGCTTTTCGACAATAAATTGCACGAATAACTCCATGAAAAGGCACTGCTTCTTCTAATCCCGAAAGGTTTTCTTCTTATATTTTCTTCTAATCCCGAAAGAAGGAAAAAGTGGATTATATATTGCAGATGTAATTCGTGGATACCCGGAGCAGGAGCACAACTTTGTAGCGCAAGATTTCCCTTATTTTCAACTTATTTCACTTTATTTTCAAAGTTGTTTGAAAAATTTAATATGAATGTACCGTTTTTTTAAGTTATTGTTTTTAAATTCTTTGAAAATTAATTTTAAAATTACATTTCTTTTAACGTGAAGGGTTGCAATTTTGAGAATGTTGGCAATGTTCTTAAAATTGTCGACTTGTTTGTTTCGTGATAAGAAGTTCTAGCTCACTTGATCTGTATAGAAGTTTAAAGGCGATAACAACGCTAATCAGGTAACCTAGCTTTTTCTACCGCTAACACTTTCCCAGACGGGCTAGAAAATGGCGGACACTGCACCAGCTCTATCATGAATCTTATTCCCTGCAATCTTGTGTGCAACCTCTCCTATTGCTTTAGTTTACACAATTTTTCGGACAGAAAATGAGTATTTATGTAATATCTTAAAAAAAGAAGAAAAAAATCTTATGAAAATTTATTTTTCTGAGAAATCCTTTTATTAAACTATATTTCCACAATAAAAACGTGAAAAATTTGATTTTATCTTACATATGACGTAAAAAACCTGTTACTGTTGCATCTTTTTAAATGCAAACAATGAGAAAATATTTTTAGAGAAATTTTTGCAGTTTTCTTTAGATTTCATGCATTAAACTGAATATAGTTTGTTTCATAATCCATCATGTGTGGTTTTATTTTTAGCGTGTCAAATATTCAATGAAAGAGGGGGAAAATATCAGAAATCTGATAACCAGAATGTAAACGTACTTTTCTTTCCTTTTACTTTCTTGCTTTTTTTTTTTTTTTTTGGAAGTACAATGTTTGAGGAAATTCAACAATACACTTTAAGCATTGCTTCATTCTTCAGATTTTTTTTTCTTTTCGATTCAATGGTTCCACTTATTTTTTCGACTCAAAACTTTACTCTTTTATTTTTGTTTACAAGATTTTTTATAAAATAAGCGTATTAAAATAATGTTACATTTTCGTTTAGACTTTATTTAGAACGTGAAAAACGCAAATGAATGAAGTTGTTAGTTTTATACAATTAAATACCCAATGAATTTTAAAACGACGTAAAAAATGAAATGAATTATAAATTAAAATACTGCTAATGTATCTTCAAATTTATTTGATAACATAGCCTCACTGTCACTGAAATTAAATGCATCTGAAGTTATATTTAAAATCTAGTTATTAACATGAATAAATTTGTAACTATGTATAAATGAAACATTCTTACAAAGAAAATGAAAGACCTTTAAGTATTCTATTTGGATTAGCTGTAAATTTTAAATATAGATTATCCAAATAATTTGATACGTTACGTAAAAAAAAAAAAAATGTTTGTTGTCATTTTATTTTTAATAACAGGATGTATTGAAATTTAAACAGAATGATACGCGTTGATTTGAATACTTTTGTTTGTTTTTTAAAATTTTATTACAAAACACTTCATTTTCCTTCCGGTAATTGTTTTTGAAGTTTACACAGGCATTTCAAAATAAAATTAATATCTATGCAATATACCCTAGATAAACTTTCTAAAACTTATTTTCACGAAGAAATTTTCCAAGGAAAAAATATTTTCATAATAAACGCGTGAAGAAAAAACGAGATTTCATTTTTATACATGCCATAAAAATCCTGTTGCTGTTGCTTTGTTTTAAATGTAAACAATGGAAAAATATTCATAGAAAGATTTTTCCGGTTTATAAAGCTTGTTTGAAAATGCATCAAGTATGAGTTATCTTTCAATGTGTCAAATTTTCATAACAGGGGATAAAAATAAAATAAAAAGATAAATAAATATGATGAACAGATTGTAAAACATCTTTTTCTTTTCTTTCTTTTTAATATACACTGAGCCCCCCCCCCCCCCCCAAGAAAAAAAAAGAAAAAAAAAACTGGTACACGTGAGTAATATTGTGTAGTAATATCGCACAGAAGTGCCGTAACACGACATGGCATGGACTTGACTAATGTCTGAAGTTGTGCTGGAAGTAATTAACACCATAAATCCGGCAGGGCAATCAACAAATCCATGGGATTGTGAAGAGTGGGGAGAGATCTTTTCTGAACAGTACATTACAAGGCATACCGATATGCTGAAAAATGTCCATGTATGGGGATTTAGGTAGCCAACGGCCATCTCTAAAGTCAGAAGAATCTTCCTGGAGCGTTCGGTAGCAAATATCGACGTTTGGGGTGCTTCATTGTTCTGATCCAATTGTGTAAGTCCATTAGAATGCACAAATGACATGAGTGGTTGCAGGTGATCGGACAGGATGCTTACGTATCTGTGTCTTATCAGAGTCGTATCTAGAAGTATCACTGGGTCCCATATCACACCAACTACACATACGTAACATGGCAGAGCTACCACCAACTTGAACAGTGTAGGGTACATGGATTCACTAGGTTATCTCCATACTCGTACACATCCATCCAATCAATATATTTGGAAACGAGACTTGTCAGTCCAGGCAACTGTCATCAACAGTGTTGGCGGGCCCAAGCGAAGTGTAAAGCTTTGTGTCGTGCAGTCAACGACGATACACGACTGGGATTTCGGCTCTGAAAGCCCATATCAATAATTTATCCGTTGAATAGATCGCACATTGGCATTTGTTGATGCCCCCGCATTCAAATCTGCAGCAATATGAGAAAGGGTTGCACGCTTATCATGTTTAATGATTCTTCTCAGCTATCATTGGTCCCGTTCTTTCACGACCTTTTTCTAGCTACAGCGATGTCGGAGATTCGAAGTTTAACCAGATTTCCGATATTCACAGTGCAAACGTGAAATGGTGGTACACGAAAATCCAAATTTCACCTGTACTTCGGAGATGTTACGACCCTTCTTTCGCGCACCAATTATAACTGTTCAAAGTCGCTTAAATATTGATATCCTGCCATTGTAGTAGCAGTAATCGATCTAACAGCTTTGACAGACACCTGATATCTTATATAAGCACTGCTGACCGCATCGTGTTACTCTGATTGGTTCCATACCTCTTTTCTTTCTTTTGTGTATGCACGCCTGTACCGGTTAGTATATATGTAGTATTTGAAAAAAATTACTAGTACACTGATGTGATTGTATTCCTCTGACCATCTGATAATCCAATGGTTAGCACACTGATCTTCAGTTGCCAGGCATTGAGTTCGAATTCTGGTATAGACATGGATGTTCATGCAAAATCTTCCATCCTTCCCTTTTTTTCAATTGAAAGGTTTCACATTTTATTATTATTTTATTTTTTATATACAAAAACTCACAAAATACCGGATAGTAAAAAGAATATATACATATTTTTGTTTGGTTTAAGTTACATTCCGAAAATCGAGCAAGGAATTGATATACATGTAAATACATAATGAATTTTAAAACAATGTAAAAAGAGATATGAAATTTAAATTAAAAAAATTAATAATGTATTTCCTAATTAGTTTTATAAGAAATTCTCACTTAAAATATATCTGTTTGAAAATATTATATTTCTGTAATATTTATTAGATTAAATGCAGTTGTTACAAAAGAAAAAAAAAACTTGGACAGTCTATAAATTTTAAATATAGATGAATCCCAATAAATTCCTCATCTATCTTTCACCAATCCCGCATTTAACACGCTTTTATTAGCTTCACCTGTATATATGTATGTTTGTATGTTTGTATGTATGTTTGTAACCGCTCTGGGAGCAAACAAAAAATCTATATTGTAAAAAAAAGACTTTCCCTACGTGAACGCTGTGGCTGTGAGGAAAAGCTCCGCGCTACGAATCTAAAGGTCTAGCATTCGAGCCCAGTCAGGGGTGATTTTTTAAAAGTGGTTTTTGTTTAATTCTAAATTATTTCAATTAAAGATTTAAATGTATGTAAATATTATGGCATGTCACTCACACGATTTTCTCTTACCCTGCATTTTAATACTAAGATAGATATTTTGTGCTTTTTAGTTCACATTTCTATAAAAGCATGTTCTTTAATATTTTAAAACTATAATATTATTATACTGTTATTTTAGTAATATTTTAGCCAAAAAAAAAAAAAAAATATATGTATGCATAGCAGTTTAAATATTTTTGTTCTGATTTCATTAGAAAAAAAAAAGTTTTGTGGTATACATTTTGTTTTGGTAGTTTACGCAGGCCTTTGAACAGAAAATGTAATATTTGTGAAATATACTTGGAATAACCTTGCTAACACTTATTTTCACGAAAATATTTTTCAAGTAAACTATATTACCATAACAAACTCACGAAAAGAATTAGATTTTGTCTTACATATTCCATAAAAAGCCTGCTCTTACTCCTTTCTAAATGCAAACATTGGAAAAATATTCATAGAAGGAATTTTAAAGTTTCTTTTAGGTGTGATATATTAAACTGAAAATACTTTGTTTCCTAATCCATCATGTGCAGGTTATTTTTCATTGTGTCGTACATTCGTAGCAACAGGGAAAAAAAAAATCCTAGAAATCTGATGAATAGAATGCAAACTTCTTTTTTTAATACAGTGTTTGAGAAAATTCAACAATACACTGCAAAAAGTTTTTTTTTCTTTGTTCGTTTTTCACCTCTTTTTTTTAATTTATTTCTATTTAAGGAGTTCACATAATATAAGAAAGTAAAAAATATTTTTTCATTTTTTTTAGGTTCCGTTTATCTTTAAGAAATCGAGTCAGTTTGGTATGCCTTTTAAGGGGGGCAAGGGGATGAGGAGGGGAGTCTAATAAACCAAGCTCATATTTATGCAAGTTTCGGAGAAAACTGCGTAAACTTCGAATTATTAGGCAAACGAGAGTGATCTAAGTGAAAACCGTGCGAAAAATTATTCTCTGTTAATTTTTCATATGTAAATATATAATGTAAGTTAAAACGACGTAAAAACGAAATGAGTTATATAGACAAACATCACTGAGTTTCAAATTTATTGAATAAGTAAACTTAATTGAAATTGAACATAATTCAAGTTATTATATTTCCATTATATTTATCATGTTTAATATATTTGTAACTATATATATAAATCGATAAATAACTGTTAAATGTTTTATATTTCTTATATTTACACTACTGACTTCTAATATTTAAACAAAAGCCACTTTTTTTCACCTTTTCTACATATGAACATATGAACATGAAATTTTGGTGACATGTGGTTCGGTGACACATCATTATTCGGATTTCATATCATTTTGCATTGATGATGATTTATAACGTGACATTAAGAGTTATTTTACTCAAATGTTTGTTTTAGAATTAAAAAAACAAAAACAAAAAAAACAATTAACAGTGACTAAAGTTAGGGTATGACATATGCACTTCTAAGCACTAAATTACACCAGGGTTTTTCTTTTTTTAATCATTTTTATTTTATTTTATTAATACATCTATTATATTATTTCTCCTTTAGTTTTCTTTTCTGAATCCTTTGAAATATGTTCTTCTTCAGAAACATTTGAGGAAAAAAAAAAAAAAAAAAGAGAATTAACATTAATTTACAAATTCTTCCGGGTGTCAAAGTAAAATAAATGATGGTTTCATAGCAAATATATCATCCACATCTTATATTCATTTGTATAAATGTATAAAAGAAAGAAAGAAATTAAAATAAAAAAGCTATTTAAAAACAAAATGATTTGAAAATTTCTTTTCTCGCGCAATTCAAAAATTAAAATTCTTCCCCAGAATGTAACTTTGTAGTACAGCCTTTTTTTTTTTTTTCAAAACATATTTCTCTAATTTCATTATTATTATTTTTTTTTAACCACAGAAAACTATTTTTATTCATGACGACTGTGGCGTTATATATCCAGACAATTTATCCATTTTAACTTAGTTTCTGAATACATTGTTGTACCTATGACATCACAATATTAATTTTTTCTTATGAACATTTAAATAATAGATTACTTAGAAAAATAAAGATAAATTACACATCAAAATTAGGAATTAAAACTTTGACTTAAACAGAGTTTAATCAATAAATACAGAAATAATAACCAACGTCTAGAATGGCAAAGGAAATAATTAATTAGTAGACAGCTGTTTTGATAGCATTTAGCGTACCGTCATCAAGGGTGTTTGTTATTTTTGTGTTTATTTATCTATCGCCAAATCTCCTACCAATAAAATTTAATCAGTTTTATTTATTTATTTATTTATTTTTAACTTGATGAAAGGGAAAGAAAAAAAAAAAAAAAAAAAGATTTCACTTGGTTTGTTTTGTATGAAAGAAATAGCTTTCCGTCTTTATAATAATAATAATAATATAATGAAAATAATAATAACTATTGTTAACAGATTGTTGCTAAAACTTGTTTAAAGGAGTATATTTTACATAAATTATCGCAATAAATGTTATTAAGTATACTGTTATACATATATACGGAATGTCTTGTAAGTATGTAGACATTTTAAAAATTCATACAAATTGAAGGAATTGATAGATTTAAACACGGTTTGAAAAAAAAAAACTATTCTCGTAAAGATTTTTCTTTTCTTCTTTCTTTCTTTCTTTTCTTTTCTTTCTATCTTTTCTTTCTATAAAAAAAAAAGAAAAAAAAGAAAAAAAGTTAAAATTTTTGTTGCTAGAGCGGGTTGTATTTGGACAAATCGTATATTCCAAGGAAAAATTAGATTTATTTGCAATGCAAATGTTGACATACATATATGTCCTTTCTATGTGTCATCACGAATTACAGTTCGCAAACTTATCATAAAACCTCTAAATGCAGCCTCAGTCGACGAATCTTAGTTGAGGTAAAACATCTTCACCAACAACGATTTATCTACCAAGTCGACGTCCCAATTAAAATTTGTATGTATGCACAAGTAGAAAGAAAATAAGAAATGAGCTGGTAATTGCAAAACCGTGCAATTTATAGAACTCTGATTAGTAGATTTCTTGTTATACGTCTGTACAGCATCTCCTATCAATGAAAATATTAATTTTTTTTTTTTTTTTCTTTTAGAAAAAAAAAAAAAAAAAAAACATTACCTTTAACGACAATATTTTTTTTCCACTAACGGGGTTCAATTCTACGAATACCTTCAATTTTTAGGAATTTTTAAAATGTCTGTAGACTTATGGGAATACATATACATATATATGTGTGCGTGTAAATGTATGCATATTTCTTTATGTATATATATATATATACATAAAGAAAAAGAAAACTTTCATTTTTAAATTTAAACATTCATTTGTTTAAGATATATGTGTAAAAGAAAAATACAAGACTGTTTGTTTATATTTATGAAAATAGTGCATCTTAAAATATAAAAAATTATATGTTTCATTACTTATCTTTAAAACAGAATAAAATTGCTGTACATCATGTCATTTAAATATGTTGATAGATTTTACCGTAAAACTGCGCATCAAAAAATTTTAATAACATGTTACACAGCAATTTAAACATCATTATTAATTTTTATTTATTTATTTTTATAAAAAAAATACAATTTTCTCTTAAATAATTACTTTATATGTTTACATGCATCGTTGAGTAGAAAATAAATATTTATGTAAGCGCTTCCAATAATCTTGTGAAAATTAATTTTCATGAAGAAATTTCTAAGGTAAACTATATTTTCATAATAAACATAGGATAAGAATTAGATTTCATCTTTACATATGCCATAAAAAGCCTGATTTTGTTGCATCTTTCTAAATGCAAACAATGGAAAAATATTCATAGAAAATTTTTTCTAGTTTTCTTTAGATCTGATATATTAAACTAAAAATAGTTTGTTTCCTAATCCATCACGTGCGGGTTATTTTTCAGCGTGTTCTATATTCATTGTAAGAGAGAGAAAAAATTCTGGAAATCCGATGAATGCAAGCATATCTTTTTAATATAATGTTTGAGAAAATTTACTAGTACACTATATGCATTCTTTCTGTTTTCATCATTTTTTTCCAAACGAAAGTTTTTTTTTTTTTTTTTCTGTTTACAAGAGTTCGCATAATATCAGAAGTATTAAAATAAATACTTTTTTTTTCGTTTACATTTTGTTCATACTCGTTGTATCTCTCAAAATTTTGAAGAGAAATTTAACGTTAACAGTTTTTTAAATATAAATACATAGTGAATGTTAAAACAGGTAAAAGACAAGCTTTGTTTATTATGAATTTGCAAATTTATTTTATAGAAAACTTTTTTAGGAATATTTTAAAGTTAAACATTTTGGATAAAAGAACTTGAAAGGTGTATGTGTGTAAATGCACTAGTACATTTTTTTTTTTTCTTTTAATATAATCGAAAGTGGGATAATTATGCTATGTTTTATAGTACGGAAAGTATTTCCTACATTGAATTATTTTATGAGATAACACAGTTTACCAAGGTTTAGGGGAAGGTCCCCTTTTTTAAGAGTAAACGAAAAATTTATCTTTTATTTATTTATTTTTCCAAGCACCATAAAAATAAAAGATAAATTTTTCGTTATCCATGCATGCATTTTATGAAATACGTTTATACGACACAATAGATAAATTTATTTATATTTATTTATATTTATTTTTTCGTCATGTGTGTAACGTTTAATGCATAATAAATTTTCTTACACTAAATCTGCCTTATTATTGAGTTTTCGCCCCTACAACTGGTGCCTAGCGTGGGGCAGATTATTTAGAAAATTTTCGCACACATCATAATTTTCGGAATTAATTACCTCAAAAAGTGTAAAAATAGTAAAAACTCAATTTTAAAAATTTACCCCAAAGCAACACTTTTTCTACCTTTTACATGGACAAGATAAAGTGGCGAAAGATTTGATATTCAATATCGGAGAATATAGTATAGTAAGTTCTATTTTTTGAATAAGAGAAATAATGTGTACACTAATTATTTATATGCTTCTTAAGCAGGTGGTTGGTTAATTGGGTTTTATGTCGCACTAGTGCTGCGCAATGGGCAATTGGCGACGGTCTGGGACTCACCCCTCGAGGTGGTCCGGAGACATGCCATCACAAATTTGATCCTACACGAGGACATGGCTCCATCGCTTCAGTAATCCCCAGAGGTATAATTTTGATGGGAACATGGAGGGCATTGCGGCCACGACAGATTTTACGTGCACCAGCCACCTTTAGTGTACAAGACGGTTTTTGGCCGGCTCGAGAACCGAACCCGAACCTTCCAATTACGAGGCTGACGCTATACAGTCTGGGCAACCGCGGTCCCTTAAGCGTGTGATGGGTTCGTTATGCGTACAGTCGGTTACAAAAGTGTCCGAACGCTAGCAAAAATTCCTATGTAAAAAAAGTACATTTCATACGGTTTTGTTAAATAAATCCTTATCGAATAACGTTTGTACACTGACTAAGAACAGTATTCGACAAGGATTTATTTTACGAAATGTACTTTTTTTACATAAGAATTTTTGCTAGTGTTCGGACACTTTTGTTACCGACTGTAATTTACTTTGTTCGTATGCTATATTTCTGAAAAATATCAAAGCACCAAAATTTTATGTTTAAAAACGATAAGTACAAGGCTATTTTGCAAAAAAAAAAAAAAAAAAAAAAAAATCAAAGAAAAAATTTGCATTGTTACTGCTTTACAAAGAATTTAAACAAAACTATGAAAATAATTTTTTCTTTTCAAAACAAACTCTATTAGGTAGAGACAAGCTACTTCAATTTTATTCAGATGACATGAATTACATGACCTTTCGATTTTAAAGAAAACAATTTGTTTTATTTCAAAATTCTAATCTTAAAAAAGAAAAAAAAAAAAATGTAATTTTTAATTTTCGGCTAATATTATGTTTTTCAGATTGTGCTCTGTTATATTAGAAATATTTTTAATTAACTCACATTAATTAAGATTCTGATTTAAAACTTTGTGGCGTGGTACCAGAATTAGAAAATAAAAATATTTTGATTGCATTTTCGAAATATTCCAATTTGAATCCTATAGAAATGCATACGACAGTATTTCCTGTAATTTTGTTACATGTACAAACTGATGTAAAACGCCTATTTTTATGTCTATTGGAGAAAAGGAGGACTTTTATTTTATTTTATTTTATTTTTATTTATTTGAAATTTCTGTATGTGTATGGAATTTAATTTAAATAATTATTTTCAAAATTTTTTTTGTTTTTTAATCAAGTTTAAAAATTTTCTTTTTTACTCCATTCAAAGATTTCAGCCAAATTGAATAAAAACATGGGATTAAAATATTTAGAAATTTTTTGGTTGCTCAAAATTTAGATTCTGATTTTTTCAACTTTTAAATTTAAGAACTCCTATAACTGTTTCATAAAATTTCGCTTGTGACTTTCAACAAATTATTTAAAGTCTTACATATTATGATTAAGTTTTGATAAATAAAATTATATTTCAAAAAATAAAAAAGCACAAAAGTTTTATGTTTAAAAAGATAAAACCAAAATTATTTTGCAACAAACTTTTAAAGCAAAAAATTTCATTGTTACTTCTCTACAAAAGAATTTAAACAAAACTATGAAAATAAAAATCGAGACATATTTGTGTAAAATTTTGAATTTTTCTTTTCAAACAAACTCCGTTGAATAAAAACAAGTCAACCATTTGTAAAGATCAGAATATATATATATATATATATATATATATATATATATATTTATATTGGTTAAAATAAAGCGTAAAACTTTTCAGAAGTTTTTTTTTTCTTTTTTTTTTATAAAGTGTTTTATTAACTTATTCTGATTTGTTCAAAATGCATTGTTTTGCATATTTAAATAAAATTATAAAGACTTTAGTTTGAAGAAGTTGAATGCATGGAAAAAAAAGAAAAAAAAAAAGAAAAAATAGAAGAAAAAATAGAAAAAGAAAAAGAAAGGAAAAGAAAAAGAAAATCTTAAATTAGAGAATTCTTTTAAGAAACTTGCCAACAGCTGTGTAGAAACAAACAAAACTGCGAAAAAGAAAAAAAAAAAGAATATTGTAAAGACAAATTTTATTGGTAACTTTTTCTTGTTTCTATTCCTTTTTAAAGTTAAAAATCCTGATTAAAGAAAATCAACTCGAAATGCAATTGTCTTTAAAATTAATTTAAGTATTATAGCAAATATCCTATTGTTTATTTTTCTTTAAGAGTTTAATTAATTTTTTTTTTATTTACAGCTTTGAGACTTATAATTACAATGACTTTCGTCTAGAGTGACCCATGTAACATAAATTTCACAATAACAATTTCTTTATTTTTATGCATTTCTTTTAAGAGTTACTTTGTATTCCTATTTTAATATTGCAATTGTATCGAAACCAGAAATGCGAAATAAAATGTTTTGGAATTTATGATAGTTTTGGAAACAAACTTTTTTTTTTGTTTATAATATTTCTGGTTGTTGTTGTTGTTGTCGTATGCCACTCGAAAATTCCGAGCCCCGGTAGTGGAACTTTACGGATTTTTTAAGGCAAGAGGGCTGCACCTTCTGTTATTAGGAGCGCCGCATAGGGAGGAAGAACGACTTTAGCTTCAGAAGCTGGTGAAAGATGGCAGCACCAGCCAAACAACAGGAACTGGATCCGGGCCGAGATAAACCCATGTTCCGGTACCCCTAGAGGTATAATTTTTTGATGGGAATTTGGAGGACTTTGCGACCACGACGGAATTTAACGTGCACTAGTCGCCATCAGCGTACACGACGGTCTTCGGCCGGCTCGAGGACCGAACCCGCAATCTTTCGATCAAAAACTCGCTGCTCTTACCGACCAGGCTACAGAATACATTAATTATGATAACAGTAAAAAATAAAAATTGTGTTGATGTTAAACGTACTTCTTTATCATTCAATGTAAAATTAACCTTGTTACAATAATCTATAATAACTTTTAAGAAGAAATTATGAAAAATTATGCATGTATTAATTTACCATTCGAGACCGATTCGACAAAATATTATGTACTAGAAATACTCTGATATTAAAAGTAATTTATAATTTATAATAAAATTATTTGCTGATCCCAGCTAAAAAAAAAAAAAAAAAAAAACTGCAGATAATCTGAAGGTATTTGGAGCAAAAATCATAAAATCTGCAGAATAACTAGTTATAATTTCGAAGCAAATAATTTGCAAATTATTTTTTTCCCCTTAAACTTTTTATTGTTCTAAATACCTTCAGATTATCTGCAGTTTTGTGCAGTTTCTTTTTCCTTTTTAAAAGTTTTTCTGAAGGTTCTTTTAGCTGGGGTATTTAATAAAGGTAGCGATTTTATTATGTAAGCATGCGCATTCAATTAATATATGTAAATGAACTAGATTTCTGTTAGAGAGCATTCATATATTATATATATAAGTATGTAAACATTTATAAGTCAACAGAGAAGGTAAGAGTTGGACTTAACCTTCAATGTCGGTTTCAGTTCTGTTTTCCCCAGGCACATTTTACTACGCAATGAATAATCCACATGTTTTCATCTATCAGAGAAACTGCACCTATAAAAGAAGCTAAGCTTCAGTGAATACTCATTGTTTAAATTCTTATCATTTAATATTAATATCTTGATTATATAAATGCAAAAATTACAGGTTAAATTTAATTGTGTTAAAACATATTCAGCAGGAGCAGATGACGAAAATCTCTCTTTTCGAATCATATATTTCGATTGCACAGACTACAACTTCTTGAAGACGCGTTACATATACAGAAAATCTGATTCTATAGTTTTAGAGTTCAACGATCGCTCTTTGGAGCGGTGCATGAGGTAAAGACACCAGCGTTAAGAACCTTTGCAAAAAACATTTTAAAATAACCTTTAATTAACATCTATGAATTTGAATCTATTCGATCTAGACAGTGATGCCAGATTGGGGATTTTGTCCTCATTTTGGAGATTTTTGAGGCTTCTGTGGACAATTTTGGGGTCCAAATGTTTGTGGGGACTTTTTTGGGAAATTCTAAAATTTTTGGGGACAAATCTGGGGAATTCTTCAACTTTCTGTGAATGTTGGCAACGTAATGATTTATCCCTACGACCAGGGAATTTCAATAGCTTTATTGTTACTTGGGAATTTTTTTCAAAAATTGCCTTTATTTGGGAAAAATCTGAGTTTAAATCCACTTAAATCTGCTTGATAGCTTTTTTTGAAAAAAAAAATTATTTTTCCTTTTTAGTAGAAATCAAGTTTGGGATTTTTTCGAAAAAACCCCCTGATTTGGGAAAATTTGAAGACCTGTTTGGGGAAATAACTTTCGACCATCTGGTATCACTGGATCTAGATTCTCCTGTTCTAGGGAATAGAACGCTGGCGGATTCAAATCCATAGATGTTATTAAATGCTTATTTTAACATGTCTTTTGAAAGGATGGCGACCCCTGGTGTAAATTTTAAGGGTGAAGAACATTGGTGTCTTTACCTTAACTGAAATAAATTTACACTGAATGTTTCTAATATAGAATTAAAAGTCTGGGTTATATGATATAAGTTATTTTAAAAAGAAAAATATTGAGCACAAATTAATCACTGTTTTTAACAATTTATAAAATATCTGCGGCTGTTTAAATCTTATTTAAATGTTAATTTGTTTTCCTATTTCAAGATTATAGAAGTATCGAAATACATATTCTGGAATATTACAGAAATAATGAGCTATAATGAAGGTGATAGTAAGGTTATGTTTATCTTAGACATTCTGAATGCACAGTCTCACTCATATATTAATAAAAACCAAGTCGCATTACGCTACAATGGCTTGAAAAAGAAAAAGAAAAACAGAAAAAAACGAAGCATTATGCACGAATCACGGATCTTTTGAGACTTATTTATTTCTTAGATGTAGCTTTTAAATTTCTTTCTTTCTTTTTTTCTCCCCCCCCCCCCCCTTATGTTACTCAAATGACTATTGAAAAAGTATTTTGGATTAATTTTTTAGAATTGTGTTTTTGCCATATTTACACATTTTGAGATTACTGAATCCGAAATCAGGTCTTCAGCGTTTGGTCCGTATATCTATCTATCTATTAGTATTATTCAAGAACGAATATCAATAGACATTTCATACTCTGTATTATGGGGATGCGTGAGGGTTGGCAGTTTTCTTCCACACGGAAATATATGTAAAATGAAATTGTTTATAACATTATACTCAACTGTTTTTAGAGTACATTTATATAGAATATTTGTTACCTTACTCGTATCTTACACGAAATACGTAATCTGACTTCATAGTCTTCAAATGCAGAGTAACAGAAAATCATATAAAAGTCATACCAGGCAATTTTAAACGACTAATATAGTGTACAGGCATAGTAAATGATGCAAGGAAATTTCCTCTTCGATGTAAATTCTAAATTCAATTTTGAGAAGTGTTGTCGTTATTTTGTCGGTTAAGACAGATTACCTGTATCTTTGGCCTGTGAGGAATGCCCATCATGATGTCTTTCTAAAGGGTCTTAGCCCGTATTTATGCAAGTTTGGAGAAAAATTACAAACCGCTATGCTGACAAGGGAGCTGGGCTGACAATGGCTAGGCGCGACCTGAGATCGAACCCACTCCTCCTGCCTTGAAGCCTTTGAAAGCAGAATTTCACGGTCTCTAATGTAACCTCTCAATTCTGAGGGACCCTAAAATACGGACTTTTATAAAGTTGTTAAAAACTTACAAAATAATTATTAAAGAGTGAAAATTATTTTGTAAACTAATTGAACAGCGTATAGATTCTTTTTATGGCGTCAGTTTGGCGATTTATATTAAGAAGAAGCGAAAAAAAAAAAAAAAAACAATAATTTAAAAGTGTTCAGTTTGGTATCAGTATAGTTTATTGAGAGCATATATGCTTTAAAGCTGAAAATTAACTTTTAATAAAGAAATGTTATTGTGACTATTTTAATTAACACTGTGGCAAAGAAATTTATACATGTTTTTAACGTCGAATTTCTTATTTCAACGTCAGATAAAGTGATTAATTATTAATCTTGTATAGCCAAAAAAAAAAAAAAAAAAAAAATTATAATATTAAAACAAAATTATTGATAAATTATCGTTAAAATAAATTATGAGTCATTTTAACTAATAGAGAATAAACTAAAAGAAAAAAATTTGGAGTGACTCCACTCGACTTTCCGAACATTGAGTTATCAACTGTTTTGTAGATAAATTAAAGAAAGAGGTGTTGTTAAACAAACAAAAGAGAGAAAACCATAATAGAGTGCTTGAGTATTTTTCTCCCTATATTACACGATGTTTTATTTAACATTACTGAACTTTGAGCCCATAGATCATAATGATAAAGAATTTTTCGTTGTGTCCCTGTAAAAACCTATAAATGCTAGATTCACCAAAATGCTTATAGTTAGTGCAACAGTGATTTATAATATCCATATAGATTTTCAGCTCAATTGATCTGAGCTCATTTAGATGCTACCGCACTTTTAAAAATTTGATCCATAGGCCATAACGATAAAGAATTTTTCTTTGCGTCCCTGTAAAAAACTGTAAGTGCTAAATTCATCAAAATCTATACAGGTGTTGCAACTGTAACCTATAACATGTGTACAAATTTTTTACTCAGATTAATAAAGCGTTTAGACGCTATCGCACTTTTAAAAATTTGGCTCAATTGGCCATAATGGTAAAGAATTATTCCTAGTGTCCCTGTAAAAAAAAAAAAAAAAAACTATAAGTGCTAGAGTTACCAAATCAATAGAGTTCGTACTATGGTGACTTAAAATATACGTACAAACTTTCAGATTATTCGAACAAAGCGTTTAGACGCTAGCCTATAACATGTGTGTTCAATCGCAGACACACACACACTTATACACACACATGCATACACACACATACATATATCATCGTAAAAATAGTGAAAACGGACTCAGGAGACCTCGAAACGTATAGAAACATCAAAATCTCAAAATCGGATTTTTGACATGATTACAATACTTTCCTCACTATAGTGTTCGGAACATAAAAAGGAGTCTTCTATAAATATTTATTTTAATCTAAAACCCAGATTTACAAAAAAAGACACACAATTTTAAATTGAAAGCAACCACGGATTTAAATAAATAAATAAATAAAATTACAGATGAAAGTTATGAAATAATATTCATAGAGAGTGAAAGGAAGGATTTCTGTTAATACAGAGTGTTATGAACAATATTTCGAATATATACCGGAACAGGGTGGGACAATTCAAAACCTTTTTTTTCCCTTTTCTCAGTATCAGAAATAAATGTTGATGATTCGGTAACCCTTTGTCACAGAGCATGTAAAAGGATTGTCGTGCGGCTATTGATCTTTTTTACAACCTTTTCCTCTACATCAGAAATAAAAGGTTTAAATCGACAGAAAAGCAAACCAGTGTAGATTCGCACGAACGAGTTGTTCAACGATCGAGTTATTCAAAGCACACTTTCCACTCTAAAATATGTTTTAATAGTACACGAGTTAGATGTGGTAAAATTTGAGCAATTTTTTTTTTTCTCTATCGAAAAGTCAGTTACGTAAATATATTTTTGTTTAAAAAATTAAAAAGTGAACTAAAATGAAGGTGCAGAAAATAATAATAATAACAATAATAATAAAAAACTAATAGAATTATTTAGGTAACATGTTTCATTATAGTATATTTTAATAGTACATCTGTTGAATATAATAAAACTAAAGTTTTTTTTTTTTTTTTTTTTTTGGTTTAATCGAAAGGTAAGATACGTAAAAGTAGTTATGATAAAAATTTGAAGGTACAGAACAAAATGCTAAACTGAAAGAACAGCACCCTATATTTTAGAAGATGGCCTATAGAAGCCAAACAGTTTTTTATAAATGAATATGGGAAGTAAAAATACATTTTAGTATATATTTTTCTCAGTTTTAATACCCAATTTTTATTTAAAATTATTAAAGATAAAGTAGTCATTATTTGATTAAAGCATCTAGATCATGCAAAAGGAAAAAACAACCTCATTAGAAACGAGAATCTAGGAATAATGTCAAAGAAATTAGAAAGAGATTGTCAACTACTTGAACATTCTTTTTAAATCTGCAGATTTAACTAACGTACCACTGTAAAAAGAAAGTTTTGACATTTACAGCACATGTACTGGCAGTAGTTGAACCAGTACATGTATCGTAATTTTCACCGGTAGTACATGCACCGTAATATTTTCATACAAAACAGAAAGGTTTTATATTTATCGTTAAAACCAAATATATATATATATATATATAATGTCACTCCCACAACTACCATAAATAAATAAATAAATAAATAAGTCGCTAAGTACTAGTCTAACTAATTTAATCATCGATTTTTTTCAATCACTTTATCTGAAGATTTATGATTGATCAATATTTTAATAGTATTTCCGTAATTACTGATTAATTAATCATTACTTGTATTATCATGAATAATTAATCTTTAATTGGAAAATTTGCATAAAATGATTGATTAATCTTTAATTGTAAAATTCACGATTAACGATTAATTAACAGTTAACTGTCCAATCGATTATCACTTCCGTAAACTAGCGTTATATATACAGAAGATATAGCAATAAATCCAGTTAATTAAAAATAACTAGTCGATTTTAGTTAGTTCAAATACATTACAGCCGGCAGCAATAATTCCGATATCTAAAAAGTACACTTAATACTATTTTGTCAAATAAATCCTTGTCAAATACTGTTCTTAGTCTAAGAACACGATTGGACAAGGATTTATTTAGTAAAACAGTATTAAGTGTACTTTTTTCATATAAGAATTTTTGCTAGTGCTCAGATACTTTTGCTGCCGACTGTACATTATCTGCCATTAACTATTTGGACATTTTCGAATTTAGACGTTTTGCCAAATATCTAGAAAAGTTCTTTAGGAATCATCCTGAAATTTGGGTCTTATAAAGAACATGTTATACCTAATATATTTCAGCACAAGTTGAAATATATTAGGTATAACATGTTCCCTATTAACACATATTAGTGCCTTGAAGAGTAAAGGGGACCAGTAAAAAATTAAACAAAAATCAAAATGTTTTGGATCACCCTGTAAAAAGTAAGGCTTTAAATGATTTTTGACTGCAACATGGGATTATGAGAATTTTCCTCATTATCACTATAAATTTTGATGAGGATACCCTATTCATGGATATATAACTGTTTTTTTTTTCTTTAAATTGAAAAAAAAAAAAAAAAAAAAAAAAAAAAATCATTTTCTAAATTATAACTTGTAGGGTATTATACCTAATTCAAAGCCATTTGTAGGAAATTTAGCATACTACATTAGACACAGCATACTGCAGTCAGAGTGCAAAAATGTTAAATATCTTGCGAAATATGAGCATTTTTACTAAATAATTTTTAACTACGCATGCTTTAACATTTAAAATATTTCATTTGCATCATTTAATAGCCAAAAGTATTGAAAAACGTATATGAAAACTCCAAACAAATATCGTCGAAATTCAAAAAGTTATGAGAGAAAGAGTGAACGAAATTTAAGTTCTCAAAAAAAAAAAAAAAAAAAAAAAAAAGAAGATGATAGATGGTTTTATCAATATTTATTCACAACCAGTGAAAACTGTATTACCAATAGGCATTGAATGAATTGAAATAAAAATGTGAGAAAAACCTCTTTATTGTTTAACTTTTATTTTGAGAGAACTGAAACTCTGTTCATTCTAACTTTTTGAATTTACACGATATTTGTTTGGAGTTTTCATATAAGTTGCTCAATATTTTTGGCTATTAAATTATGCAAATGAAATATTTTAAAAGCTAGCGTATACGTAGTTAAAAAATATTTAGTAAAAATGCTAATACTTGGTAAGATGTTGAACATTTTTGAATTCTGATTGCTGTATGCTGTGTTTAATGTAGATACCAAATTTTCTGAAACTATCTTTGCACTGGGTCTATTACCCTACGTGTTATAATTTAAAGAGTGGATTTTTTTTTCCAGTTAAAACAAAAAAAATCTTTATATCTCTATGAACATATGAAGTAGCCTCATGAAAATTTATACAGATAGGATAAGTGCTCTAGTGGTTGGCACTTTTACAGCGATTTCTGAAGTTTTTAATGTTTTAGTGATTAGAAACTATTTTTGAAAATTTTAAGTTAACAAATGTGACATGAAAGACTTTCAAAACCACATATATGCTAAAATATATACATTTGATAATTATTATTTTTTTAATGAATTTTTATTTTACACCCACTCAATGTTCCAGTGACTGACACTACCAGTTTATCATTTTACCAGTAATTGGCACCCTATGTTCCAGTGTTTGACATACGATGTTGAAATTCTTACATATAAAGCATTTGCTTTTATTTATTTTTTACTTATTTACTAATTATTTCGAAGAAGATGTCAATTACTGGAGCATATCAATTACAGGAGCACGTACCCTACTGAGAAAATTCCGCATAATCACATACTAAAACCAAAACGCATTCAAAGCATTACTTTTTGCAGGGTGATGCAAAACATTTTGACATTTGTTTAATTTTTTACTGGTACCCATTTTTTTCTTCAGAATAAACTTTTACTGAAATGTATGAGGTATAACATGTTCTTCACACTGCCAAAGTTTCCAGATGATTACTAAAGAACTTTTGTAGATATTTGACAAAAGTCTAAATTCAAAAGTTTCCCCAAATACTTATTGGTAGATATTGTAGTACCTACTAATCATCTTCTCATGTTGCGTAATTTGTCAGTGCGATAGAAAACTATGAAACAAATATCCATAGTGGATTTTATAAAATTAATATATTTTATTAATACTATAAATTATAAAACACTCTTTATAGTTTTACAAAATAAATTTTACGATATTCTGTAAACAGAGTTTTTTTCCTTACGATAAAAACTTAAATAAAGCTACGATAACGCAAGGATTTTAAATATTACTAAATAAAATTCACTTGAATTTTGGAACATTTAGTCATTTCCAGGCGTTCAATCAAATTTAAATCAGAGATTATTTCAGTAAACAAACAAAATAAATATTTTTATAGAAAGGTGTTTGAGCATTTCTCAGCTAGTTTTTATGTTTATGAATGGACTGTAACGTACGTTTTTTTTTACGACCATATCAAAATAACTACATTAATTCGTAGCGATGTCGAATATGTACCATGCTGTGGTAAAATTAAATATATTATTTTATAATGTGGTAAAATTAAATATATATTATTGATAGAATGGAGTAAAAGGCTGATTTTTACCAACTATGTGAAAAATACCAGAGCCGGGAATCGAACCCCGGGCCTTCCGCTTAACTCGCGGATGCTCTAACCTCTGAGCTACCCTGGCTGATAACCAGCTCGGCACTTCTGGTTATCAGCCAGGGTAGCTCAGAGGTTAGAGCATCCGCGAGTTAAGCGGAAAGCCCGGGGTTCGATTCCCGGCTCTGGTATTTTTCACATAGTTGGTAAAAATCAGCTTTCTACTCCATTCTATCAAAAATTAATTTCCAGGTTGATGAATTAAATTTCTGAATTTAAATATATATTAGTTTCATTCTTTTTTAGATAATTTAACAATAGAAAAACGCAAACTTCAAATATTGTGAATCCAGAGACAGTAAAGAATAAGAATTCGTCTTTGTATCTCTGTAAAAGAACTACACTTCATTCAGTCATGAATATCTATATAGTTTGTGTTGGTTTGGTAATTTATAACTTACTAAATTTGAGCGTAAAGGATTCCACTATTTAGATACTACCTAATTTACCCACCCACATACATACACAATAAACACATACATAACTGAAAAATAGCAAAAATGATTTAAATAAAACTCAAAACGTATGGCAACATAAATAACTCACGGCCGAAATTTTTCATGTATTTTGTTTACACACTTTATGTCCCGAATAAAAAGTGTATTTCAATTGCTAGAATTATAGTAATATAAAGTTTTCACTTTTTCTTATCTTTAAATAATTTTTCTTATCTTCATTTAGGGAAGTATTCATAATTTTGATATGTATCTTCTTTATTTTAGCTCCAACATCTTGCCGTTACGACATCAGGCCAGGACTATCTATCATATCCATGGACTCGCTTCAGTTCGCTTCTTCATCTGATGATTGTCAAATTCAGTGTGACAGCGAAACAACATTTAACTGCAGAGCCTATACTTACACCAGCAACAGGTGTTTTCTCAGTGGAGATGACTCCGTTAGTTTAGGACCCATTGTTCTGCCAGAAAAACCAGGAGCTACATATGGAGAAAAGAAATGCGTGTTAGGTATATTTTCTATTAATCATCACTAAAATTTTTACAAGAAAACAACAGTAAGTAATAACAATAAATTTTTACAAGCAACAAATGTTTCGAATGAAAATAAATAGATACGCTTCTTCTTCAGGAATATACTATATATATAGACAGAAATGTATTTTCCAAAGCTGTGCCAAAAAATGTCACAATTACGGATTTTTCTTTCGATAATAACTTATATTTAGGGTATAGTTTAGGAAAATAGTATCTATTTGCATAAAGTAAATGTATGGCTGTAGTTACTAGAAAGAAAAAAAATAGTAAGAAGTAATTACTTACGCTGTAAAGTAACCAACTAGTATTTTCTTTCTAGTCCTAAAATGTAATGCACCACGTTTGTATATTTTCATAAAGAACATACTAATTCTAATACTAGTACTACTAATAACAATACCTGTTTTGTTTATATATGCATATTGAAATTTTCATGATGATAATTTTTAAATTAGGCATGAACCTTCTTGTTCTTTTTTTTTAGAACAATGTACAGGAGGGGCTTTCACGTACGAAAAAATGACTGGATATGTTCTTAGATCAGCTGTTCAGAATTCTATACTTGTCAGTAATCCTGGAAGCCTTGGAAACACTTTGGAATGTCAAGAACACTGCCAGAGAGACGGGCTGGACTGTCCGGCATTTTCAGTTAACTACCAAAATATGAGGTGTGACAAACTGGACAGAAATTCTCAAGGAAGAACTCAGGACCTCATTCCAAGAGATGGCGAAAATTATTTTGAGAAAATTTGCTTAAGAGGTAAATCATACTGCGTAAAGTCTATAATGATACTTTTAATACTCTAAACTATCTCTTAAAAAGTGAAGAATGAAAATTTTGGTACTTTAAATTATTTTGTACTTTTTTGGTTAAAGAATTAAAAATGATTAACAAAAGAATCATTCTTTGCGTTATTGTTAATATCATTAATTTTTTTTCCCTTTCCTGCAGCACATATTCTATCATAGTTTAAACTACACAGCTAATCAACATATAGTTTAAAAAGGGGGTCTAAAAACATTAATTTTATTATAAAAATATTTTAAATATTAAAATGCTAATATTATTGTTGACAAATTACACTGGTGTTCAAAATTAAAACGACAACCTGTTTTCGCGTTTTTTTTTTTTTTTCTTTTGCGCATAACTTTTAAACAAGTAAATATATGAGTATGAAATTTAGATGGCATATTTGTTATCATATCATTAATCGAATTGTATATAAATTTAGCATAAGTAATAATTTTTAAACTAATAATTATTAAATTTTTCACAAAAGTAAGTTTTGGAAAAAATGAAAAATTTCAACAATTTTAGAAATGAAAACTTGATGAAAAATGGTTTTAAGGATGCACTACAGAGAGGTGAAGACGGACAAACCTTCAAATGCTAGACTAAATGCCGATTTTTCTTTCTGCATTCGCCTTTCTTTTACTTTTATAACGAACTTTTTGAAGAAATATTATTACTAATTTGTAAACTATTCTCAACACCATAATTATATTAATAATAATGTCGATAAATAATTTTACAATGAACGTATTATCCAAATTTCATGTTGGTATGTATATTTTTTAAAAAGTTATTCACATGTGAAAAAAAGAAGATAAAAGAAGAAACGAAAAAGTGATACCAGGAAGAAAAATCAGGTTTCAATCTAACTCGTGGATGCATGTACATCTTTACCTATCTATAGTGTAAAGATCGTTTTTCGTTAAGTTTTCTTTTTTTAAAATTGTTAATTTTTTCATTTTTTCCAAAGCTTACTTTTGAGAAAAATTGAATAATTATTAGTTTGAACACGATTACTTTTGCTAAAGTTATATAAAATTCGATTGATGTTATGATAACAAACATGACATCCACATTTTATGTTCATATGTTTAATTGTTTAAAAGTTATACGCAAAAGAAGAAAACGAGAAAATAGATTGTTGCTTTAATTTTTGAACACCAGTGTATGTTAGAAATTACAGTGTTTTTAATGTTCAGTATTTGTAAAATATTGGAAAAAATGAATTGATAAGAGTGCCTTTCTAAATAGTATTTTCTCGTCATGCATTTCTAAATGTCCTTTAGCAATATATCAGATATTTAAATCTATCAGTAGCGCTTTATAACATAGCATGGAGAAAACCGTTTCCTTAACTGAAATACTGGATATGTATTTAAAAAAAATTATCTTATGCCGGTTATTCTGATGTTAAAGACTGATAACATTAATCGATGTTAAATATAAATAATGTTTAAAATATTTTTATAGAGTCTTTTACAATTAATGTCTTTTCTACTTGTAGTTTCAGAAGTATGATCCTTTTTTTTTTTTCTGTATTATATTGTTTTTATTTCAAGAAAAAGCTTTTCAGAAATTTTATAATTGCATATTCACAAAAAAAAAAGTATTAGATATCAATAAATTTTTATACAAAAATAGATAAGAGATTGTACAATATGAGATTATCAAAGAAAAGTCTTTAACAATTATATTAAAGGCAATCCCCCCCCCCCCCTTACATTATATTTGCATAATATTACAAAACAATAAACAAACATTTCTTATGCGGCGCATAAGAAATCAAAAGGAAACAAAATCATAACCCCAAATTGTTTGAAAAAAAAAAAAAAAATCAAGAAATAAATAAACAAAACTCATCTAGATTACCAAAGTTAAATCAAAGTTTTGTTGAAACAGCACATCTAAAATGCCTGTCTTGAATGAGCCCCTGTACTCTCACCTTTCTCAGTATCGAATAGAATGGAAGTTCTACAAATTAATCACTTTATGATGATACTTTTATACTTTTGTTGACTTGAAATTTGACATGGGACACTTCTAAATACATCGAGACCTCTCTGAAAGTCTACCTCTATACAAAGGCTGTCTCTTTTTATAGGGCTGGTTTTTCCTAGCCCCAAGTATTTCCTATAAGACTTACTATTAATTTACCTTCTATTAAAGTGTCGGGTAAATTTATTTACTTTTCTTAGAAGAAACATTTTGCAGTAGCAGATGATTGGCCAGTTTTTCCCAGCTTCAAATATTTTTTTAGGACTTTACTATTAATTTACCTTCCATTAAAAGCTCATGTAAAATTGTTTACTTTTTTCAGAAGGCATATTTTGTGATAGCAGATGAATACATTTTTCCTTCGAGTTTCACTGTCAAGTAACCACTGTCCCCCATATAACTGGAGTTAAACTCCAAGCATGTAATAATAAATATGTTGAGAAGTGAATGATAAGATTTAATGTTTTATAAACTGAATATTATATTCGAGTTTGGAAAGTAAATTTCGTCATAGCGTTATTTTGTAAATGAATATAATGTCTTATTAAATTAAATATAATGTCTTCTAAGTCAGTCATGTTGAGTTTAGATAACATAATAAAAGTATTAAATCTAGTTAAGATTAAAAACTAAAAAGTTAAAGTATCCCCCCCTCCCCCTCCATAGAAACTTTATTGAAAATTAATAGATTAATAGGAGTACTATTTTCACATAACAAATGATGCTAAGTTAAACAATTTGATCCGGTATACAAAATATAATAATTAAAAAGAAAAATTATAACTAATTTTTTTTTAAAACTTAACTAATATTAATTAATAATTATAACAAAGCTATATATATACAAATAATGTAGATTTGAATAATTAAAAACACTTAATTTATAGAATTTATTGAAATTTTCACTATGCCTTATTTAGGATTTTATGTATGCCCTCTATTAAAAGGCCTCCTCTCTAAAAGATCATTTTTTCTAACGCCTGGTGGTATGCCCTCTTACGGAGGTTTTGCTGTATTATTAAGCAACATTAAATCGCCATGACATCACGATACAGATGTAACCAATGCTTAGAGTCCCCATAATGATACAGGCCGACGCATCAGCCTTCTTTTTGCCACAGGAGACGCTGGCTTTCCCACACTGTAAAAAAAAAAAAAAAATCCCGTAAGATTACGGGAAAGCCCGGCAGCAGATATTTCAGACAAAGACCGTAAAAAGAAACGCTTAGACCGTAAATTAAGTACATAATAACCTTAAATTACGTTACATGCCTGTAAAAAATCATTTTGCCCGTAAAACCAATGTTTTTTTACGGGCTTTGTCTGGAATCTCTGCTGCCGGACTTTCCTCGTAATCTTACGGGATTTTTTTTTACAGTGGGCGCAATTATCGCGGCTGTGTTCTTCCTCTCATAGAATCTGAGGGAAATATAAGCATTTTATGTACTTTCCCGGCATTATTTCAGCAAATTATTGCTGAACAGCCTATTATATCACATTTTGCCAGGCTGAAAAAAAAAAAAAAAAAAAAAAAAACGGAAAATTAACCCGATTACCGAAAAATGAAGCTACTGCTTGGTAATTTACGGACTCGCTGGATACATGGGACATCTCTAAAGCAAAATAAATGCTAATGCGTCAGTTCGTATATATAGGAGCTTTACCAATATTTCGCCTTCTCTAAGCATTTTATTGCAACAAATAGTGTTAATTTATTTTAGATATTCATATTTCAATATAGAAACCAAATAAAAGAAAAAAATCTTTTTACACGGTTTTATTTAACTTGGTATGTTGTTTATTTATGTTTGTAAGTTAAGTCTAAGAACTGAAATTTCATACACTTCCTACCCGATTCAGCTGAAATTTTGTATACATGTATAACTCCGATGACAATATATACTCAAGTAGTGACAGACATAGGGGTCGGGGGGGGGGGACGAACAGTTTGGAAGGTGACAGAAATTTTTCAAACAAAGGGAACCATATTCCTTGAATTATTATGCAAACACCGGTACCTCTCGCGACGCTAAGAACCCTCTCATTCGTGAGGATATAGAGCCGTAGATACACAAAATGAACAGCAGCAGGAATAGCTTTATTTTTTAAAATTTCTAATACAATTTGAAATAAAAGCGTGTTTTTATTTATTTATTTTTAACCTATGTCTCATTTACAGGACCAGTTGCAACTGCGTGTAAAGATAAAGCTTGGGCTTTCGAACGTGTTTTAGGCCACGAATTAGAGCCACAGCTGTATGACAGGACTGTTCCTTTTGTTCAAAGTAGGCGAGATTGTGAAGAACTTTGTCTAGAAGAACGAAGCTTTACCTGCAGATCTGCGCTTTACAACGATGAAACTACCGAATGCCAGCTCAGTAGAGAAGACAGAAGAACACTGCCAGCATTTTACAGACGGACAAACAATATGAAGATGAATTATCTAGAGAATCACTGCTTACCAGGTATAATGTAGACGTATTACATTTTTATTCTACTCCATTCGATACTGATATACATGATATATGCAGATATCATAGAATTATGAGTTAAAAATTATTAATCACTGATTTGTGGCATTTTTATTGATATTTTTTATTTGAAAGTGCATTTAAAAGAAATTGAAAAAAAGATTTTTTTCCTTAAATTTAATTAATTTTCATGTTATCTAATAATTTTTCAACAAACATTTCCATATGTATTCTATCCTATTTGACACTGATATGCATGGTATACACATATCTCAGTATTATATATTTATGCAATGAGCATATATTATTTATATATATTTTGCATATGAGTTATGCAATTTTTATGTATATTTTTAATTTTGAAATGCTTTTGAAATATTTTGAAAATAATAATAATAATAATAATAATAACGTGTTATTAAAAAAAAAAAAACTTTAAAGTAATTTACATTTTATCTAATAGATTGAAGAACTTTAATAAAGAATTTAGTATTAATGTTAATGAAAAATACATTATCCTTTTTTTCTCACCCAAAACATACACAACCTTCATAATTTCTTTCAAAAAATATCTAAACCCCAAAAGCACATTCACAGTTCTATAAATGATACAAAACAAACAATTTAAAATTTTGAATATATATATATATATATATATATATGTTATCATAAGTTAATTCAATGAGTTTCCCTGATGAAATCTATTCGATAACTGATCGATAAGCCAACGATAATGGACTCGTTCTGAAATTAAAAAATTTATTCATTTATAAAACTGCATTAATATACGCACAATTGATGAAATATTGAACATTCAAATGAGAAAATTTTACTGAAGAGATTTCGACCAAGTTAATTCGTAGCTTGGGAGTTAGCTCACTAATTCAAAGACCTAGGTTCAATACTTGGCTTGGCCACTTTTTGCTCTAGTTGGGAATAATTTTCCCCTTCTAAAACGTAATTTCAATAAAACAATGTAAGATATTCACAGATCCCTGTTGATCAAAAGGACACACAATATAATGTTTTCTATATTATTGAAGTAAAAATTGATAATTTTAATTTGTTTTCTTGATAATTTTTAATACATAGTGTGCACTGAATTTAAAGTTATTTTATAATCATCAGTTGAAAGTAGAATGAAATGTAAAACTTATTATTGAATATAATTATATTTTTAACAAGTAGTATTCCGATATGTATTGTAATAATTGTCTTATTTGTTTACTTTTCAGTCTTAACTTCTTGTCCTTATGAAGAAACGGCTGATTCGTACCCAACTTATACTGATCACATACAGATGGTCGGTATTACCTCCAGTGAAGTTTGCGAACAATTTTGTACTCAGTATCGAAGTTTCAACTGTCGATCCTATGCCTATTATTCGAGTAATGGACAGTGTTTCCTCAGTGGTGATGACAGAGCAAGTGGAGGGACAGGGGCAGTACAGGGAAGGCCAGGACTTGTGTACAATGAAAGAAAATGTCCATCTGTTACACCGCCAACTGAAATTGCTACACCTCCAACTACGGAATCACCTCCTCCTAGTGAGTTCATAAACTACGAAACGTTGATTTTTTTTTTTTTTTTTTTTATTAGTACTATTAGGACAATTTTATTTCTTCTGAAACATTTCTTGAACAGAACATAGCATTTGTACACAGGGTGTTTATAAAGCCTTGATATCGGCTTTAATTCTTTAACTTTGAGCGTTACTTAGTCATGCACGCAAATGGCAAATTTAAGAAGGAAAAATGTGCAGAAATGGAAAAAGGAAGCAGAAGTGTTTCATATCCTAAAACTGTCATGTATAAAATTTCAAATTTGTAAAAAGGAATAGAGATATATTTAATCAAATTTGTTGACAAATTAGAAGCTGGTTATAATATATTGTTCTTTTATGGATGCGAGTCGTACGCAAGGTTGACCGATGCGGCCATGCTGCTGCTGAAACAACGCAGCTAATAAGGCATGAAGTTCCATTCTCTCAATTCACCCCTATTTAGTTAAAAACCCTGTAGACCTGACGCATGCGCAATAGCAGCGGTCATATTCTGACTTGAAAACAAAGAGTAATTTTCAACCGACTTCAAAAAGAGGAGGTTTTCCCTTTAACTCGTATACTTATTTTTGTTAAATCATAACTTACTACTAAATGGCTGCAGCTATAATAAAAAAAGTGGTATGTAGGTATAGTAAAGTGGCTATGCGCTATGAGATGCAACCACTTAAAACGCCACCTGATGAAAAGCAGCGGAGTTAGTGTTGCTATCTCGAAAACAATGTAAGATAGAGAGGAAATGTGAATAAAAATACACTTTGTAGATATTAATGCTAAAAAAGAACGTTTAAAACATGCAGCTATTTGTTGGCAAACTCCTGCACTGAGATGTGCCGAAACGATCTCAGAAAGCCAAAGTTGACAAATTGGTCGCCAAATACCTTTATTTTCGGTGTTCAAATTTTTGTTCGTCCGCAGAAGTGCACATTTATATCCCTGTTTGAACTTTACATTGTACACGTTGTAGCTCAGTGTATAATGTGTGCGCGTGTAGCGTTTACACGTATGCTATATAAAGTTCAAAGTAAGGTCACTGTAAGCGGATACTTCGATTAGCACATAGTTGCTTTTCTGTACCTAGAAACCACTTTTATTATTGTAGCTGCAGCTTTTTAGGAGTTAAAACGGTGGGAACAGACTTTGGTTCTCCCCTATATGTCAGTTCGTTTTCTTGTTCTTTGTCCACCTCTAACTTTTAAAAGCTCTGAATTGGTACACTTTTGTTTGAAAAAACTTCATCTGAAACAAAAATTCCTTTATAAAATCACGAGAATTTAAACAATAAATGTTTGTATATTTGTCTGCTTTCATGATTTTTTTGTTGTCTTAGGTCTGTCCGTAACGTAAGCCCCAATTTTGATATTTTTTTATTATTGAAAAGTTCTTAGCCCCAAAAGATGTTTGACTGACTGTATTTTATATAAATCAATAAATTAATTAATTAACAAATGTATGTATATATATATTTGCTTCTGATGGAGGGGGGTATTTTTTGATTTATAACTTTTTAATGGATGCTCGTATTTTGATACTTTTTTTTTGCTGGATGGCATTGGCCTGTACTTTTTATACATTGAAATTATCTTGAGTACATGAATGGTTTCATAAGAATTTACATAACTAGTCTTTATAATAAATAGGAAAAAATAAAACTTTACGATTAACTATTTAGTAAAGTTTTGAAAGACTTCATCATTCTAGATAACTTTAACAAGTTCATTGCCGCTAGTTTGGTTATTTGAAGCGATGACAACAAGAATTATGAAATAAAGTAGAACATTGTGGCGTTATTCTTTTAAAGAATAGAGAGAGTAGACGTTGTTACATAAGAATGTCTACGATTTGCGTAGTTTCGAATCTGAATGATTTAAGACGGATATATTTAATAAAAATACTATTATTAAGAAATTTTGCTCAGTGGTAGCTAGGCGTTTATTAAACAAAATAAATCGAACAGTTCTAAATAAATGTTTAAAATGGGCAAATAGGCTTATCTTTTAAAACGAGAATCCCGGGTGTGATATGTATCCAAGGAAAAAATGGTTCAGCTAAATATTTTTATTATTCTTTATTATTCTATTTTTCTGAAAGATAAGCTTGCAGATAATATGTTCGACAATTAATAGTCTTTAAAATGAAGTTTCATTCATTATGAAGTTTATTACGTTTAATAGAAAAAAAAAAAGAAAAGAAAAAGAACCGAACAGTGCAAAAACGCTTCTACACTGAACGCAAAACTACACTGAATAATGAATATAGAAAAAAAAAAGTTTAGAATTATATCAAATAGATTACGTGACAATTCATTAAAAGAAATATGATACATAAATGTAAAGAAATAGTTTTTTCTGAGTTTGGAGCGTTTCTGTCAATATTTATATGTAATTTATGTGTAATAGCCTCAAAAAAAAATTTTTATATAAATACAAAGCAAATAATAATACTACTAATAGTAAAAATTATTGATAGAAATATTGATTAGATTTGTAAAACATCAAGAAATTCTACAGATAATCATTTACAATGCATTAAAAATTTCTGAATCTTATGAGAAAAACTATCTTAAATATAATGTTTATTTTGACTATTTCTTAAATGTAAAATCGCACTATCAATCCATCAAATATCATGATCTGACAAATAAAATAAGAAGTAAATGTAATGTTTTACTACCAATAAAATTTATAAGAATCACTATTAAGATGAATCTTTACAACATTCATTTCCATTATCAAAAGATAACTAATCAAAATTGTATGACTTGTAGACCAGCCAAGTCTACTACAGGAGTCATGTCGAGTCTACCAAAACGTTGGCTACTACTATGTTATTTTACTTATTTTGCATTGTGCAGCACTAGTGCGGCGTAAAACCCAACCAACAATCCAACGAACCTTATTTGACAACTTTGAGACAACGAGATAAATAAAGTAGATCGCTGATTCAATGAATGAAGGATTAGCTTTCCGTGGTTCAACATGAACCACGTGATATGAACCAATAGGTTGCTATGTTTAGCCTTTTATCACTATTTTGGCATTTAAAATTTCAGTTCGGCAAATTATAATTATTATTAGGTAACACGACAGTTCTATGATTGAAGTAAATTGTTTTTAAAACAGTTTTTCAGATACTTCACGTTATAATAAATAATAAAATACTTTTTTTCCCCCAACAAAGTTTAAAAGTGTTTATAAAGAAAAGTTAAACTTTTAAAAGAACTAATCTTAACAACAAATTGTAATTTCTCAACTATTTTTAAATATTTTGTTGGTTAAATTTTGACTACACGTAATAAAAAGTAAAATGATTTAGAAAAAAAAAAAAAATACGTAAATAAACAAAAACACATTGGCGGTTATAACCCCCGCCAAGTACTATCTATAAGCAGTTGCCTTAAAAATTTATTGACAATAAGCTGTAACAAGGAAACCAATGCATAGACGGTTCATCTTACATGACTCATGTTGGACCATGTCAGAGTTACCATTTAGCACTCTACTTTATCTCGTTGCTTTGAGACCTACAGTTAAAATGACTTTAGTCTCGAATGACACATATTACGTAATTTCACAATAACAATGAAGCATTTCTTGCATAACAATGTTACTTAAGTGCTCCTGCGGATTTGTCTTCATGTTTTTCCGGACATGTCATCTCTTTTTACATCATTCTTCTAAAGTTTAAGACAACATAGTAAAATTATCTGGTATTAGAATATTAAGAAATTTTCCTTCAAGAATCAGAGTGACCAAGATTGGCCTCTAAAGTAATTACATTCATTAAATTTAGTAACTGTTATTCAAGTGTATGTTATTGTGTGTTCGTTGCTATAATTCTTGTAATTAAAGAAATACTATTTAGAGACAGATTCTAAAAGAAAAATATGCAAAAAAATTTACATTAGCTGTACAATAAGAAATTAATTTTTATAAGTAATTTTTTTTTATCTATTTGTAAAAGAAAATTTGAATTATAAAGTCTTCTTTCCTGTAATTTAACCTTCAATTCCTTCCTTAGGACTACTTAAAATATGAATTTTATTTAAATAGTTTTCATTTCAAAGCATTATCTATTACGCTTTAAAAAATGATCATTCAGTAAAATAATACAATTTGTAATTATTTCACCTGCAGCTCGTCAGTGTAGCCATGGTGAAATAATGATGCTTGAAAAAGTAACGGGTTACCAACATCTTGGAAGTGTATCCGTGTTGTATCGAGGAAATCCTGACATACCTGGAATCATAACGGAGTGCAGACGAATGTGCGAGCTTAATTACGAATGCAGAGGTTTTACTCTGGACTATCTGAAGCAAGAATGTTACAGTGGATCAGAAACCTCAACGACCAAGCCTAAAGATCTAATTCCAGCTGATAATAAAGCTTATTTTGAAGGCATATGCTTACCATGTAAGTATTAGTTAAAACCTAAATTTCTAACTTCATTTTAGGAAAAATTGCATTTTTAAAATTTTCTTCTATTAAAGAAAAGCTATTTGTGCATTGTAATCAGTGTTGGACATAATTGATTAAAATTAATTGAATTACAATTAAATTACAATTATAATTATTTTACTGACAATCGATTAACAAGTAATTCATTAAAAATAAATTGAATTATTACAAATAAATTGAATAAGTAATTCAATTTATTTGTAATCAATTACTTCTTAATTGATTGAGAGTAAAATAATTAAATTTGTAATTTAATTGTAATTCATTTACTTTTTAATCAATTATGCCCAACAATGATTGTGGTTCTTCCCACCTGACGTCAGAGGTTACATTCGTCTGCTCTTGGTTGTTTTAAACCAAGAGCAGACGAAATCGTCTATATTTATAGCTGAAATAACGCCTGTTTTATTCTTATTTTTGATAAATGCGATTTAATCTTTTTTTTTTTTTTTATACATCATCATTTTTTATTCCATTTATATCATTATTCATCATCTTTTGTTTGCTGTATACATTTATAATCATCATTTAGTTTATATTTGTTATTAGTGGAGATGGAGAAAATGCTAAGTACTCTGATTTTTGGTACTTAAATCATTAACAGTGCAAGATCGTACGGTGTACAGCCATTTCCGCCAGTAGCTAAGTTAATTAACTTCTTGTAACACCTTTACGCGATTACATTTAATTGAAAACATTTTACATTAATTTCAATTTATAATCCATAAACATTTCGCAAAAGCAAGTTATTTATTACTAGATCAGTTAATGTAACAGTTACACAACAACATACAAAAATTGATTCTTACATGTGAAAATAAATAAACATATAAAGTGTTTTCTAGAACAATATTAAACTTACAAATACAGTTGTTCTATCGTTTACAAATGCACAATAATACTTTTATTTTATTTCATATTAAATTAGCACTCTTATTCTTAAGAACAATATTTAACTGAATTCGATTCTTTGTTATTTCTACATCAAGTGATTTAGCAGACGACTCTAGGAAGAGCCCATTGTCTGTAATATGATAATTATTTCACAACATGTGTTATTTGATGTTTATTAGATTATTTTTATAGTTTACTATACAGATATAATTTTTTATATTTGGTACGATTAACTTTATTGCTATATAAATTTAATCATGTTTACACAAATATGTATATGTAATATAAACTGAAAAATATTTAAATAAGAATTACTGAACTAATTGAAAATTCATTAAGTTTTTGAAATATGAAACCCTGCAAACGGACACTTGGTTCTCCACAATAAAATGCAGCTCAAGTACAGGAAGTATTTTTACAGTTTTTTTTTTTTTTAAGACAAATAGTTTCAAGCATATTAATTGTATCATTAAAAAATTAAAAACACTGTAATATTTTATAAAAAGTTTATTTTGAAATTAAGTTTTCCATATGAAATAACAGATAATGATCGATGTAAATTTTTTTCTGCGTTGTTTTGCTTTTGTGATAACAACAAAAGAGAAATTATGTATGATAAAATGTTTGCGTTAAAATATATATATTGGAGTGTTTTTAACAATATTTTCGATTTTCATGTTAATCATAATATAACTTGAAGAACTGAAACACGGTATACAGTCGGCAGCAAAAGTATCTGAACTGTCGCCAATAATTCCGATATAAAAAAAATACCCTTAATAGCGTATTGTTAAATAAATCCTTGTCGAATCATGTTCTTGGACTAACTAAGAACATGACTCAACAAGAATTTATTTAACAAAGCAGTATTAAGTGTAACTTTTTTAGACAGGGATTATTGCTAGTGCTCGGATACATTTGCTGCCAACTGTAGTGTCAATAGCTAAAAAGAAAAGTCCTGATAAAATTTTAACACACCATGGGGGAATATAACTTTTTGAAACATAAATAATAACAATAATATTAACAACAAGGTTAAACTAAATGCATTTGTTTGACAATTTTACTTGAAAAAAATGAAAACACACACACACATTTTTGAATTAAGTGAAAAATTGTGAAAATCGTTGTTTAAAAGAACCACCCGCATATGAACAAAAAGGGGAATCAGTCTCAAAGGTGAATGAACATATAACCAACATCATGCCAGGTTTCAACTACATAGGAATTTCCCTTAAATTCAATGTGAATTATAGACTTATAACGGCCAACACTTTTGTATACTATACAGAGGAACGCTTTGATCAACAAACTAGTCAAATAGTTTCAGGGCATCCAAATATGCAATAAATCTATAAAATTTTAATGTACAACATTTTTAGAAATTCAAATTTTTTAAAAAGTAAATTTAAAGATATTTGAAAAAATGCAAATGGAAATATTACGGGAGAACCTGACTAATGTCTAGGAACTTTCTAGCAGAATTCGATACGCTGATTCTGCCATATAGCTTAAAAAATTATAATTCTGTAAGATTTGTTATTACCATCTTTTTTTTTACCTGATATCACAGATTGTCACTAGATGGTAAAAGCAGTTTGCAAAAAATTTCTGGAAATTTGCTTCTTGTCCCTGTCTTGTCTTTAAATGCATGTCAAGTGTACGCATTTAATAAGGAGTCGTGTTAATGGTGAATACAAGCGTAACTCATTGTGGCAACATTTTGTGCCGGAGAAAAGATTATATCATTACACATATCTTTTATAATGTAGACTTTCATCTTTAATTGTTTTATTTACGATATTGGTTTTTACAAATTGAGTATTCATTTATTATTAATTAATTAATTTTTCTCTTAAAAAGAAATGATTTGACTTTGTTCTCTATCGACTTTTGACGAATTTATAAAAAAAACCTTCTCTTCTCCAGTTAAAAAAGAAGAAAACGGTAAAAAGACACATGTTGGTCAGATACTTTTAATAGATACTTTAATACACATAAAAGTAAAAAAAAAAAAAAAAAAAAAAAAAAAAAAAAAAACTAGTATTTATATACAATTAAAATAGATACAAATTAAGACAAAGCTTATCTCAGCACCTGAAGATGCTATAAAATTATGGTGAAAGGCGGAAAAAAACTTTTAAATATGATGCTTTGATGCCATAAAATTATGGCGAAAATTTTTGTCTTATTTTTTAACATGTATCTTTTTAACTGTATCTGTACCTGAAGGTGCTATGAAATTATAGCGAAAAGCTTTGTCTTATTTTTTAACATATATCTTTTTAATTGAATATAAAAACTAATTAAAAAAAAACTATTACGTGTTTTAAAGTGTCCATTAAAAGTGTTTGATGAATTTAAGCTTAAAAAATATATATTCAACCGAAATATGTATTAGATCGATGGAGAAATAAATTATTGTAGAAAAGTTTGTAAAAATCAATTTTGGCTATAAATCCAAGGAATTGCTTCTGAATAAAATAAAAAATAATAATAATAAAGATTTTTTCCCCTTGTTATTTCCGTCCTTTAAAATAACAGAAAAACATACATTTAAAACTCTTCTGATTATATAGAATTTAATTTCTTTACTTAAGAACACTGATCATCTTTAAATATTATGAGACCTTTCCATTTTTTGTAGGATAAGAAAGTAAACTTCATTAACATGGAAATCCTAATTTTTCTTTTAAAAGTCTTTTCTATCTGAATATTATTTTCGTCTTGAATAACTTCGAAGTGTCAATATTTAAATACTAATTATCTGTCTTTGCTAAAGGAAGGCAAATATTTAAGAGTTTTTTTTTCCGTCTTCATATTTGAAAATTCTATGAAGAATTTGAATTTTAAATCACTAAATTTAAATTTTGGATTTTCGAATATAATAAAGACATTAATATGTTTCAAGAAGAAATTTCTATCAGAGTAAATATTCTGTTATAGTTAGGTTTATTTTTATTTTTATTTTCTTTTTCGTAGTTTAGTATCTTAGAATTTAATCATTTAGGTACAAATGTAATAAGACAAACAAATGTTTTCTTGGTTAAAAAGAAATGGGCAGAGTGTAAGAACATTTATTTCAAAAGATGTTGAATAACTTCTCAATTCTATCAAACCTTCAATTCTATCTTGAAAATAATCTCTAATTCAAATTGAACAATGTAATCATGAACTAAAAATAATTGTATACAGCATTAAACTCTTGATAATGTTAAAAAAAAAAAAAATCATCCTTAAAAAAAAAAAAAAAAGGAAAAAAAAAAAAAATTAAAATATAACTCATAAAAAGCATAATTGTGTAATAAATAACTGAATAACTGGAGCTATCGCTTCAATAAGTTATGAGTTATTTTAAGTTACCTAATTTTATTTTGTCACTAAATATGTCAGTTCATTCACTAACTGAAATGATCTGTTGAAGGAAGTTTTTATTATCTATTTATTATGTGTATTAACCACATTTTTCACTACTTTTTAATATGTTAATTACTTACGTGCCCTCGTTTAAACACGCTTTATTTTTATTTGGGTTAAATAAGAATTTTGCTCAATTCATCGGTAAATTTTTAAGTAATTTTCAAACATGTATTTTAAATGCATAGCAAACGGATCTAAATTTAAAATTAAATTATGTATTTAATTACATATGACCAGATAAATTATAAATTTATTAACACTCTTATTATTAATTTTTTCTGATTCCTATAAGAAATGTGAAAAAGTCAACTTACACACCAAATAATAAAATTAAACTTTCATAATCAAATATTTAAATTTAAATATTTCAGTCCGTGACAAGATTAATTATTATTTATTTCTTTTTACTGTTATTAAAATTTTATAATCTACATCGAGTGGATAAGGCATCATATTTTTAAAAATAAAATTCATGTATGATTAAAATTTTATTAATCCATAAAACGTGAGGAGATAATAATAATAATAATAATAATTAATATTATTATTATAATCTCTCTCTTTTTTTTTTTTTAAACATTTAATTAGAACTTAATGCATCATACTAGGATATGCATATTGCATATGCAATGTTTTAAAAATTAAAATTAAAATGAAATATACACACATAGCTTAAAATTTAAGGTTTCATATAAAACCTATGAAAATTAGATTGTATTCCCATTACTATATTACCATTTAAAAATTCATATTCATGTCTATTCTGTTTCACTGTATACAAAATTTCATTCTTCACTTTTTCCATGTTTTGCTTATAATTTTTTTAAATTATCTTTAATGTTATGTTAAATATGTGGTTGAAATGTTAAAAAATATATTAATATAGAAGGGTATACGTATAATAAATAATTTTTCAAAATGATTAAAGCAAAGTCCTAAATTATTTAAATTTTTATTAAAAGTTCAGCCCCACTTGTGACTAAGAGGTTCTGCTCTCGAAGCTGAAAGGCAGTACTTAATGAACCAACTGTACTTAATGAAGAAATGGACTTAATTTAACCAAACGATATTTGGTTGGACCTTTGTTTGAATTGGTGCCGATTAGCTTTTGGGCTATATCACCAAACAGGGAGCTCTTCAACGCTGCGATTTCCTCTCATTTCAGGAAAGGCTCAGCATCTACAGTGTACCAAACACAGAGAAATATATTAAGTAAAACTCCGCTGATTCACTTTGGATGCATATCGACAAAGAACTGGCGCAGCTGTGTTGCAATTTAATTCCGTTTACGAGAAGGCATTACTTTTCTTTTCTTTGCAAAAAAAGTGGTCGCATTTCGACCACTGGGCGATACTAGTTTATTTTTAATATGCTAAAATAATGCTTTGTATAGAATACGGTATGGTTAAGCTCCAGATTTACAAGGTTACACAAAAATATTCAGAAACATAAAGGGCTGCAATTAGAATCTCAGGTCTGAATTTTCTTTTGCGTTAACCATTTTTAACACTTTCCAACAACATTTAAAAGTCATTACGAGTGCAATTAGTCTATATTTACACCTTTTAGTTCTTCTGTCTGTCCGTTGCATGATAACATAGGCTAAGAACACTGAAAATTATTACGATACAACAAGTACGTACAGTTGGAAAGTGTTAAAAATCAATGTGTACCGCATGATTTTTCATTCTTTGTTTAGATTACTTTCTTCTTATTTAATCGTAATCACACATGAGAAAGTTACTCTAAAAACAAAGTGGTGTAAAAAAAGGATTGAATAATAACAATGCTACGAAATATTAATTAGACTGTTGGCAGGTATGGTAACGTACTGAGCTGTTTTAACGTGATTTCCATTTTGTTTCTATATTATTTTCAGAGTACATTCGATAACAAAAGTGTCCGAACGCTAGCAAAAATTCCTATGTAAAAAAGGTACACTTCATACGGCTTTGATAAATAAATCCTTATCGAATCATGTTCTTACACTGATTAAGAACAGGATTCGACAAGGATTTATTTAACAAAACCGTATGAAGTGAACTTTTTTTTACATAGGAATTTTTGCTAGTGTTCGGACACTTTTGTTACCGACTGTAATTTCAATCATTTTCGACGAACATTTAAATTTTTTAAAGGAACATTTTTATGAATACATAATTACATTTTGTAGTTTTCTTGGGGTGCTCTAAGCAGTGGATGTTTGATCGATACATCGACAAAGAGCTGCGAGGGATTCAGCCTCGAGACGTGATACGGCTAATTTCTCGTGCGAATTGCGAGCGCCGATGCTTGGAGGAAAAGCGCTTTGTTTGCCGGTCAGCCAACTACGACAGGTACAACCAAGAGTGCAGGTTATTTTCAGAAGAACAAAGTTTCCCTCATACGCAGCTGTCTTATGCTGGAGGCGTGGATTACTTGGAGAATCAGTGTAACATTGGTGAGTAAATTCTTTTTGCATAAAGACGATTCAAATTTAATTTCTTTATACGATTAGATGGAATGGTCGTGAAATGTCTAGTTTCGGACAACCGACCTTGAAATGATGACAGATGAATGAATCGAATTAAGAGCATTTCTCGCATTTTATAGCTCCAGAATGAATATTAAAAATACAAAAGTAAGTAAATAAATAAATTTTTGGAAAACAAGAACAAATTTATCTATTGTGAATTTTCTGAACGTGAAAGTTAAATAAAAAAAAAAATACATTAAGTAATGAGTAAATCTATAAACAAATTTTTCCACAGAATAACACGGGCTTTGGATACCGGAGATGGGAAAATTGTAAAAGGTAGAGAGGAATCTTAAACCTAATGCCTTAAATGATTTTCAAGCTCTGAATATTACATAGATTACAAGAATTATTTTTATACCAAATTACGGTTTCAGTTTATAAAGTATCATTCAGTGCTTTGGGTTAATCATTACAAAATACTCCTTACCAACAATAACCACTATAATAACCACTATACAGTTATAACCACTCATCAAACGCATCTCATGTGTTTTTTTTTAACCTATTAATGAAAAAAAAATCAGGTTGAGTTTCTACATCGATTTTTAAATAAATGTAATTTCACCTATTATGCTCGAAATATCTTGAATTAATTAATGGATATTAAAAACTTCATTAATTTCCACTGATATCTAGATGGTACAACATTTTAAATAAATGAAAATAAAAATTGCTAATTTAAATTATTTGAATAAAATTATTAAACATATTATTATCATTTCGAATATATTTTAACGATAATGTTTTTAATGTTTTTAAAGTATAAGAGACTACTTTTATCGTCCCCATAATAGTCTGTGATTCGACTGGAATTATTTGAGAGTTATGTATGTTAATAGATAAATTGAATGATTCAATTTAATGAGTAAATTGAATGACATAATTTTCACAAAAAGTTTAAATCTAACATGATCTTTCACTAAAGTTTATAGACTAAAGTACTTCCAAAAATTTTACTATAGTCCCATCTCTGAGCTATTCTAATGTTAAAATATTATAAATTAAGATATATGCACATCTAAGATATCTAACTTCATAAAGTTAGAAATCTCATTGATTAATAAATGTATTTTTCCTTCTACACCAAAAATATAAAAATTTACTTTTTCAAAACATTTTACTACATACTACACTGAGAAAAAAAAAAAAAAAAGTATGCGACTGATATCTATAAACTAAATTGTGTCCATAGTAAAAATAGTTCTATGGCATCCTTATAAATTCTAGTTTCCTTTGATAGCGAGTTCTAAACACCCCCTAATAGAAATCTAGATTTTTTTTTATATTATCGTAGTCAAACTTATTTAAAAATCTCTGCAAATAAATACGAACTGGAGAAGCGAGTTTAGTAACTATACTCTTGGCGAGTTTACTAATTATACTCCCCACGAATGCTAAATTTCATAAGCTGAGAGGATTCAGTCTCCCCAGAATGATATCGGGTTAATAAAATAGGAACATAGGAGCATTTTGTTTTCTGAATATTTTAAAAGGGGCTATTTTAGCATAAAAACATTGACGTACGCAGTAAAGTTATTTGAGCTTTTGCATTAGCTTCTCTATTATTTTATATTTTTGAATCACTAAATCATAATCTAGGAGATATTTTTGGATCACTAAATAATCAGGGTATTTACATCATTGTAATTTAGCGAAAAACGCTTATAGTTTGTGAGAGTGAATTTATATTGTGCGATTATTATTTTTCTATTTTGTCATTAAAGAAATTCTGTAAGAGAATGGAATCAATTTCTTGAGATTTTACATTTAAACAAAGCTCATAATCATATAAATTTTTTTTTTTTTTTTAAATTGGAAAATGTAAAACGGAAATCTAAACACGCATTTATTTATTTACTATTAAAAAATAAATATATAAATAAATACTCCCATTTTTACTCATTAAACATAATTTTATTATTTTAGGTACATCAACTTGTCCTTATAGGTTACCAGAACGAGACCTTTTTATGGTATATACAAGCAAAGCTATACCAGGAATCAGCAGCTTCGAATTATGTCGGCAGTTATGCATGAAAGAGCAAGATTTCAACTGCAGATCTTACAGTTACTTAGAGCAAGGTGGTATAAATGATTTGTGCTTGTTGAGTTCAGAGAATAGACAGACGGGTCAAGCAAATGCCATACGTCATAGATTAAGAAGTCTATATGAAGAAGTTGAATGCAGGGGACAAATATCGGGTATGAAAAAAAATTATTAATATTACAGTTTTTGAGCCTTTTTTTCGCAAGTACAATGGCCATTTTTTAATGTCCACCTTGTTAATACCAACCAGCCCATATCGTATATGAACCACTCAATAGATCGTGAGAGGGATTTTTGACCATATTTATCGGAAAAATAAATTTCCATAAGTTTCTATTTATCTTTTAATTGATCCAGGCCATGCTCGTTGATCTAGTAGTTCGAGGTTTTCCATGGTTTTCTCCGAAACTTGTGCATATATATATTAAGACCCTCAATGAGGACTATGTAATTAATCGTCTTTAACCCATACAATCGCAAACTTGTAATTGAAAGTGTTTTGTAAACGGTTTTTGCGAATTTACAGTAAATAGTAATTATCAATTAGTAATTATATTTGAGACAATATTGAATTATTACATACAGTCGGTAACAAAAGTGTCCGAACACTAGGAAAAATTCCTATGTAAATAAAGTACACTTCATACGGTTTTGTTAAATAAATCCTTGTCGAATTTTGTTCTTAGTCAGTGTAAGAACTTGATTACATAAGGATTTATTTAACAAAACCGTATGAAGTGTACTTTTTTTTACATAGGAATTTTTGCTAGTGTTCGGACACTTTTGTTACCGACTGTAGGTTTTTGTATTGTACTGAAATGCAAATTTCCCCAATTAGTCAGAATTCTAGGACTTGAACAGAACAGTTGAGGGAACGAAGTCTAGTTTATAACAAGAAACAAAAAAAAAAAAAAAAAAAAAAAAAATAGAAAGAAAAAAGAAAAAGAAGAAGAAAAACAGTTGTTAACATTTAAAATTTTTAAAAAATTCTAAAAATATCTTTTTCGTAAAACAAAACTATGTAAATATAAACAGAAAAGTGCTGGACTTACATCAGAATGTTACTAAAATCCGATGGAGGGTTGAATGGCAGTTTTAATTAAATTAAAATATTGAAAAACATGCTGTATGAATGTTTCGCAGTTTTCGAAAAATAAGTAAACAAATATTTTCTATGTTTAATTTCTTATTTTATTTGAATTGTATTAACAGTTCACGTACTTATTATTTCGATGAGTTAATAATAATAATAATAAAAATTACTTTTACTATTTTTAATTAAACAGGCCTGCGAAATTGAAGTTTTTGTTGATTTTTATGTTATTTATTGTGATGATTTCGAAAATGACCTTCATTTCCCCCCATAACGTCAGGATTTTTAGTTAAATTGATATCGATATTTTTTTTTTCGAAAAATATTGCATATACTATCTGGCAATAGTGTTTGTTATCCATTTAAATCTATATAAAATGACCGATTCTTAGTGTAGCAAATTGATTTTTCAGCAATCGATTTATTTTTTAAAAGTTTAAATGGATGAAATCCTCTGCTTCTAGATCGCACGAGCCACCGCTGGTAGAGAGAAAAACGAAAAGTTCCCATGGTTGCTTTTTACATCAAATTATAGTGCAGTTTCTAAAAGAAAATAACCAAGAAACTGTTTTATTTCTTTTTTATTAAGGTATAACTTACATAAAATAGACGACTGACCAGGAAGAGCAAAAATTATGCATGTGCTAAAAATCGGAGTAAAATCGAATTTTTTAAGAAAACGTGACATGATAGAAATTTTTCGTTATATTTTTTGAAATCAGCACCAAAAAATACATAAATCTCAGCTATCAATTCCCTTGTATTCTTTTCATCGCAAGCCTGTATTATATTATTATACATTATTATTATTAATTAATATTATTATTATTATCATTTTAAGATCGGATTACATTTTGTGTGATTTTTATTTAGGGGGGGGGAGGGAGAAAGAAAGAAAGGAAAACATGCCGAAGTCACATTTAAAACTAGTATGTTGTGGCCACCACAAGACTTTCTTCTATATTTTCCTATACAAATTCACTCAGTAACAATATTTAAAAAAAAAAAAAAAAAAAAAAAAAAAGATATTTTTTTCTTTTTGCTAACAGTAAAAAACAAAAACCATAACTTTGTTTTAAATTATCACAGATTTATAGTTCAAACATTCGTTTTAAAGGTAGTGACGAGACCTTTCGAAAGATACCCATCTTTAAAATTTACTCCTCCGGGGTGTACTCCCCCCCAGGGGGGAACCGATGCCCCCACATGCACAAAAATTCTTTCTCACTTAACTACTACTATTATCAAGGATTCATATTAATTTTACAACCACGAGTTTAAAATGACTCTTATTATGCACATTTATACGAAATTTTGTCCTTAACTGCCATGTTAAAAAATTAAAAAAAAAATGCGATCACAGCGCCACCTGTTGAGCGATTCATCCCCAGATCTAATCAGCACCAGTTTCTGTCAGGGTGTAACTAAATACCATGTTTGGTTAAATTTCATTCATTGGTTCGTGAGATACAGTGTCCGTAAAAATCGTGATGCACACAGACAGACAGACACACAGACATACACACAGACAGACAGACATTTTCTAAAAACTATCAGTTCGTGTTCAGGACATCCTAAAATGTGTAAATTCTTCAAAAAACGGAGGTCGAAAATTTTCACGAATCCAATACTTTCTCTGTATTACATATAGAAGAAAGTAAAAATACGCGACTGGAAAAAAGTTAGAAGACGTTGGTGTCTTTAAAATTTATCTTCGATTTAGCAAAAAAGTAATAACTACTTAAAACAAAACCAAAGTAACGATTAATATAGACAACTAGACAGGCTGTGGTATTTTTCAGGGACATTAATAACACTGCTCTGCATGACAAGTTCCCCCAACAGAATTTTTGCAAATTCTTATGTAAAATGACCTCCTGAATCCGAATATGTCGCCGATTTAGCCCTATCACCCACCATTTTTTAGAAACAATCCCCCTATTTTTATCACTTTTCGGTAATTGTATGGCTATAAATTTTATTTTTAGGGGGTGAAAGGATTATTTTAACTGTTAAATATCTTCTGAGGGGCTATAGAGTTGGAAAATTCTAAAACATAAACATTTGCGGCAAGGGGAAAATTTAGGGGGAGGGGGGATTTACCACTGAAATAATGCATTACATTTCCTATATTTTTACTTTCCGAACACTATAGTGAGGAAAGTATTGTAATCATGTCAAAAATCCGAATTTGAGATTTTGATGTTTCTATACGTTTCAAGGTCCAATGAGTCCGTTTTCACTATTTTTGCGATGATGTATGTATGTGTGTGTGTATGTATGTGTGTATGTATGTGTGTATGTCTGTGTGTATGTATGTGTGTATGTCTGTGAGTGAACACGCTAGCGTCTAAACGCTTTGTTCGAATAAGCTGAAAGTTGGTACGTACATTGTAAATCACCATAGTACGAACCCTATAGATTTTGGTGAATCTAGAACTTATAGTTTTTTTACAGGGATACAAAGAAAAATTCTTTATCATTACGGCCTATGGGACCAAAATCTTAAAAGTGCGATAGCATCTAAACGCCGTATTCAATTGAGCAAAAAATTTATACACATATTATAGGTCACAGATAGTCAATTTGTATATATTTTGGAGAATCTAGGACTTATAGTTTTGTTACAGGGACATAAAGAAAAATTCTTTATCATTATGGCCAATGGGGCCAAATTTTTAAAAGTATGATAGCGTCTAAACGCCTTATTAATATAAACAAAAAATTCGTACACATGTTATAGGTCACAGTTGCACACACTGTATAGATTTTGGTGAATCTAGCACTTACAGTTGTTTTACAGGGACACAAAGAAAAAATCTTTATCATTATGGCCTATGGGACCCAATTTTTAAAAGTGCGATAGCATCTAAACGCCTTATTCAATTGAGCTGAAAATTTATATGAATATTATAAATCACTGTTGCACTAACTATAAGCATTTTGGTGAATCTAGCATTTATAGGTTTTTGCAGGGACACAACGAAAAATTCTTTATCATTATGATCTATGGGCTCAAAGATCAGTAGCGTTAAATAAAACATCGTGTAACATATGGAGAAAAATACTCAAACATTCTATTATGGTTTTCTCTCTTTTGTTTGTTTATCAACTCCTCTTTCTTTACTTTATCTACAAAACTCTTAATTACTCAATGTTCGGAAAGTCGAGTGGAGTCACTCCAGATTTTTTTAAATCTATTATTAATGTTATTTATTAAACATTATATTTTTTGTTTTTAAGCGTTAAATTAGTTCTTTTTCATTCTGCAAATCAAATTCATGGACATAAAACTGGGGAGAAAAATGATAAAAATTGGGGGAGGGGGTGGTGTTCCGAGAAAACGGTGAGAGACTAGGCAGAGCCAGATTTGTATTCAGGAGGTCATATTACATAATAAACAGCAAGAATGATATTACGACTCCATTTTTTCCCTCAGCTCATTGTAATCACGAGAATGATTTGTTGTTTAGACTCACCAATGTCCGAGAGATCCCGCTCTTAAAACTTGTAGACAGGAGGTGCAGATCAAGACCTATCGGTTTCATCAATCAGAGTTTTGCGTGGTTCTCTCCGAAACTCGCATAAATACGAGCGTGTGCTGCCTAGAAAGTATTCTCCGTAGGGAGGTCCACCACGCGCAGATTATCGACTTTAATTCATACACTATCTCACTCCAGCTTTCAATTTACTTTAGTAGTATATAACTTTAGTAAACATTTATGTGCACAGCTTATATGTAAAATAATGTTAATTATTATAATATCGGGTTTAAAAAAATATTAAAAATATGGGCAGCGTTTACATGCCATAAAAAAAAAAAAAAAAAAAAAAAAAATGGAGAAATAGTTGAAACTTTGATAAAACAAAGTTTATTCAGAAAATAAAAAAAATATTTAATTCGATTTTTAGTTTTAGCTGCGAAGTACTTCTATGTATTATATAAAGGAATATATTATATAAAGGAAAATATTTTCTTTATCGTGGGAAATTTCTGTGCATATGAGAAATTTATAAGACTATACAGGGTGGGCAAAAAGTGCGTAAATACTTTAAAAATTCATAAAACCCGAAAAAATAATCAAAATAAAAATCGGTTTGCAGGTTTAGCATTGATAGGTCATGGGATTTTTTTTTAAGAAAAGAAAACAAAAATAATTTAAAAAAAAAAAAAAAAAAACAACAGCTGACAGATGGGTGAACGACTGGTGCGAACGACTTAGTTGGAAATATGCAAATGAGACAGGCGATTATAAATACTAACGGTCTTGATCCGGCTATGGGGATATTTAAAATCCTGGGTGTATCGATTCCACTCATCCAAACTGTCGGAATTGAAAGATGAAATCTGCCGAGAACTGTCATGTATACAACCGGACACGGTTTGTTACTTTTTGGCGCGGCCGTTTTGGCGCTGCCGTTTTGGCGCGGCCGTTTTGGCGCCGGCCGTTTTGGCGCTGGCCGTTTTGGCGCCGGCCGTTTCGGCGCCAGATGTTTACATTCCGAACTTTTTAAGTATAAGAATTTTTTTTTTTTTTCCGAAAACTTAATAAATAGTCGGGAATATTCAAGAATTTTATAACTGTTTATTATTATATGGATTAAAATAAACCCGCGAGTTAATCATTATTGACTTTATTTAAGTGAAGGCAGTTTAAGAATTGGTTAAGAATGCATACCTTTTCTTTATCCTGTTTCTTGCTAAAGTTAACTTTTATTTTATCTCAGCAAGCTTTATTATATAGGAAATTTTAATACGCAAACTGTAAATAAAAATAAACAGAAGTCTTTAATAATTAAATTCTGTGTAACAACAACAACAAAAAAAAAAGAAAAAAAAAAAAAGAAGAAGAAGAAGAATAGCAGTGATAACTTTAAGATAATGAAAACTTTATAGAAAGTTATTTTTTATTTTTATGAATTTTTTTTTTTAATAACTGGTGGAGATTTAAAAGTACAGGATATTTTCATCTGGCACTTCTAAACGTAAATTGCTCATTTTTCTTTTTGTACAGTTGATTTTTACTGATTTAGTGATTAATGAACCTAAGTCTACATTTTAACTGTGGGGAGTTACTAAGTTACAATAAATAAAGTAAATAGTAAGCTGGGGGGGGGGGATGGTATTAAAAATTAATAAGTTGTATGGAACTATTCTACTATGTGTAATAAGTTTCAGAAATTTAGAGCAATGCGAGCTTTAAGTAAGTTATTAAAAAAAAAAAATTAAAGCAGGTGTGTATTTACCGTGTAATGGTTTTTGCCGGTTTTTACTATCTGGGACAAAACATGTTTTTCCCATGGTTTTTACCACCTTCAGAAAAAATAAAATTCCTATTTTTTTATTTTTTTATTTATTTTTGTTTTTTAATTTACCCCCAAAAACCTTCGGGACATATTTTAAAATTTTTAGTTCTCATTTTCCCAATATTATTTACTATGAAATTTCCATTCTTTCATCCATTTCTAACAACAATATTTTGAAAATAAAAATAAATAAATAAAAAAAAGCAATGTTGACGTCATGAAATTTGTTTTATTACATGATCAGTTTAACCCTTTATCAGTTACAAACATTTTTTTCTGTCACTCAATAGTTGAAATAAAAGGCTAATGTGACAATCTTAAAAAAAAAAAAAAAAAAAAAAAAAATTGGAAAATAAGATCATTATTTTCATAGTAATAAGTTTAATAAATTTTAACTACAAAAATCAAGTTCTTTTCTCAGATTATCACTGGCTCCTTTAAATTACGATTAATTCATCAGTAATATCATTAATAAATAATTAAAATATTTTTTTGGTTCATGCATAAAATAAATAAATAAATAAATAATAATAATAATAATCAGAAATGACATTGTTTATTTTATTACGCAAAGAACCGCCCGACGATAAGTTTAATAAGTTTTAACTAGAAAAATCGAGATTTTTTTTCTAAGGTTATCACTGGCTTCTTTAAATTGCGAAAAGTTCTATTCATCATTAATATCATTAATAAAATATTAAAAATATTTCTTGATTTAAGCATTAAAAAAAATAATAATAATCTGGTGTGTCACTCACTCGACTTTCTCTCACCCTAAAATTTAATACTATAAATACAGGTTGGATATTAAGAGGTAAGAAAACGATGTTATGTAAACCTATGTTAAACAATTCAAAGGGAGACTTTTATATGATAATTAGTTCTGCGTGAGGGGGGAGAGGCTACCGCTCCCCCAACCCCCCGTTTCATTGTCATATTTATATAGAACCTCCGTCACATTTATATAGAATTTAATTCGGTTATTAAAAAATAATTCTGTTTTTAAAAAATAATTTATTAAAATTATTATTTTAAAAAATTATCTTTTATGAAAATGAAGACGATTTCCATAATACACAAGTAGTATAACATCAAATATCCAAAAAAAGTCCACTTTATTCTCTCTCTCTCTATATATATAAATATATATATATATATTTAAAAAAAAACTAATTTTTTTTTTTTTCGTTAAAAGTAAAAAAAAATCGATAACTTCGTTTTAAATTATCGCAGATCGATGGTTCAACCATTCGTTTTAAAGGTATTGGCGAGCTCTTTTGAAAGATACCCATCATGAAAATTTATTCCCTTCGAGGTGGGACTTGCCCCCCAGGGGAAGAGGCGAGGCTCCTACATACACAAATGACTAATTTTAATAATTTTTAATTGTAAAAATCTAGTTTCTCACCTTATCATTGGCTCTTTTAAATCACGCAAAATTCTATTCATCATTAATATAGTTAGCAAATAATTTAAAATATTTTTTTGTTTACGCATAATATATATATATATATATATATATATATATATATATATATAAAGTCAGAAATTACATTGTTTATTTTATTACCCAAAGAACCGCACGGCAATAGGTTTAATAAGTTTTAACTACAAAAATCGAGTTCTTTTGTCAGATTACCACTGACTTCTTTAAATTACGAAAAATCCTATTCATCATTAATGTCATTAATAAAAAATTAAAAATATTTTTTGGTTCAAACATTAAAAAAAAAAAAAAAAAAAAATCAGAAATTACATTGTTTATTTTATTCCCCAAAGAACCTCCATCACCAAATTGGTTAGAATCTTTAGAATTGCTGCGTATGTGTTGCCATCTGATGACTAAGTTTAATAAAAAACAAGTTTCTAATCTTATCATTGGCTCCTTTAAATTAAGCAAAATTCTATTCATCATTAATGTATTTAATAAATAATTTAAAATAGTTTTTTCTTCACGCATAATAAATAAATAAATAAGAAATCATATCTATCATTAAATAAATTTTAACTGAAAAGGCTGAGAGGAAAGCCGCGGCCATTTCGTGAAGGACAGGCTGCGCAAAAACGGCCTCTCCGAAATGGATCTCGCGCCAAAACGGCCGCGCCAAAACAGCCGCGCCGAAATGGGTTTCGCGCCGGAACGGCCGCGCCAAAACGGCGGCGCCAAAACGGCCGCGCCAAAACGTCCCATTCCGAACCGGACATGCTGCGCTCTGCCGTTGCTGGATTTATGACACGCCTGCAATGTGTTATCACCTGTGGTGGTGGACATGGGGAACACCTATTTCTATATTAAATGATTTGGTAACATTTTTGCTATTTGCGTGTCTTTTCTTTCACTTATGTACGATCGCCACCTAGCGGCTGTTTTTTGAATTATTTTTTTCTTATCTTAAAAAACTTCCCATGACTTATCGATGCTAAATCTGCAAACCGGTTTTTATTTCGGTTACTTTTTCGGGTTTTATGAATTTTTAAAGTATTTACGGACTTTTTGCCCCTGTGTATATATATATATATATATATATATATATCGTAATTACAAGGTTTATTTATCCAAAGAGATAAGTTAAAAGTAGAACACACACACAAACATGTATATATATAACATTATAATAAACATTTTCAATCATTTTAAGTATTGTATAATTAAAGCATACTTATCTGAATAAATAAAAGTAATATTAATTATCCAGTCATTTTAAATAAGGCAAGATAAAATATCTAAACAAGGAGGGAACAATTTTTGATATGTATATGGGTCATTCCACAAGAATCGGGTAACTTTAGAGGTGGATTTGAAACATACTACATTTATCTCAGATTAGAATTTTTTTTTATAAAATCTATAAGAAATAAGTTAATTTTATTGTATTTGTACAGCAACACTCAATTATTTGAACATTTTTGAAAAAATCGATTTTTTTCAAAAACCTTTGACCTTTTTCTTTTTTTTTTTTTAAGTATTTCAGTCTTTCTTTTGCTCGTTGTTCAGCTAATTTAACAGGATCACTTTTAATTTTGAGCAAACGAGCTTTCTCCTGTTCTCTTTTCTTCTGTAAGATTTCATCTCTTGATTTTTTATTTTTAATGGGTGCCATTTTGTGCTGTAATAAAAAAATATTAATTATGGTAATTAATTGTTTATTAATAACAGAACTTATAGAAAGATGTGAAATTTATATAACAATGATGTTATTTAGCATCCATTAATATATTTAGCTGTCTTTTGCCTTTACATCAGTCCCCTGGCAGCATTCCAGATGAAAAACTGCCAGGGGACTGATGCTAGGGGACTGACGTTTTTACTATAAAACTCAAAAAATCTACTTATTGGAAGCAAATGCCATATTATTCTGTTCTAATATTAAATCTAGTAATAAAAAGACATTAAAATCAGCATACATTAATAATAATTATTTATAAATTATTAAATTATTACTTACCAGGGGACTGACAAATTGAGTGTTAGCATTCTGTTTGTTGACACAAGAATGGCGAAAAACATTGAATAAAAATGGATGATGTATAAATAAACGTCGTCAATGCCATCTTTATATGATAAATAAATATGAAACATAAAGTTATCAACAATGGATAATATCAGAAATTTTTGGAATTTAACATGAGCCAGGGGACTGACGCGCAAAGTAGGGGTACACAACTTAAAATTGAAAAAAAGTGATGAAAATTTTCAAAAAATCACATTACACACATAAAAAGTTATTAAATAACTATCTCAAAACACAACAACGATCATTTTTGTTGCCTAAATCGGTTAGTTTAAAAATAATTAGCACTTAACTCTTCACTTTTTCGAGTGGTACATGCCAGGGGACTGATATTTTGGGCTTAAAAACCTAATTTTTAATAAAAAAAATTTTCAAATTGCAAAATATTATACATGCTCCTAAACAGGATCAATGCTGTCTATAAATGGGCATTATTCAAAATTTAAAAATGTTGAATAGTAAATAAATTTTTTACAATTTCACGAAGTTACCCGATTCTTGTGGAATGACCCATATACCTTATTCGATATGTATATATGATAAAAGAAAAAAACGTTAAATACATGACATTAAAAGAAATGCATCATGTTTCTAAAAAATTCATATTTTATTCTCGTATGAAATATTATTTGCATGCATGTACATATAAAAATGTCTAAAAGTTTATAGACATATGATATTTGAACCATCTTTAGATTTTATCATATTGGGTTTAATAAAACGTATGTATATATATATATATATATATATATGATTATGAGTAAAAGATTTTTATGAAGCTAACTATAAATAGATGTATTTAATTTAATTTTTTTCTTTAATTAAAACTTAATTTTAATTTTTTTTCTAGGTACTACACCAGGAACTCCTCCAACTCAATCACCAGGTACATCTACGGGCACTCAAGCAACAAGTGCATCCTCGCACACACCACGTCCTCCCACACCTCCCCCTCTTCCTCCACCTACAAGATGTTCATTTGAGACTTATACCTACGAAAAAGTGGTCAACTACAATATCAGGTAAATTATTAGGCTAACATAATCTATATTCAAATTGTAACCCCTTTCTTTGCACATTAAAAGGATTAAATAAATAAATAGTAATTATGTTAGATGAAGATTAAATCAATGACAGGTTTAACTGCTAGTAATTAAAATATATAATGACAGATATTTATGCAAAGACATAAAAATATAAAAGGAATATACGAATATGATTGTACAAATGAATTAATTTTAAAAGAAATGACAGCTGTTTCGCACCCAGCTTGGAGATCTGTCATCGGTGCAAGCAAAAAGAATATGGGTGGAAGAAGAAGAAACAGGATTATTTATAAAACAATTACCGGAAATAAGGTAGTGATATCAATAAAGAAAAAAATGTGGCGACATCAAATGATGCAAAAATTAAATTTTAAAAAATATTGGCCCACCAAACACCTGAAAAGAGAAGGGAATGCAGGAAAAATCGTTAAACAAATTTCAAGTTCTTTCTTTCTTTTCTTTTTTTGGGGGGGAGGGGAGGGGATATAAATTTTCCAGAAAACGGAATCCAAAAGAGAGGATCAATATGAAATTAAGTGAAAGGAAGAAAAAATAAACTGGTAGTTCTTGAACTAAAAAAGTTGAAATACGTTTAAGGTCTTGCTTTACCAGTTATAGGAAGCGAGATCAAATTTATGTTCACTGATCCGAACTCGCAATGACCGTTTTGTCTGGTTTGTGTAAAATAATCTGCAGCTACACCAAATTCAACAAATACCCGCAATTATTAAAACTTCTAATATATATATATTTTTTTTTTCAGAGTGACAAATTATACTTTATTTTATTGATATGAGTAAGGATAACTATAAAATTAAATTCCTTCAGAATTGTTACAGTTTTATGGCGATGCTGGAATAAAACAACAAAATAAGAGATTCCGAAAGAATAATGGTTTGATACTTTGAAGAGCAAATAAACTTAGATCTATATTGTATATTATAAATTAGTTTAAAATTGCAGCCGTGATCAACAGCAATAGCCTTTAAGTAACTAAATTTAGCAGTAAATAACTCTGGGATGGAACAAATACCCATAGAGCGAAAAACAACATGTTTTGAAAGTAGCTAATTTTTTAGTAGAACGTAGAACATTTATGAGGGGAGAAATAAACTACAAAATGTTTGCAATAAACTGTAGTGAGGAAAAAAACAGTACACAAGGACAAATGTATTTAGTAGTTTTCAAAATAAAATTAATATTTAAAATGGGAAAGCCAATAAATATAAAAGAGTAGTTAAAATAGGGAATATAGAAAAGGAATTGCAAAATTTCAATATGTATCACTTAATATTGAATTAAAGGAATTTTTCATCACCAAGCCAGAATATATCATTCAAAATATTACTAGAATATATAGTCATTACACTGAGGGAAAAATATACCGCTTTTATCTAGAATGAATAAGTTGTCATTTTCTAAATCCCTAAACCAAAGGGACGCCAATAAGCTGAATAGACGAAATGATCGATAATTTCTAGTCTATACATTTTTAGTCGGGGAAACAATGTTCTGAGTATTCCGAATATTCTGAATGTATTACGAGAAATTCCGCTTGATTTTTCTAGAATTGGGTCATAAACCAAGATTATAGTTGCTAAAACTCGCCTCTTGTATTCACATTTTTTTGCAAAGATTTTTAAATAAGTTTGACATCCATAATAATCGCAAACACTCTAGAATTCTAATAGGGGTTTCTAGAGCTCGCTTTCCAAGGGGAACTAGAAATTATAAGGATGCCGTGAGCTATTTTTATTAGAGCCACAATCTAGATTCCAGATGTCAGTTACAGAATTTTTTCTCAGTGTAGACGATTGATTGCTACTTTTAAAACAAAAAATTCGTATGAAATTATATTATATTAGTTTAAAAAAAAATTGCTAATTGTTTTCAGCATTCTAGGTTCAAGCTCAAAGAAGGATTTGATAAAGAATCAGCATCATCGCATGCAAAATCATGCGCTGTTCTAACCCAGACACAAAACAATAACGATGACGATGTAAGAATCTTCTAAAAGGAAAAAAACTTTTCAAGATCTTTTAATAAATATATGAAAAAAGTGGAGAACGATCTTTATGACATAAAAAAAGGGAAACGAGAGTGAAATCATCGAAAAACTTAAGACTCAGGCAACAGATATCATCAATCTGATGGCGATGAGATTTCAGTTTTGTAAACCCACGATAAAAGCCGATCCAAAAATTTTATGAACGAAATTTCAGAAATGATAAATTTTATAGAAAAATATTTTGCTGTTTTGATTTTGGTAATTAACCAATACGAGAAATCCTAACGTTCTTATTGAATCTTAATAAATTTCAGCTGAATATTTACAAAATAATAATAATAAATTTCCCTTGAAATTTAAAAAATTTCAATCTACGCATGTATAGCTTGTACTATTTCTTTAATTGCTTGAAGTATTAGTGAATATTAAAATAATCTATTTAAAAAAACTTTTAAAACCCAAATTCTTATTATAGAGTATCATATAAATCTTTTCAAAGTTAGAATAAAATTTAATTTGCAAAAAAAAAAAAAAAAAAAAAAAAAGTAACTTTTTTGTTTGTTAACCAAAATTGGGGAAATTTGAACTGTGTTAAGAAAAGAGAAATTATTTCTTAAAATTCACAACAGATGGCAGCACCACACGATTGCCTATAAGTTTTGTGATTTCATTTTCTGATTAAGGGCCAATATTTGCAATTTAATTATTCGTTTGAGGCACCTTTTTATTATTTTTTTATATTATAACTTAACATTTTACTGATTTGGTTAATGTTTATGTGTTTTTCCTAATCATTTTTATTTTGTATTCTTAATTGTTTCATTGACGTTTTAGTGAATATTCCGCCCAACAGAGGGCGCTTGTAGTCCACAAAAAACTCTTTTTTGCTTCTTAAAAGAAATCGAACGCAGGACCACCGGATTACTAACATGGCGCTCTAAACACCTGAGCCACGGAGAGACAAATAAAAAAGCTTGTATTTACCTTAAAATAGAGGCGCATTTTTTATTTGGTTGAGATTCACAAACATACCGTAGGGAATGGCAGTAAGTACATAAGAATTTGGGGGGGAAAAATCGTTATTCTGACTTTTTGCCATAGCGACCATCCATGATCGGTTAAACAATGGGTTGTTGTTTATCATGAATCTACTTTTTAAATGTTGTTATTTCATTTAAAGATTTTTGTCTTTTAAAACACATGGTAATCTTGCCTTCTTCGGTTACAGGTCAGTAGTGAACTAATGAATATTCAAAATAAAGTTATTAATTGCATCGATAGAGATATCTTTTTATTCAATTTTCTAATTTTATTCATTGTTTTATTAAAAATAAATTGTGTTTTTTTAAACACCTTTCTAGGTTTGGCCGTAAAGAGAGACTTATTACTCGTAACCCAATAGGAGTTATTACTGAGTGCCAGGCTCACTGTCAGCGTCTAGGCGAACGCTGCAAAGGATTTGTAATAGAGTATTCAAAATATCAGCAGCTCTGCTTTTGGATAGATGCATATTCCAGCGCTCTTGACAATACAATTATTCCTGCTCAAGAAACAGCCTATTTTGAAAAAGTATGCCTTGCAGGTTAGTAATGAATAATTCTGGTTGAGAACGTTCACTAAAGTTTCGTTATTTGGAATTTTTTTTTATGCTATAGTTTTTAGTTAGTCTATGTTTCTTTAATTTATGTGTAATAGCCTGAAAAAAGTAAAATTCATACAAATACAGAGAAATAACAATCTTTCAACTAAAAGAAATAGTGATTTGATTTTTCAGACACCAAGAAAAACTATCTTAATAATAATGTCTATTTTGAATTATTATTAATTTTTTTTAACACGCTTTTATTAGCTTCACCTGTATGTATGTTTGTATGTATGTTTATTTGTATGTTTATAACCGCTCTGGGAACAAACAAAAATCTATATTGTAAAAAAAAGGTTTCCCTACGTGAACGCTGTAGCCGTGAGGTAAAGCACCACGCTACGAACCTAATGGCCTAGCGTTCGAGCTCAGTCAGGGGCGATTTTTTAAAAATGGTTTCTGATTAATTCTAAATTATTTTAATTAAAGATTTAAATGTATGTAAATATTATGGTGAGTCACTCACACGATTTTCTCTTACTCTGCATTTTAATACTAAGATAGATATTTTGTGTTTTTTAGTTCACATTTCTATAAAAGCGTGTTCTTTAATTTTTTAAAACTATAATATTATTTAAATGTAAAATTGCACTATCATCGTATATTAGTATCATGATTTGACAAATATACAAATAAATAAATATACTATTTTGCTACCAATAAAGTTTATAAAGATCAACATGAAGGATCATCTTGAAGGATCACCGTGATCACCTTTCCAACATTCATTGCAATATGTATGAAAATAGGTATGCAGGGCTAGACATGCAATTATCAAGAGATATAGTGTTCATTCATTAAAGTCTCTCAAAATTTTGGATACCATTTGAAAATATGACTTTTAACGATACTAGTATTTACGAATTATAAATTAGTTAATAAGGAAACAAAAATAAATAAATACTACTTACAATGTTACAAATGAATGGTGTGATTAAAAGAATAAATTTATTTATTTTGAAGTTTTAGAAGATGTACTATCGAAAGTAGAAGCAAAACAAAAAAGAAAGAGACGTAAATGGACGCATACAGTAAGAAAACCTTAAAATATTCTCGGAATTTTTTCTATGGCTTCCCTATATATGGGCTAGGATCTTTTAGAAAGATCTCTCCCCCCCCCCCCTTCCACGAATTATTCCATCTATGAGCCTAGGATCCTAATGTAATCAGTGGGTCCTAATTCCCTCAACCACAACCACAACCGGCTTCCCTACATTTTTTTTTTATATAAAACCTTGTGTTTCCCTCCAATCTTGCTTTTATTTTCCAAGTTGTAACGCATTCAACCACAGTAATGTATAAAAAACCGTGAATTTTCCTTTTAAATTTTTTATAGCGTATTTCAGATTTTTTTTTTTTTTTTTTTTTTTAATTCTATCTACCGATTTTTAAATATTGACAAATGGCGTGTTTGTAAATTAAATAAATTAATTAGTAAATCCTATATATCCTGATGTTTTTGTGCCACAAATTATCATCATCCATTAAGTAATTTATTATCCTTTATGTTATAGGTTCAACTTGTGGTAAATTATGGTCTTTCGAAAGAGTGCCAGGATATGACTTCCATGATATCGCAGACCTCGAAATTCCTGCTGTACCTCGAAGATCAGATTGTGAAGAATTATGTCTACGTAACGTGCCTCCTTGCCACTCAGCTACTTACGATGCTTTTCGGCGAGTTTGCCGGTTGTATTCCGAAGACAGGCGTTCGAAGCCGAGTGCATTTATTAGAGATTTGCCTGAAATGGAGTATTTGGAGAACCAATGTGCTTCAGGTGAGTCAGGTTATATAATTATATGATTCTTGCTCTGCTGTAGAAATGGATTCAATGACCTGTTGCCCCTTGTCGCGAGGAGCGCACGCCCGGCAACAGGTGATTGCACCACAGCACTTATCTTAATATGTTTCAGCTGTTTACCTCATGAACTCTAAAGGAAATTTATCGACCAGAATTAATTCAAACCAAGAAGTTTTCTCTCAATTATTATTTTAACCTCTCGCCCCCTTTGTCGGTCTTGTGTTACAAGCCTGGCGAAACTTTGTACATATATATATATATATTTTCAATATACCTCGGAGTAGTCTCCTTTGTCTCGACATTGAATCGCTCAATAGCGATGAGCGGGGGCTGCTCCCTGTTAAATAATATGATTCTAATAATTAAATTTTACGCATAATCGAGTAAAAAGCAAACGTTAAATAAAATATATAAACAAAATAAAATATAACTGCCATCAAGTTAATGCCTAGTCAGAATTTTCAGATTAGAAAAGTTTATTATTATTATTATTATTATTGTTGTTATTATCATTATTATTATTAAAATAAAAACAAACAACAATTGATTATAAAAAAAAAAAAAAAAAAAAAAAAAAAACATACATCATAGTTTAACTAAAAATTTTCAGATGACGCAAACTTTCTGTATTTGAGGTAAATTGTGCCTCATTTATTAATTAATTTAAGTAAATAGATTTACAGCCTAAAAACACATAATTTCTGTTAGTATTAAAGATAAATAAGTGACAAAACATATTACTTAACATTTAAGAAAAATGTGAGATAAAAGTTATAATACATCTTTTAAGCAATTAATGATTGAAATTATATAGATTAAAAAAAATTACATGAGATAGTGCTTTATGAATATATATCAATTTGTAAATTCTACTACGCTGACATTTGATCTCTTTAAAATTAATATATCTCATTACTGAAAAATACTTTTTGTGTTGATAGCTTTTCTGAAAAGTTGTTTGCTCTGTTATATTTATTGTATCAATTCTGTAATTAAAAAAAAAAAAAAAAAAAAAAAAAATCCTTTAAATTTTTTTTTTTGTATTTTAATTGTAGAACCATCCACTTGTGAATATCGAGTTATGCCTGATCGCTTCTTTCCATATATTGATCGTCTGTCCCGTGCTTTCAGTCTTGCCGACTGCCAACGACAGTGTGACCTGGAAGACAAGTTTGTCTGTAGATCAGTTAATTTTGAGACTTTGGTAAGGGACTGTGCTCTAAGCAGTGATGACTTAGTCAGCATGCCACCAGAAGCACTGGTTCCTCGAGCAAATTCTATTTACAGCGAGAAAGGCACTTGTGAACAAGGTGAGAGAAATCTTTTATTATAGTATATAACACTGAATTTGCACTGTTAAAAATTTCTGTAAATTTAATGTAAATATTTATCCAGAGTTTCTGTAAATTTATAGTATTTCTTAGATAAAAGTGAATAATCGAGATTCTCAATCTTTATTCTGTATTTTTACCTAATTTTGTCATTTAATTTTTAAATTAAAATTAAAAATAACTGTTTCTACTTTAGAAAAAGCATTCTAAGTCCGAAATATATTCTCAACAATAATAAATTAAATTAATATTAGTTATTAAAATGAATGTATAAAATAAGTTTTTTAACAACTCCGTTTATTTTTCTCTGTAATTTTACGTAAGGCTTAAGATAACAGATTACACAGAGTTTTCTGTTGTAATTTTTAACAGTGTGTGTGAAGTTTTACTTCGGATGTCTTCTTATAGAATTGTAATATTAAAATTAATATATAACGTTTCTCAATTTTTTTTATTTATTTATTTATTTTTTTTTCGGATAGTCACACACTGAGAAAAATATACCACCTTCATCTAGAACGAATTAGTGGTCGTTTTCTAAATCCCTAAACTAGAAATATAGATTTCCGAGCTATGCTTATAAGGCACGCCCATAAGCTGAATAGACGAAATGGTCGAGATTTTCTAGACTATACATTTTTAGATGGTGAAACAATATTCTGAATATTCTGAATGCTTTGTATTGCGAAAAAATTCTCACTTAATTTTCAAGAATTGGGTCATAAACGTGAATTATAGTTGCTAAAACTCGTCTCTTGTACTCGCATTTATTTGCAGCGATTTTTAAATAAGTTTGACCTCGATAATATAGGAAAACGCTCTAGAATTCTAATAGGGGTTTCTAGAACTCGCTTTCTAAGGGGACAAGAATTTATAAAGATGACCTGGAAATATTTTTTTAGAGCCATAATTTAGATTCTAGATGTCAGTTACATATTTATTTATTTATTTTTTTTTTTTTAGTGCAAAATATAGCATAGATCCAATTCACTTTGGACAGCTTTCTGAAATGCTTTATATGTAATTCACAAATTAATTCTGTTTTATATCTTTAAAACTTGGTGTCCAGGGTATATGTCCCTGAAGCTGTAACTAAAATAAAATTTTGTTAAATATTACATAATTCAAAAAAGAACAAAGATATACAAATTTAAAAGAAAAAAAAAAAAAAAAAAAAAAAAAAAACTAACATTTATTACATTGAGAAGGGCAGTATTGCAGAAATGAATTTTCAAAATTCGTTAAATTATATTTACCTCTCCTTAACTTCAAAAATTTCCATTGGCTGAGTGACTTTACCTTATTCTATAAAATTTATAGGTACTGGTATTATCTAGTTTTCAAAAATGAAATTAACATACATTTTTGTTGACCTAAAATTGTCTCAACTTTAAAATCGTTCACTAATATGCCCACAAGGTTACTTTTTTTTTAAAATAGTAATTAGTTATTCATGTTTTTTTTTATGGTTATTTATGGTATATTTATGGTTATACTGTGAAAAAACTCTGTGACTGACATCTAGAAACTATTATAAATTGTACCGCTGGCTCTAGATAAAATAATTCCATGTTATCTTTATAAATTCTAATCCCCTTTGAAAGCGAGTTCTAGAATGTTCTATAAGGATTCTAAAGAGTTTGCCTATATTCTCGAGGCCAAACTTATTTAAAAATCTCTGCAAATAAATGCGAGTGCTAGAAGCTAGTTTTAGCAACTCTAATTCGAGTTTATGACGCAGTTCTAGGAAATCAAGCGATAATTCCTCGCAGTACAAAGGATTCATAATATTCATGATATTGTTTCACCATCTAGAAATGTATAGACTAGAAATTCTCGATCATTTCGTCTATTCAGTTTATCGACTTACCTTAAATTAAGCTCGGAAATCTTTATTTCTGGTTTAAGGATTCATAAAATGACTACTTATTCATTCTAGATGAAGGCGGTATATATATATATATATATATTTTTTTTTTTTTTTTTTTCTCAGTGTAGTAATTGAATGAAATAAGTTAAAGAACATAGGTATATTTATTTGCAAATTAACTTCTTTTACAACAAGAGTAATTTCTGTTGGGAAAATAATAATAATAATAAAATGATTACTGCTTGAAAGGATGGTGAAAAGAAAGAAAGACTTTATTCATTCTTGGAATTTTGCATGCAGTAACAATATCATACATTAAGTATATGTTATTAGTTCTATAAGGAGTAAATAATTGCTTTCTATTCAAAACACGAATTCTGTGTTCTTAATTTTTTTAACTGAAACTGTATAAATTAATCTTATGTAAACTACTTTATTAAATTTAAAAAATAAATCTTTTAACAACCATTAAAATTTAAAAAGCACAAGAGAATCAATGCACACTTATGCAAATTAATCAAAAACTTGTTAAAGTGAGACTTAGATTTATTACTAAATCTGAGAATTTTTTTTTAGCTTTCATTTCTAGCTTTAGTTTTTCGTGATGACGAATTTTAAAAAAAGAAGAAAAGGAAGAAAAAGCAAAGATTTGCACTAATTTAGTTAGGGCATGGAATTAATTTTCATAAAGTCTATCAAATAAATAAATTACGTTAAAAAAAAAAAAAAAGACAAACCTGATAAATTTTGACAAATTTCTGCTTATGAATTTTTTTAAAATCAATTGCTATTTTATAAGTAACTTATTCCTAAGCAAAAGGTAAATTTTACAACAAAATGTTTTAAGTATAAAAAATTATTATCTTTCGTAAAAAAGAAAGTCGTTTCCTGTTATGCAATTGATGCATAAATTACGCTGCACTGAAAAAAAAATTTTTTTTTCGAGATTTGATTTCTTTTTTTATTGCTGATTCTTATGTAAAATAACCTCCTGAATCCGAATATGACTCCCATTTTGCTCTGTCACCAGTCATTTTCTCGGGACACCACCCCCCTCCCTCAATTTTTATCACTGTACGGTAATTTTATGACCATGAATTTGATTTGGAGAATGAAAAATAATTAATTTAACAACTAAAAACAAAAAAATTATAATGTTTAATAAATAACAATAACAATAGATTTAAAATATATATATAAGAAATGCAATACATAATTTCAGTGGCGAATCCCCCCCTAAATTTCCCCCTTGCCGTAAATGTTCATGTTTTAGAATTTTACAACTCTGTAGTCCTTCAGAAGATATTTAACAGTTAAAATAATACTATCCCTTCCTAAAAATCAAATTTATAGTCATAAAATCGCCAAAAAGGGATAAAAATAGGGGGCGTCTCTAAAAATCGGTGAGTGATAGGGCAAAACGGGCATCCTATTCGGAATCAGAAGGTCATTTTACATGAGAATTCATAAAAATGGTGTTGGGGGCAATTTTTATGCCGAGCAATATTATCAGTGTGTTCATTTTTGAAATTTTCTAATTAATTAAAATATGTTCTAAACAAGTGTCAAATTCGGAATTTAGTAACTTACTACTAGCAGCTATTCTCATATATCTGCATCAGAAAATATTTTAATGAGTTTCTCCTTTTCAGTAAGTGTACAGTGTAATCAGCAAGACATGTTATTAACAGTTCACTTCGGTACCCCATTTCATGGAAGAGTGTATGCTAAAGGAAATCCCACACAATGTTATATGGTTGGAACAGGACAGACGACCCTGCTTTTCGCAATATCACTAGGATCTCGATGTGGAACAGTATTGGAGGTATTCACAGCAGTTTCATTTTTATGTTTTTAATTAAAGTGCCATACAAATTTCTTGAATTGCTTGATACACATAAAAAATTATTTTGTCTAAACTTGCAACACATCTGAATTCATAATTAGTTACACTGAGAAAATAATCTGTAACTGACATCTAGAATCTAAATTGTGGCTGTAGAAAAAAAAGTTCCATGTCATCCTTACAAATTCTGGTCCCCATGAAAAGCGAGTTTTAGAAGCCCTTATTAGAATTCTAGAGCGTTTGACTATATTATCGAGGGCAAAAGTTATTTAAAAATCTCTGCAAATAAATGAGACTACAAGAGGCGGGTTTCATCTTGGTTTATGACCTAATTCTAGCAAATCAAGCGAGAATTTCTTGCAATACAAAAGATTCAAAATATTCAGAATATTGTTTCGCCATCTAGAAATGTGTAGACTAGAAATCCTCGATTATTGCGTCTATTCAGTTTATTGGCGTGCCTCATGCGCATAGCTCGGAAATCTATATTTCTAGTTAATAGATTCAGCAAATGACCACTTATTCATTCTAGATGAAGACGGAATATTATTTTTCTCAGTGTAATTAAATTAAAATTTGCTGTATTGTGTTACTTTAATTACCATTTTTCCAACCTAAAATCTTGACTTTGTACTATTAGTACTTTTACTAATTAATAAATAAATCTCATTTTATAACTTTTCTATTGAATTCCGTCAAAGTATTCGTCTGTAGCGCGTTATTTAAATGGCTTTAAGAAAACGAGATGAAAAATTAGCTAACACACATTTATTTTTTCAATGAATATTCACACACAATATTTGAAGAGAAGTTTGATTTTCGGTAATTGTTTTATTAATTTTTTTGTGTATTACTACTTATGTTAACTTGGGAAAAAAAATCCTCTCTTTTGTAATAATCTCTTAAATTTTGTTTAACTTGTTTATAAGAAAAACATTTGGAAGGGTTATAATTAAAAGCAACGAACTTTAATGTACTTAAAAAATCTTAATATAACGATATTCTTTCCTTCATAAGTTTAAAAGTTACACAAAATATAAATATGACGACATATCGGCAAATTTAAATCCTAAATTTTGTTTCAAATGTTGTTTGAAAGTGTAAAAAAAAGTATCATATTGTCTCTGACTCTTCTATGCACACTCAGATATAAATAATAAAAATTGTGAAAAATGTAAATATGTTTGACAGGTTATTTTTGTCTCCAGTGTTTGAAGTATTATGATATTTAAATATATATACTAATAAAGAAAACAAAAATTATTTGCGATTGTGGCCATACATGCCAACATGTGCGTCTTCTTAATGATAGACTAAGAAGGATTGAATATTAATTATTTATTAGTACTATTAATTATCTATTAATCTCTATCTATGGAATTTTACGATAGTAGGACATTTATCGAAAATATAATTGAATAATTTGAAAGCAATGTTATAATTTGAAAAAAAAAAAAAAAAAAAACTAATAGTCCTCTATACTAAACTAAATTCTGCTTTTGCCAAAATTTCAGCAAAATCATTTTTTTTTTTTTTTTTTTTTTAAGGAAAAAAGAAAAGTGAAAAAAATTAATAATAATCAGTATTATTATTTTTTTTTTTTTGAGGGGGAAGGGTTAGAACATCGAAATGTTTACATTTTATTATTATTTTACGCCAAAGCCGCTAGTAGGAAATGCTGATCGTCTGCTTTTAATTTTGTTATTTTTTATACATAAAAATAAATATTCTGTTATATTATTTTAATAATATTTTAGAAAGTTACGAATTTTTTAAAGATTTAACTGTTTTTATACCTATAATCACTGCGCAGGTTAATGCAAATTACAAAATAGATATTTCTCAGATTTTCGTTGTAAATTTCGAAATAACTTTAACAAGAGTGAAAAGTGACCAGACTAGTAATTAAAGCGAATCCTTGAAAAATCGTTGTGATATATAAAACAATGGATCAAATTAAGCAAATTTATCAGCAATCAATATCTTAGTGCTACGTTCCACTCTTTTAATAATGCTTATTACAAAAACGATGAAACATAGTGCACCAAAAAAAAAAAATAAATAAATAAATAAATAAATAAAAATAAAAATAAAAATAAAAACTGTTTCAGTTAAACTGGAATTATTACTTTCTTCTATATGTAATATAGAGAAAGTATTGGATTCGCGAAAATTTTCGACCTCCGTTTTTTGACGGATCTACACGTTTTGGGATGTCCTGAACACGAATTGATAGTTTTTTAAAAATGTCTGTCTGTGTGTCTGTCTGTGTGTCTGTGGTTTAGTGTTTTCACCGTATCTCACGAACCAATGAATGAAATTCAACCAAACTTGGTATATAGTTGGACCCTGGCGGGGCATTGTGCTGATTAGATTTGGGGATCAATAGCCCATCAGGTGGCACTGTGATCGCATTTTATGTAAATTTTTAACATGGCAGTATAGGACAAATTTTCGTATTTTTCACCGTATCTCACGAACCAATGAATGAAATTCAACCAAACTTGGTATATAGTTGGAACCTGACGGGGCATGGTGCTAATTAGATTTGGGGATCAATCGTCCAGCAGGTGGCGCTGTGATCGCAAAATTTCGTATGTTTCACCGTATCTCACGAACCGATGAATGAAATTGAACCAAACTTGATGTATAGTTGGACCCTGATATGGAAAGGGTCTGATTAGATTTTGGGATCAATCGCCCAGCAGATGGCGCTGTGATCGCATTTTATGTAAACTTTTAACATGGCAGCATAGGACAAAATTTCGTATAAATGTACATAATGAGCGTTATTTTAAACTTGTGATTGTAAAATTAATATGAATTATATATAATAGTAGTAGTTAACTACGAAAAAAATTTTGTGCATGTGGGGGCACCGGTGGGGGGATAAATTTTCAAGATGGGTATCTTTCGAAAGATCTCGTCAATACCTTTAAAACGAATGGTTGGTTGAACTATAAATCTGTGATAATTTAAAACAAAGTTATCGATTTTTTTTTACTTTTAACAAAAAAAAAAAAACGTTTTTTTTTTTTTTTTTTTTTTTTTTTTTTAATATTGTTACTGGTTGAATATGTATTACTTTTAATAAAAAAAAATTTGAAAAAAATCGTAATTTTTTTTTTTTTTTTTTTTTTTTTTATATTGTTACTGATTGAATATGTATATAGGAAAATATAGAAGAAAGTCTTGTGGTGGCCACAACATGCTAGTTTTTCTGTTAAAATGCAGAATTTTATTTTTAACAAAATAGTCGACTCAATTTTTGGCCGCATTTATTTGTCCTGAGAAAAACAACGTCGACTTGCGGGTGAATATTTTAACATGTTTCTCTCCTTCATTGCTGTATGAAAAGTATTAAAAATATAATTTGGATCGTTTGTACTCTATATATTTCGTGTCAGCGATATAATTACATTGAGAAATTGATTGTGCCCCAGTCGTAGAGTAATGCACTGTTGAAAATAAATAAATAAATAAAAATAAAAGCAATACAGCGAATATTCGAACACGAAATATTTTAAACTGTACATATTGCACACTGTTCAAAAAAAAAAAAAAAAAAAAAAAAAAAAAAAAATCTCGCATCAAGCAAAACTTTTCAGTTTTACTAGTCAGGATAGAACCAGAATAAACTGATTGTACGCAAAGATGTTACATTTCAGCCAGAGAAGCACAATGTATGCTGTTACTTAGTATTTCCAAATCCTGCTTTGATACCAAATTTTCCGTATGAAGAAAAAAAAAAAAAAAAACTACCAGATGAAATCTGCGTTAATGGTTATATATTTTATCTGGTTACAGCGATAAATGCTCTTTTGAACAAATTGAGATGTAATTTTACACTAAACTTTTGCGGTTTTAGAAAGGAAAAAAAATTTCTAGGGAAATTATTATTATTATTTTTTTTTTTTTTTGTTAATGTTTTAATGATTTTTTTTAATACTATGACGCTATATGTCATGAAACTAGTTTTGATTCTTAACTGAATATTTTTTCCTTTTTTTTTTTTTTATTTTTTATTTTTAAGATAAACTTTAGGAACCTTGCAGGTGTTTTGAACTTTTTAAAGTAAACCTATGTATGGACATTTTTAAGAAACATGAATATTTCATGAATGAAACCTGCTATTTTTTTTTTCAAAATATCTGCAGATACTTTTAAACTACCTGCAAAATGTTACAGGAAGTTTAAAGTACCTGCAGTTTTTTTGGTTGATTTTTTTTTTTTTTTTTTCACCTGAGTAGTCACAGTGTGTGTGAAAGGAGATTTCAAATCAATAATTCCTAAATGTAAACGATTAGATGGTAAACTGATTTTCATATATGTTTCTTTGAAGCAAGCGAACTTACGATTTCCAAGATTTTTTTACCAGCAAATTTTACAACTTTTTGCTGAAGCTATGTGTGTACATTAGAAGCTCGACATTATTTAGGTTTGGGAAATTTTATTCTTACTCAAATATCAGGAATTTTAATAATATTTTTTGGAAAATTTCAAAATAATATGTGATGTTCATCTCTCTCTCTCTCTCTCTCTCTCTCTCTCTCTCTCTCTCTCTATTTTAATTGATTGCTAGTAAGGGTCTGCAAGAATCGGCAGTAAATTGCGGACAATTGTAACAAACATTGCAAGTCCCATAAATTCGTAAATTCAAATATATATAATGACATTATAAGTTTCGAGTTCAAATTGAGAGTAAAATGCAAATCTTGAAAGGGAAAGGAGATGAGCGGATACAGGTAATCAGTTACACATGTATATAATTATTTGATTAAGCTCCAAAACTATATAAAAAGAATATACGCATTCAATCGTGCAACATTTGAATACACGCATAATTAATTACATACATATACGTATATACATGTGTGTGTGTTCAGTAATTTCTCCTATTGGTTAAACTTGTTTCGTTAAATTATAAAATAACCTATATTATTTTTTATTTTAAAAGGAATTTTTATTTTAAATTTAATTATTTTTGTGCTCTTATAATAAAAGAAAAAAAAAAGCTCATTAAATATACTTTTAATTAATATGCACAAAATAAATATTTAAATTTTGTTAATTTTCCTAAATTAGTTTTCTAAATCATATTTTCCCTTAAGAATCGGAACAAAAAAATTGGAAATTTTCTTTAAAAATCAACTTAATTAAACTAATAAAATATTTAACTTTCAAATGATCAGAAAAGAATCTTAGAAAAAAAGTTATTAGAATAAAAGTCTTTTAAATAAGCGGTCTTAGTATGATATACAAGAGAAGAAGATTATTAAAAAAATAGTTTGAACGGAATTCATAATCAAATATATAAAGTAAAAAAAAGAAAAAAAGAATTGAAAATTAATTTGAAGTAATACTTTTTGGTTAGTAATACTCTCATTAAAAATAAAGATTTTTCTTTCTAATAGCCAATTATATTTTAAAGATTAGTATAATTTTGCAATATAACATGTAGTTCTGCACTTTTCTTTTTTTTTTTTTTTTTCATTTGCTGGAAAATTTTTAATGAAAAAAAAAATTTTTGATGGTAATCTTGGTTTTATTCAGAAAATTTAAATTTATTAGTTAATTCTACAAGAAAAAGTTTACAATAGAAAACTTTTACTCGTTATAATAAATGTTCACGTACTATGCTTTTTGAAAATAGCTGAAGGGGGCGGGGGGAGCGGATTTTGCGTCGCAGTAGTGCTATGCTGAGGGCAATTTTGAAATTATCTGAATGAATAAGAAATACAAATACTAATTACTGTCTCAAAAATACATTATTTAAAATTGGACTGCTCTTATGCTAAGAAATTGTAACGGCTTTATAATAATGAACAAGCTTCTGAGAAATATTATATAAATTACTCTTTAAAACTCTCTTCTAATATATATATATATATATATATATATATCTTAAGTGACTGCTTTATATTTGCATATTATTCCAAATTGTTCTTCGATACTATTTTTTTTTCTTTTAAAATTCTAAAATTTGTACCAACTGGAAATAATAATTTAATTTGATGTTAATATGTCTATTGTAGAGTAGGCTATTACTTTTATGCTACATACCATACCGATATAGTTTTTACTCAATGGAGTATCCTGCTTAATTATTTCGACCTGAAATAATTATTACGAGTTTTTGAAATTTAGGGTGTTTGCTCACGAAGTTTTTCTAAACCGAAGTTTTCCTAAATCTAATGCTCTGCAGTTGAGTTACATTTCATTACATTTCTACGATCACTACAAACACCTAAATATGTTAAATGGCTTCACAATTTCTTCTGTTAGTGCCCTTATTAGTCATTTTATTAATAATGTTATCCTCTAACAAATTTCAAAATAGCTAAGAATTTCAATAAAACAAGATAAATAGGGATAATATTATAGAGCATACATAATCTGAAACCATTGAGGGAAAATTACAAGAAATAATCAAACACAGCATATATTGCTATTTCGAATTTTAAGATAAAATTATTATTTTTTTCATATTACAATATCAAAGTATGTATGAGCTATATATTTCATGCTTGTTTCAACATTTAGTTTAATGCACCTAAAAATAATAAGTACTCTAAAATTTAGTTTTTCTGAAATATAGCTAAAAATCATTTATTTCGATATTGCTTTTCTAATTATTGTCACTCAAATTATTTCACAAAATGTCGTTTTTCATGATCGGCTTCTAACGACTGTAATTGCACGAAACTTAATGTAAATGATGCATGTTAAGCGAAAATAAATATTTTAAATATCAACAGACAAATACCACACCAGTCACAAAAACGTAAAACGAAAACTTTACCAAGAATTTTTGGAAGCGTATCTAGACCTAGAATATATGGGAAAAAAAAAAAAAAAAAAAAAAAAAAAGGTTTCTTAAAAAAAACTTAAACATCCCTGATGTAACTGTCTTTACCATTGAAATTTTCTAGAAATTAATGTTTTAGAACAATATAGTTGGAAGTTTTCCAATGGTAACAGAATACTAATTCTTAATATATTAAAACGTATTTCAATTTTTCAACTCGCATATTATTATTATTATTATTATTATTATTATTATTATTTATTCTTAAATTATCTCGTGTATTGATGTTTGCAGGGATCTGGTCGCTATGCGAATGAAGTAGTGATACAACAGCATCCAGTGATTGTGACTAATATAGATAAAACGATCAAAGTAGTGTGTTCTTTCGAAAATTTAGATAGAACAGTCACACTAGGAGCACTCTATCCTGGTGCCTCGCCTGGACTTGATGTGACGTGAGTTTTCACACATAATTTTGTTTTATTTTTGTGTATGTGCATATATTTTAAAGTAAAATATAGAGGGTAATCTTGTTTGTAAGAAGAATATTCTGTTAAAAATGAAATTCTACTTACACCAGAAAAATGGCTCAAGTTTTGCTACAACCAATATTTTTAGAAATTTACTGAACTATGTTTCCCCATTTTAATAGTGCCATTTTGAAAGTAGGTACCACCAAAATTATGAATCATCGAAACAAAAGTAATGGTTGTAGCTAAATGTTCTCAGTTGGCACCATTCATTTTTGTGAAACGTTAAATTATTATTTTTAACCGTGTGCTATCAGAAAATATGAAAACAAATACTAGTAAGATATTTTCTAAGAACTTATAAGTTTTCAAGAAAACTTTTGCGATTACACTATTAAAAAATTTGTTTACATATGTTTATATAAAAAAAAAAAAAAAAAAAAATCAGCTTTTAAAAAAGTTTATTTTTTGTTATATCTAGTGTATGAATGAATTTACTAAATACCATATTAAAATTATCCATTACTATACTATGAGTCTGACACTGAAAGAATATGCAGCAAATTATAACCAAGTGTTCAGTATTTTTATTGCTGCGGTACCTTGATCTTTTCTACAAAAGTAAATTAAATATTGATTTGAATGGAATTAAGAAATTTATTATAAATATATATATATGTATGTGCCTTTCAAGAAATTTAATTACAATAATTACATTTAAAGATATTTATAATAAACATCTTTTGATGAAATGCACTTACTCTTTAATAAAAAGCACAAATATTAAGAAAAATTATAGATACACACTAAGTATTTTTTTATTATTATTATTTTCAGTTTAATTATGCTAAAAGTATTTAAAAAACAAGGCAATAATTACTTAAATAAATAAATTGACTAACTTTTTTCCGCAAATATATATATATATATATATATATATTTGTGGGAAAAGTTAGTCAATTATTTAAAATGCTATATATACATATATATATATATATTGCATTTTAAATAAATAAAAATTCCTATAGTTAATTTCTTTTTGGGGAACATAAACCCAATTAGCGACAGGATAAAGTAAATATCCATTGAAAAAGAATTATAATATTCAATATTTTGTCAGGAGCATATATTGAAATAATGTAAGCGAAATGATAAGTGATTTTTTTAAATCTGTGTGTAAGTTTAACGATTAGAGTTTCGCAGACAAATATGCTTTATGCCTAATTTGGGGTTTACATCTTTTTAATTTTACATAGTAAAATAAAGTACATATAACTATCTCTAAATTATTTCGGTTGCAGCATAATGTATCTGAAAACTTGTAAATAGAAAGATATCTACATAGGATTATCACAGTCACAATATTTATAATGATACGTTTGTGATTATATTATATTACATAAAACTATGCTTTAGAATTTCAAACTTTTATGTTTTGGAAACCTAATTACATTTAATAAAATAATAAATGTTAGCTTTTTAATGATAAATTAACGGAAACTATATCTAGAATATGATCAACAAAAATGCTATACTATTATAACAACGCAGGCTTAAAACATATTGTCCCAGAAGCATGAGTTCTCTCTTTAGAACGAAGAGGAACTAAATCTAATATTTTTGAAATGAAAGATATCTAAGAACTCCTAATAACGTTTTCCCACTTTTTTTTAAATCCTGTTTCAGAAAAAAGTCAACCTTTTAAATCTTGTGTAAGATGATTAAACAGATTGTTAATTTTATGTTTTTAGATCTCTATAAAATTGAAATTTATGTAAATTTTATCGTGAAGATTTTTTACTAGTTAAATATTGACCCTTTAATATTAGTAGTTAATCAATTTACGCGTTGATATTCAAGATGAATTATTTATGTGTATATATGTACGTATAAGTTGCGTGTAAGAAGTCATATAGAATACAAATTTATATATATATGTGAATAAACATGCACGTTAGCATTTAATTTGTGACTTTTTCGTCAACAGCTTTGTTTAAACAGATCACAAAAATTTTTAATAATGCAATGCTAAAATTTTGCACATAACTTTATGAAGATATGAAACATCTAATCACTGGAATTGTTTTTGTGTACAGGTCTTATGATTTTCTTTTCTTTTCTTTTTTTTTAATCCTTCAATACGAATCTCACAAAATTCTTCACTGATTTTGTAAAATTCTGAACCCATTCTTTATTTTCTTCTTCTTCTTCTGCATATCTTTGTAATTATGTGTAAAAATAACACATCATTTGAAACCATGGTATATAGATTCCTAAATATTTAATGAAAAGTGTAAATTCATTCTTTTACAATAAGGAATTTTAAGATTATTTTTCTCAAGTTTTCCTTTAAGTAATTTTTGTGCATTTTTAATACTTTGATCACCACAAATCTTTGAATAAAAGTTTAAAATACATGTATAAAAAGATTCATTAATACAAATTTCCTATTTTTTAATATTTAATAGAATTTTCGTAGTACGTTAAAGATTTAAAAATAATCGGTAAAGAAAGTCACATTGAATCATTAATATGTAAATATACATTCAAAAATCGTCTTCATTAAAAAAAAAAAGAAAACCATACAATCAATGGAATTTTTGTTTAAATAAATATTTGGTTTCTTCCTTATGTAATAAAATTTGAAAAATTCTTCCATCTCCCAAGTTTTTTTTTTTTTTTTTTTTTTTTTTTTTTTCAGTTTTTTGACAATTTTTTTTAATTTTAAGTTTGTTTTATTATTATTACTTTTTCAAAGCCAAAATATAAGAATTTTAACAGCAATGCATATTTTAATTTATTCTCTTTTTTTTTCTTTAAATAAAGAAAAGATAAATATGAAGAATTTCTTATACCTTTTTCTGTATTGTTTTAATAAAGAATCTTGCTTTAAAATTTTCAAAAATATGATTATGTTTCTTTTATGGTAGTATAATTAAAAATATGATTTTGAATTACAAATAATTGAAAATATTTCAAAAATTAACTAAATAGCTAGATTTTTAGTATTATTATTATTTAACACCCCACGAGAAATATAAAAATTTATTATCCATCGGTTGATCGCAACTATTTTCTTGGCCTCTCAGAATTATTCTATGATATATGTTATGTTATTTTATGAATATATTATATAATTATTTACATTTTTTCGTTAGATTTAATAAGAATTAAAATTAATAGCTAAGAAAATTAAAGAAATTGTTTTGTATTCCAGAGTAAATAATTATTTTCATAATTTTAATTAAATGGACAAATACTAAATTCAATTTAATTTATTTTTATAAAACTCTCAAAGTTCTTTTTTTTAAAACTTAGTTTCTTTAAAGAAAAAAAAAAATTAAGTAAGTGCCAAAAAAATCACCAATAAAAATATTGTTTCTACGTAATTACATTTTATAAAATATAATGAATTGTTGCTATGCATTATTTCCGTTTCTTTTTATAATACTTTCATACTTTTCATCGTACTCAAAAGTTTATATCTAGTTGAAATAAAATTATGCTTAGTTCCATTAAAATTATCTCTTCGAATAGATTTAAAGAAAAAATAAATAAAATAAATCATTAGTACAATTGTTCATAAGATCTTTTAATTTTGTTTTGAAAATGAATAAATTTTGGTAAACTCCCAATAAAAGTATAGTTTCTATGTAATTACATTTTATAAAATATTACTAATTGTTACTTTGAAAAATTTTAAAAGAACATAGTAATTTAAAATAGAGTGTTTCGGTTAAAAACGAAAAACATATTTTTAATAAATTGTTTCGACATACTTTAGAACCATCAACATTTTATTTACTTTTATTACTTATTTAGGAATTCATTTCAAAATGCATTTTGCAACAAAAATCAATTAAAAACTTTGGGAAAAACTAATTACGTGAATTCATTTGACTTTTAAGCTAAGATTATGATCCCTATGAAAAGATATGGAGGAAATATCGTATGAATGAACCAAAAATTAATTACAGATGCGCGCGCTATACCTAGATTCTCTATTTATTTTTACATATTCTAGATTTTCCTATCTATTTGTTTTGTTGAAATGAATTTCATTCAGTATCAAATATAGACTGTCAAATAAAAATGTTATTGGCTTAGAAGGAAAAATATTAATTATTTTAGCTCAACCATCAATTTAAAGAAATTCTTCTTCTCAATTACCATTTGTTTATGAAAGTAAATGTAGACTTTTCTAAAAATCTACAGATAATATTCCGATGTTAGTATCTGTTCCTAAATCTTGGTTATTTTTCCTATTTGATAATCATAAAGATAAAATTTCTCATTAAAATTTTATAGAGATTTTAACAGTCATTTTAATAACCAAACAGATTAGAAGAACTTGCGCTATTTGTATGTATGTATCAAACATTGCATGATGATGTGACTCATTTTAAGGTATTATAAATAATCTCTAAAAAAAGAGTTAAGGTGTTAGTTTTCAGGTGTTTAACGATCAAATTTGTTAATTAGTATATTTGAAATTATCTGGTGTGTCACTCACACGACTTTCTCTTACCCTGAAATTTAATACTATAAATACAGGTTGCAGATTAAGAGGTAAGATAACGACTACTGTTATGTAAATCTGTGTTAAACAATTCAAATTAGGCTTCGGAAGAGTTTTATATGGTAATTAGTTCTGTGTGAGGGGGGGGGTCTACCACCTCCTCAATCCCCCGTTTCATTAATGCACCTACATCTATATAGAATTTAATTCGGCTATTAAAAAATAATTCTGTTTTAAAAAAATAATTTATTAAAATTATTATTTAAAAAAAATGACTTTTATGATAATGTAGACGATTTCCATATTAGAGAAGTAGTATAACACTAAATATCCAAAAAAAAAAAAAAAAAAGTTCATTTTATTCTTAATATTTAAAAAAAAAAAAAAAATCGATTTTTTTTCTAAGTTTTTTTTGTTAAAAGTAAAATCGATGGTTCAACCATTCGTTTTAAAGGTATTGGCGAGCTCTTTTAAAAGATACCGTTCATGAAAATTTACTCCCCTCGAGGGAGGCGAGGCTCCTACATACACAATTTTTTTTTCCCTATTGACTATCTCTATTACAAAAATATACATTCGTTTCATTTGGTTTAGTGCAGTCTATAGATGTTAAACTCTACTTACCTGCAATTTCCCCCATAGACGTAATGTATTTGAATACTTTTGAGTGTTCCTGTACACGAACCATTTGCTTGATCTTAACGAAAAGTTTAGTGTAGCATCCTTATATGATACACATTTAGAATACCAAGTTTTAACTTTCTGCCACAATTTGTTTTTGAGATATGCAGACACACACACAGACACACACAGACACCATTTGCTAAAAACATGATTTTCGTATTCAGGGGACCTCAGAACATGTAAATATAACAAAAATTCGCGTTCGAAAATTTGACCCAAAAACAATACTTTCTCTACCTTATGGGTAAGAGAAAGTAAAAAGCTCTAGTATAATGCCTTAACATACTAAATTTTATCCTACATTGTCTGGAAATGACTTTTCCTGCGCATCTACTTTGGTTAAAATTCCTGTGAATTTTGTGATGATAACTCTTTGATTATTTTCATATTTGAAACAGATTTAGTTAAGAAAACGCAATACCATTTTCAAAATTAATTTCATCTATTAAAACTATTAAAAAAAAAAAAAAAAAAAGTGGCCGGTTTGAAGAGGGCGTATCTGTTATAACTGTCCTATATCCGAAGTTTAGTTTTATGTTATATTTTTCAATTTTCATGCGAATACCTTTAGTTCCCAAATTAATTTCCATGGATTCATTCTGTCTTTTCTATTTTTATCATTATTCAAACTTATTCTTTCGTATCAGTAAGTACATTTCTTTATCTCAAGGAGAGACAAACATTTTCTAAAATACGTTATGCTTTTTATCCCTTCATGGCGTATTTAAATGTTTTTATCACATTATGATTATTTTAATAAATATTCCGTTAAAGAAGGAAAGGAAGAAATGATATATTTTTTTCTGTTACCGTTTCAGTACTAGATTCCAAGTTCCTGTGACCGCGATTGTGACCAACACTGCCCCTCCACCGAATGTGGTAATGCGTGTCCTAGACAGAAGTGGAAGAGATGCTGGTGTAGTTGGACTGGGAGATGAACTCATGCTTCGAATCGAACTTAGAGAACAAGCTAGTAAATTTCTAAATTTGTTTACTATTTTTTTTTTACACCCCTTTTACATTTCTATTTTTAATCTTATTACATTCTTAAAAATTTAATTAATTCAGGGATTATTTTTCAAAAGAAAGAGAAAAATTAATAAATGCAAAAATTTTTTTAAAGAAATGATAACAACATTGCAAAATTATAGCTTAATAATACTAATTTTGTACTTAAAGATCATTTTTGAAAATTTTTTAAGTTTTTGATTTAAATTTCAATTAATTAATTGAAAATTTCCTTAAAAGTACATGAAGGGTTTTTTTAATCATGAGTTTTAAATAGCCTTCATTACATGTAGTTCATAAATACATTATGTTTACAACTAAACAGGATATTTGTGAGAAATACGCATGTAAAATTGTATGTTTCTTTAAATATATACCAGATCACTGAATATATAAATCGAATTGATAACTGCAAAATTAAATTTGTTAATTAAATTTGTGCTGGATAATTTTTAAATGAGTCAAGTCCATTGTAAAATGTGGTTGATATTAGTAACAAGCTTGTTTTCCAATTATCTTTTTGTATATATAAATTTATTTGGATATAATATAATCAAATTTTGTCCTTTCTTTAAATTTCAGGCAGTTTGGCGATATTTGCACGAAATCTGTATGCACGAAGCAAGAACGGAGAATCCCTCTTCCTCATCGACAGTACTGGGTAAGTACTAAAATAAGTATTGAAGTTTTGAGTATAAACAGAAAATATTTAAAAAGGGACAAACTTTAAAATGCGTTAATGAAAACGAAATCAAAGATTTTTGCGTACATGAAAAGAAGATCACAATTGTCTTTCTTATAATCAGAAATAGAGTATACCAATTTTCGTACTAAATCAAGTTTTTATTTAAGCAAAATATTAATTTTAATAATGAACACGTAACATTAGTATTACGCGATTTAACTTTACTTCTGTAAAATGTAGAGGTGTTATAAAAATGTGGGAAATAAGTTTCTAGGAAATATTGAGCTAATTGTTCTATATTCCGAAAAGTAATAAGTAATGACCGTAAGAATGAATAATGAATAAGTAATAAGTAATAATGAATAAGACCGCATACATCAAATAAGTGACTTCATCCTGGATGACGTTTTGAACTTTCTCAATAGCTAGAAATAGTACATTATTTAGAATATTTTTATTCGTTGATTCACTTATTTCAAGAAGCAACGTAGATATCACGTCATTTCGATAGTTAGTCGTCAGATGAATGTGAGCTTTTCGGGATAACGAACAGTTTCTAGGTCCCAAAACCTCATACATGAGACTCTATATTGTATTGAAGCTCCCCTTGAAAATATATTTCACAAAGTATATAAAATGTGTCATAAATATCATTACAGCATCTTCATCTGCTTTAAAAAGACGTGAAAAATAATTTTGTGCGATTCAATATAGTTCTGTTCAACATTACATTCTCTCTATTTCTAATCCAATGAACATATTGTTCAAATATTTCTGAATTGTAACGTTTCTAAAAATTAAAAATAACGAAATGAATAAATAAATAAATAACAGCAGTATAATCTGCCAAATTATTATTATTATTATTTTCGAAACATAATGCCTAAAGATTAAAAGTCATACTCATGCTTTAAAAAAGGAATGAGATTGCCTTAAAAACTAGCAACAGTATATTAGTATGGAGTTAACATTTTATCAAAATATTGGTTTAATTTTAATGAATACTTGTTTTAAAAAGGTATTCATTTTTAAAATATTGAATGTTTTTCATTTGAAGAAAGAAGCTTACATAGTAACTCTAGGGGAAAAAAAATTCCTGTTCATTTTTAATGGTTGTTTAAAAACAAACTGTGATGTTTTTTAGAATACCACACTAAATAAATTAAAATAGAAATTATACACTATTTGTATGACAATGATTCTGATTACTACATCATTTACCTGAAAGATAATACGATATTTTATGCTATGTATTCCTTCTTGTTATTATGACATTAAAAAATTCATTAGAGACGCGTACGGACAGAAGACATTTATAAACATAAAAATCACTTAAAATTCAAGTTTGCAAAAGTAAGCTAGAATTAAACTAAAGATAATTGCTTTTGTAAAGAATTCGTTTTGACAATTCCACTAAATAAATTAAAATAGAAATTATACACTATTTGTCTGACAATGATTCTGATTACTACATCAGTTACCTGAAAGATAATACGATATTTTATGCTATGTATTCCCTCTTGTTATTATGGCATTAAAAAATTCATTAGAGACGCGTACAGACAGAAGACATTTATAAACATAAAAAGTACTTAAAATTCAAGTTTGCAAAAGTAAGCTAGAATTAAACTAAAGAAAATTGCTTTTGTAAAGAATTCGTTTTGGCAGTTCCACTAAATAAATTAAAATAGAAATTATACACTATTTGTCTGACAATGATTCTGATTACTACATCAGTTACCTGAAAGATAATACGATATTTTATGCTATGTATTCCCTCTTGTTATTATGGCATTAAAAAATTCATTAGAGACGCGTACAGACAGAAGACATTTATAAACATAAAAAGTACTTAAAATTCAAGTTTGCAAAAGTAAGCTAGAATTAAACTAAAGAAAATTGCTTTTGTAAAGAATTCGTTTTGGCAGTTCCACTAAATAAATTAAAATAGAAATTATACACTATTTGTCTGACAATGATTCTGATTACTACATCAGTTACCTGAAAGATAATACGATATTTTATGCTATGTATTCCCTCTTGTTATTATGACATTAAAAAATTCATTAGAGACGCGTACGGACAGAAGACATTTATAAACAAAAAGCACTTAAAATTCAAGTTTCCAAAAGTAAGCTAGAATTAAACTGAAGATAATTGCTTTTGTAAAGAATTCGTTTTGACATTTCATGACATTTATTTTCAAAGAGAAAGGGGAAATTAGCGAAACAAAATTAAAGAGTTAATATTTGCGGACGTTTTAAAAGTTTTCTTTTTCGTGAAAGATTATTTATGTAAAAATAAATTATTTTATTCCATAACGTTATTCAGACGTCGTTTATTTTGTTTAAAATAGCACGATTTCTTTGTTATCGATAAACGGTAGGCAGGAGGTTATTTTAAAAATTGTACTGTTTAACATTAAATAGATTAAGTACCATTTCTAATGATCAACAAGATTTTTTATTTCTATAAAATACCCAAGCATATTCTTCGACCACATTTCATGAAACCATGGAAGCATCTGCGCAAGTGCTAACTCAACGAGTCCAATGCTAAAATAGGGGTGAGAGTGATCTGACTCAGAGAAAATTAGCAATAACACAGAGCGCGAAATTACTGGATGTTTTCCAAATTTAAAACTGTCAGTCAAGCTTTCATCCCTCCAACATTTTGGACTCGTCCTCACTGCTATTTTAGGATATGTGGCTAAACTGTATTTCCTTAAGTAATATTGCTTAAACCAGTTACGTTATAAAATGAAAATCAACTTTACTCAGAGAATAAAAATAGAATTCTTCTTCAAATTATTTTATAAACACCACAATTATGTATATATTATATGTAAATGAGCCAAAATGTAAGAATATTAAAAATAATAATAAAAAAAAATTATAATTGTATTTTTTTAAATAAATATATATTGTCAGTTAATTATTTTACTTAAATCTTGGTATACATTCTCTTAATTTCATATATTTCTATTAAAATCTCCCCCCCCCACTCCCCTTATCAGCTGTATTATACAACAATTTGCATGCATTATTTATATGGTAAAATAAATGATATTCTCTAATTATAAAATACAATACACTTGTAGTTTTACAGAATGTTTGTAAATAATTTAGAATGTGTATGCATTTTTTATTATCATAATTTATTTTCAAATGACTTTTTTTTTTTTTTTTTTTTTTAATGTTATTTTAATATAATTTTCTATGAATTTTATGAGATTCTCACACATTCTTGATACCTAATTAGTACAATTATTATCTTTTAATCTGGCATATTTAGTACTTTTGATAACGGGATTTCTGTGAAACTTGTATTAGTTGAATTCATTTTCATAGTAATCATATATATTTTATCTTTTAAAGTAATTCTTTCTTCCCTTTAAGGTACCTGCCTACCTTTAAAATGCAATTTTCGGTCAAAACTCCGATTTTCTATTTTTGGTTTAGTATTAAAGCCTGGCATTTTAGCTTTCTAAATATTCAATAATTTCAGTTTGAATTTTGTTTCTATCTTGCTTAGAACTTGAGTTACAGGCATTTTAATATTAGTCACTCGCAAGTTCTTGAGATCGGAAGTGATCGTAAATGTTTGTTTACATAAATATTTTAGTCAATATAAGCATCAAAATTTGTTACTGCATATAAAATGAATTAAAAAGAAAAATAAAAAACTTTGAAATAAATCAGGAACTTATTAAAATTATTTTTATTTAATAGGTAAAATCTGGTTTTTAATTATGTTTTCTGCTTTTTCTCAAAATGAGATTTTTAACATTTTGCTTTATCGCAAAACATCATAACTCCATCAGTTATAATTGACACCTTATGAAACTTTGACAAATACTCTAGAGGAGTTGCTTTAGGAATTGAACTACGGCAATGAATCTAACTAAATTATTATTATTATTATTATTATTATTATTATTATTATTATTTTGTCGATAGAAGTTATGAAAGGTCATGATATTTTCAGCATGTAAAATGTTATCTTCTCTAAAATATTAAATTACATAGTTATAGTTTTAAGAATAGTTTACTCTCTTAAGGACATTCCAACAATCGAAATAAAATTTACAGTATAAAATTATCTTTATTTGCATTTAACTTATAATGTTTTGAAAAAGTGCTTTTTTTTATTATTATTATTGCAAATTTTATGTATATTTTGAGCCTAAATATCAAAATATTTTAAAATTTGCATATTTTTTCATGTTATTCACTGTTTTTTAACTATATTCTATTACGTAATGCACATACACAGGCAATTTTTCAATTATTAAAAAAAAAAAAAAAAAATCGCCTCCGACAGTAAGCCTTAAATATTTTGTGATGCACCTACTTATCAATGAAAATATAGTCATTAAAAGATTGTTAACCCCTCCCCCTCTATGTTAATCTAAAGCCACCTTTATTATTATTATTATTACTATTTTGCTTTTACTTTTCTGGAAATTCGACACATAAAACTTTTCATAAAAGTGTTAATAAAAAAAGTAAAGCCTAAATAAAATAAAATGATACTAAAAAAAAAAAAAAAAAAAAAAATTAAAGAACACGCTTTTATAGAAATGTGAACTAAAAAGCACAAAATATCTATCTTAGTATTAAAATGCAGGGTAAGGGAAAAGCGTGTGAGTGACACACCATAATATTTACATACATTTAAATCTTTAATTAAAATAATTTAGAATTAAACAAAAACCATTTTTAGAAAATCTCCCCTGACTGGGCTCGAACGCTAGACCTTTAGGTTCGTAGCGCGGAGCTATACCTCAGAGCCACAGCGTTCACGTAGGGAAAGTCTTTTTTTTACAATATAGATTTTTTGTTTTCTCCCAGAGCGGTTACAAACATACATACAGGTGAAGCTAATAAAAGAGTGTTAAAAGAGAGAGAGAGAGGAGGGCAGGGGGGGGGGGGCTTAAAAATGTTGAAACTGGTATTAATAATCACTTTCTAAATAAAAATAAATAACACAAACACACTATAGCTTATTTGCTGTCGATTGTTTTCTGAAAAAGGTATATGACCATAGACTTTTATAAAGCATTAAAATCGAAAACTTCCCCACATAATTCTACTTACTGGATAATATAATTTTCTAATTATTAATGCAAATAATAATTAAAACTGAAAAAAAAAAAGTGTACTGGGTAGCTTTTCCTTTCAAATTGTTTTAGTAAAGTATTATACGTGATATGGACAAAATTTAGATTTTATCGAGAGTAAATATGTTTATTTTTAAGACTATTTAAGGAAAAAAGAAGGGAACAATTGGAAGAGAATTTCACAATTAAATGCTGTTAATTTTCATTATTAACAATTGTTTAATAACTATTATTAATGAAATAGGAATGCTCATGAAAATTACTAAAAATTTCGCAGTTATATTAGTATTTATTACAGTATATTTATTATTTATTATAGTATATATTATTTATTATAGTATATTATATATATTATTATAGTTTTTATAATCTTTTGTAAAAATATGTACTAATTAAAAATTTTTATTTAGTTGTTTTTAAATTTATGCTGGTTACTAAATTGGTTGCACAAAGAAAATATTTTTTTTAATTAAAAATATGGGAAAAAAACATATAAAAACATTTACCACAAATGCAATAGCAACACTAGTAAGTAAAAAACTTTGTATACAAACACCATAAAATGCAGAAAACTAGCAATAGTTGTTTAAAGTAGCACAACGCTTCATAAAATGAAGAAAGAACTCAAAAAAAAAAAAATAAAATAAAATAAAAGTCTAAAAAAAGAAAAACTACAGAAAACTGTAGATAATCTGAAGGTATTTGGAACAATAGCAAGTTTAGGTGGGGGGGGGGGGGGGGGATTACCTGCAAATTTTTTGCTTCCAAACTGCAGTTTGTTACATTGTTTGATGGTCTGTTTAGACATATTGTTTGGACGAAGAAATAGTTTTTGATTCATAAATTCAGTTAGTTAATGACGATGTATACTACCAAAATAGAGTGAGAAACTTTCGATATCCTTTCAAGCAAATGGCCACAATCGCGTTGAGACCCAAAAATCCAAGCTGAGTTTGCTGACTTGAAATGTTTTATTTTACTTAAAATCTTGGCAAAAATATTCCAGTGTTTTTACTTGTTATGGTTTCATAAACCTTTGAGCCGATACGAACTACATAACTTCCTTTTCAAAGAGCACATCTGTTCTTTCCTACAAATGACAACGCCAGAAAAACTAATTCTATTGTATATTATGCAAATAAAATACTTTTCGAAGTATCTCGTTTCATGTGGTAATTGAACAAAAAAGAAATTTTAAAAATCTACTATATAATTTTCAGATTTGGCCAAAAAAAAAAAAAATAAATAAAAATAAAAAATAAAAAAAATAAAATAAAATAAAATAAAATAAAATAAAAAAAAATAGAAGAAGAAGAAGAAGAAGAAGGAGTAGTTTGTACAAAACGAAATGCCTGTTACTATTGCTAAAATATCATTACATTCATTTTTTAGGAGAACGTCTCACCTATCGTCGACAGCAATCAAAACCCGTGTTATTCTATATACTCATTACTTAATACATATTTTTCAATTACATTTTTCTCATTCACAAAATTTACAACATTTAAAATTACTCTTTTTTCTCAAAATTGATCTTTTCAATTTTCAACCATATGTTTTGAAGCTATAAAATGCAAAAAATGCACTTAGTCAAATTTTCTCATAGAATAACAAAATGTTTGGCTGCCAGCGACGACAAGTAAAGAGTACCCTCAAAAGTATTAGTGATAAGATAAGAAATACTGTAAAAGCTTGAGAAATTGGTGAATCTTCGTTTAGTTTTGAATTTTTATTTTGTTTTCTATACAGATGCCCTACGGATCCCAGCATTTTTCCAGCCCTCAGTTTGGACGCCCGGGACCGCAAGTCCCTTTTCGCCAATTTCAAGGCTTTCAGGTTCCCTTCTACTGGACTCGTCAATTTCGAAGTTCAAATTCGGTTTTGCCAGGACCAATGCCAAGCGGTAAGTAATATTTATTTGCGTTCTTTATAATTATCAATCCGGGTAATCTGAATCATTTTTAAATGTTCATGGAAAGAAAAAAATCGTTTCAGATTAATATAATATAAAAGGCACTTCTGTAAGCAGTACACTGAGGGAAAAAAATATATATATATATACCGTCTTCATTTAGAATGAATAAGTGGTCATTTTCTAAATCCCTCAACTAGAAATATAGATTTCCGAGCTATGTGCTTAAGGCACGCCTATAAACTGAATATATGGAATGATCGAGAATTTCTTGTCTACACATTTCTAGATGGGGAAACAATATTCTGAATCTTTTGTATTGCAAGAAATTCTCGCTTGATGTTTTAGAATTGGATAAACCAAGATTATAGTTCCTGAAACCAGCCTCTTGTATTTGCATTTATTTGCAGAGATTTTTAAATAACTTTGTCCTCGAAAATATAGGCAAACGTTCTAGAATTCTAATAGGGGTTTTTAGAACTCGCTTTCAAAAAGGACTAGAATTTATAAGGATGACATGGAACTATTTTTTCTAGAGCCACAATTTAGATTCTAGATGTCAGTTACAGAATTTTTTCTCAGTGCACATTTTGAAGTTTTTAGAAAATATTAATTAATTAAGTTCCTAATGTCTACTGATTAGATTTTAAAAGGAAATTTTATTTTGCTGGTAGAAAATTAATCAGTCATTAAAAATTTGAAAATATAATGAAAAATTCCACTTTACAGTATCTGCATTAATCAAAGCGGCAAAAGGGACAGGTAACTGTTTGAACATTATGTACAGATTGAGAAGGCTAATATGCAACAGAAATCTCAATTATTGTTGTTGTTGTCGTGTGCCACTCGGAAATTCCGAGCCCCGGTAGTGGAACTAACCGGATTTTTAAGGCATTAGGGGTGCGTCTCCCGTTATTAGGAGCGTCTCAAGGGAGGAAGTACGACTTTAGCTCTAGAAGCTGGTGAAAGATGGCAGCACCAGCAAGACAACAGGAACTCGAATTTTGATCCAGATCAAAGCGAGTTAAACCCATGTTCCGGTAACCCCAGGGGTATAATTTTTGATGGAAACTTGGAGGACTTTGCGACCACGACGGAATTTAACGTGCACCAGTCGACATTGGCGTACACGGCGGTCTTCGGCCGGCTCGAGAACCGAACCCGCAATCTTTCGATCACGTACTCGCTGCTCTTACCGACCGGGCTACCGCGGCATATCTCAATTATTGTAAAATCTTTTAATATATCTTAAAGAGAAAATAGTCTATTTTACAATACATATTTTAATTATCGATAATTTAGTCTAGTAAAATGAAGAATCGATCTGCATTTAGAAAATTGTAAGATTCAAAAGAATATTAATTAATAATAATAATAATAAAATTACTACGTTATATATTTCAATTCTTCTACTAAAAATACCTACTTCTTTTTTTTTTTTTTTTTTTTTTTAAATGTTTACATTTTAAGCAAAATTAGTATTAATAATAATAAAATTTATTTTAATATATAAACTCTTCTGAAAATAGTTTATCACATTTTAAGTTTTAAAAACTGGTGCATGCTGAAAATTAGTTTTATTTCAGTTTTATTACAATTTTCATTCACGTATTCAATCTTAAAAACATAAAATATGGAAAGTTATAACCCAAGATGCTTTTCTGTAGCATAAAAGCTATTTAAAGTTTACATATGTCTTGTCTTGATAGTTAGGGATTTCATCTTGCAATCTATCAAAATACTACATAGCAATCACATGTAATCTTTCGGAAAATTCATTCAGATTGCTGCTGACAAAAATGTTCTTATGGTTTTCTAGAACATGCTATCAAAAAGAACACGATAGAAACAAAATGGGATTCCATAGAAAATTTTCTTAAATTTTAGAGTTTTTGCCTGATCACTTTTGAATACTCGGGAATTCGTATGAGATAGTTAGTTTAAATTTGTATGTGAAATTTTAATATAAAGTTAAATTGTAGAATTTACCAAATTAAAAACATTTATATGTGAATATATTATATAAAATTAATTTAAAACGGAGGTATTAGTTAATTTGCTATGTGTTTAGTGTTTTACTACTCTGTTTAATTTAAAAAATCATGCGCGATAAAAATAAATACTACATGCAGTCAAATGTACTTAATGCGATCATCTACTTAAATAAACATACAAGTACTTCGCAAAAAATAATCTATTTTCCAGTTCATATTTGTGAATTCTGAAGTATTATAATTTAAAAAAAGTACAACCAAATTATTATACAAAACAATTATCAGTAACACTTATACAAAACTTTCATAAAGCCTTCAGGCTGATCGCTTTTTTTTTTTTTTTTTTTTTTTTTTTTTTATTATTATTATTATCCTTTTAAAAACCGCTTTGATTATTCGATCAAACTATTACTTTTAAAAGCATTTTTCAAACACCCTATTAATAAAAAGAAAAAAACCTTTTTAAATATTTTCCTTTTATTAGAGCATTCTTTTTTTCACAAATCATTAAGAATGTATATGTATTTTTTTTAATACTGCCTTTCTCATAGTCTCACTTTGTAAGCGTTTTCTTAACAATGTATTCAGCATTTTTGGATAGGTAAAGTAAATGAATATTTTTTTTTCCTTACAACCTCTAAAGAAATTCAATAAATTTGCCCAAGGAAAGAAATTTTAAAGACGAGAGTTTTTTTAATGTTAATTCCAACTCATTTCATTTTTATTTCAAAAATTAAAGGACAATAATATATTTAAAGAAAATGTACTAATTATTCACACTTTTTAATTTTTTAAACCAGATTTGTTTATATAAAGGAGATATTCCGCAGTTTTTAAATAAATAAAGATATACGAGTATATGTAATATTTTAATAGTATAATGATAAAAAATAAATAAATAATAAAAATAAAAATAAATAAAAATAAAAATAAATAAAAATAAAAATAAATCTTTATTTGAAATTAATAAAAATTGTATATAACAATATGACAACTAAAAATTCCATATTGAGAAAAGCGTATACCGTTAATTACTGTTGAAATATTAAAGTTGATTAAACCCCTCAATTCTAATCTCACCTTAGATCTTGATCATTTTTTTCTGAAGAAACAATTTCAAATTATAATTTTATTTTTAAATCCAATTTAATGATATTAATATTACTTAAAATTTACTAATATTAAAAAATAACAAGATCACATGTTTAAAAACGCATGATTTTTCTTTTAAACTAATAAATTCGTTTTGTTTTGCTTATATTATATAATTTAATTTTAAAAGTGTATTTATAAACAGGTTTTAACTTTTATTTTTATAATTGTGGTATTGCAAGCAATTGTTTTGCATTGGTTTGTTATTTTGTCCAGAAGCATCAAGAATATATTAAATATTTTATCAGAACTATGTACATTAACAGCTTTAAATGCTAAGTTATAATGACTGATAGACTAAAATTCATTAATTATTCATTAATTATTATTATTTTATCAGAACTATGTACATTAACAACTTTAAATGCTAAGTAATAATGACTGATAGACTAAAATTAATTATTTATTCATTCCTTATTATTATTATTATTTGCTGAGAAATAATTTAAATCCTTCTTCATCAGATTTCATGTTAAAACCTGATTTTTGTAGAATTGCATTTTCGTATTTCGAAGTGATCAATACAGAACTGTTTATTTCAGAGTTTTCATCGTAGTTGTGGCAGATTTTAGTGCACGTACAGTCGGTAACAAAAGTCTCCGAACACTAACAAAAATTCCTATATAAAAAAAAGTACACTTAATACAGTTTTGTTAAATAAATCCTTGTCGAATCCTGTTCTTAGTCAGTCTAAACACAGGATTCGACAAGGATTTATTTAATAAAACTGTATTAAGTATACCTTTTTTATATAGGAATTTTTGCTAGTATTCGGAGACTTTTGTTACCGACTGTATATAATCTTCCATAATATTGTATATATGGACTTTTGATTGGTGAGTAAGAAAGGCAAGTTGCAATTTCTGTTCATATACGCACACCTAAAAAAATGAAATGCTGACAATTACATGTATTTTTTATGCAAAATTTCTGCTTATTACTATTGTTATTATTATTATTAAGTATTATTATTACTATCACTATAAGAATTCAGTCGAGCTTTCAGACCAATGTCCTACATAACTTTAACATAAACTTTAAAATTAATTGAAATATTTGTCTTTTCTTTAACCTGGTTATTTGTGTTTATATTATATATGGATCGCGCTTACCTCTATTGTACTATTATAAAAATTATTTGAATATTTATAGGTACGATGTTCCAATAATGTTGAGTCCTACGGAAGAAAAAAGAGAGAAGTTGACACTACAGGACGTGACCAAAGAACAACAACGTCATTTTCATTCAGTAGCGAATTCCCAGCAGATAATAGTACTCATTCTTCAAGTACAAAAAATATCCAATCCATTTATACAAAAGATATTGACAGTCACTTTAGACCGACTCCATTATCAAATTTTGGGACAAAATCTCCATATAACGATGCTACACCTTTGCGAAATTTTGGTATTCATTCTTATAATAACAACATTCCATTATCTCAAAGTAGTGAAAACCCATCAAATGATACTTCTTTTGCTTCACGCGGTAGACCATCTAGTTCCCTTACAGGAAAGAACAGAACGTCAGTTAATGTTACTGAAGTCTATGGTGTATTTAGAATTATTAGTTCAACAGCTTCACCGTTTTCTGAAAACATGCCTCGTATTCCTCTCAGAAAGAATAATTGGTGGGCACCGCCAGCTCCAGAAGCTAATTTCTATGGTAGAGGAAACAACAATCGAGATACCTCTTTTAATATTTCATCGGATCGGTTTTACCAGCAAAATAATAGGGAAATACCTAACAGAAGATCACACCAAACTGCACATGGTCTGGATAATATTAGTCAACCAAGCTTTATAGTATCTGTTCTTCCTCATAGACAAAATAATGCGTCAGATAACAAAGTGCTCGGAAGAGTCCCGACTGAAAGTTCTCAAATGAAAATTCCTAAAACCAATATACATACGGCGCCTCACCGTTACAGACCAGAGTTTACAAACAGACCAGGATCTAATTCGGCAAATAACTTAAACAGAAGTATGCATTCTAAAAACAGTGTAACATACAATATTTCTAGGTCAGACATCATACAAAAAGATACTCAAAGAAAATTTAATAAATTTTCGAATAACGTTGCTTCTAACCGACGAACTCATAACAATCATTATTATGCTTACAACACAAATGCACCAAAGCATAGAGCTTCGGACATGACTCATCGCTGGTCCTCTAATCATATTCCAGATGAAGTTCACTCATCTCTCACAACACCAGAGTTAGTCATCTCAACTACAGGACCAGTGCCAGATGAATTACCTTTGTCACTTGCTATCATGGTTGGTGAAGATCCAGGTGTTGATTTGCCTTCTTGGAAGTCTAACACGAAGCACATTACAGGTGAGTAAAATATATATAAAAAATCAATTATTATTTAGTTGAACGTATTTCCATAATTTTATTCATTGTCATTATAATTTAGATTATTCGGATAATTTTCTTATTTTTATTGAAGAAAGTACTTGATTCTATCTTTTTAAATAACTCAATTGTTTATAAGTGTTAGATCTGAACAAACTCAAAAGATTTTTCGTATAATTTGTACTTTTTTTTAGAAGTTACATTTGAATCTGTTAACATTTAAACACAGCCAGTCGACCTAATGGATGATTATTATTCCCTGGATAAAATTACCATAAAGTTAAATGCTAAATATTCAATTAGAATATATTTTTAACTCAAATTATCAAGTGTATATATATATATATATATATAGATGCTATTTATTTAAACTTATAATTTTTACGTGTTATTATTTTAAAACCAGAAAATATAAAAATATAATCTTCTATGTAAACTTCAGATATATAATGTTATTTAACTAGCAATATTTTAATTTCAAAATGAGCAAATGCCGAGCATAAACTAAAATGATGTTAAATAACATGAAACGTGGCTTGTAAACGATAAGAAAGGAAGATAAAGTTCTTCTCTTAGCAGTTTCTGAAAAATGCAAAGTTTTTGTAATAACTTCGACGATGTTACTGTGAAAAGTCCATCCTTTGACAAACTAATCTATTAGCATAAAGTTCTAATGTTAAATCTATGATTAATTCTTTTAAAATTGTTCGGTTTTAGACGGGATAAATAAGCTTAACGGTGAACTGCTCCTAAAATTTTTATATTCATTTAAGACACATATTCACGGCTAAAAAATTTCTTAAATGTATATACTATGAATGTTTATTAAAGTTTGTTAAAGTTATAGATAAGTAATTTAACAATTTTAGTAATAGTGTCTTTAAAAAAATCTGAATAAAATAAATTTATACTCTCAAAAGTGCTTTTATATTTACCCTTTTATATTTACCCATCTAACTACATGAAAAAGTATCCACGAAACAGTATGTAACGGAGAACTAGACATCACTTTGACTCGGTAGTTTTACTACCGCGTAATACATTTAAACAAACAACCAAAAAACCAAAAAAATGCAATAGAATTGTAGCTATTTAGTCTTTTTGAATATGTTTTTAGAAGGAATGCAATAGAATTTTAAATTACGGACGTAATCGAGAAGCTTTCAGCTTGATGCTCTAAATATGGTAATGTATGCATTCGCGAATCTGTGCAGATTCATTATAACCACAATTTACCTCAAATGAAAGGGTTGGCTTTTAAGATCCTTAAATAATAAAAAAAAAATTAAAAAAAATATATCTTGAATCTTCAAATAGCTTAATATTCGAATACACTCCACTTATCAATGTTATAAAAATCCCTTAAGGATAAGCTTTACTTTTGCGAGGTATATCTCTTTAATTTTAAATACATTTTAGAAGATCCTCGAGGATTTTAAATTTCTTACAATGACTTATGTTTAGAGACTTATTCGATAACATTCAGAGGGAGTAATTACTTTGATATAAAATAAGTGAAGTGGACTTAAAAGACTTGAGGGTAAGTGGTACTCCTCTTTCCTGCATTTACATTCATTATGAAAACTCATTTGGTTTTAAGAATTCCTTGAACCATGATTGTCAAAGGAATATTCACAGGGCATAGATAATTCAAAGAAAAATAAAGAATGAAGAGCAAAGTAAGAATGACGATTTGTATTAGATAATAGGCTTAAATTACATTGATGTACTTTAATGAGAAATACGAATTTTTCTTCGAAGGTTACTTTAATTTAAATAAATTAAAACCGATTTCGAACAAAAGAACTATCAAAACGTCGGTGTGACTGTATTTACTTTACTTATTAGTTGGAGATGTGTTTCAGTTTCACCTGGTAAAGGAAATATTTACCAAAGCACTCGTTTTAATTAGGAATGACATTAAAAATGAAGCATGGTGAATTCAAATGTAATGTTTTCAATTAAGTAAAATCTAAAGAAGTCACGAGTTTTAAAATCTAAAAGTATTTATTTTATTCATTACAGTAAATAACTGTACTCGTATAATTATATTATAGCTTGATGCAGAGACAGGAACCTGAAAAATAGAGACATTTTTCTCCTGATAAAATCTATTTTTTAATAACATCGCACTTAATAGCCGAATGCTTTTTGAAGTATTATCTAATTCTCGTAACGGTAATTTTTAAAAATTAAATACTTGAATGCCTTTTGATAAAATTAAACTCCAAATATATAGTACTTATATTAACATTTTTAAGATTAACGTTCTAAATACGTACATTTAGTTTAGTGCTAACGGTTTAGTTAAATTTAAAAAAGGATGCGCATATTATGTTATTTACTTCACGTATTTATTTTGAAAAGTATATTAATTTATAGAACTGTTTTTTATATAATCATAAGCATAAAACTAAGATTGTTTCTAAAAATTTGCAAATTTTTCGCCCATTTTTAAATAAAGTTTGTTAAAACTTAATAGAATATATGTCTTGAAATTTTTTATCGGGTACTACAAAAATTAAAAACTTTTAAAAGCGGGACATTAACTCCCGATTATTTTACTAAATTTGTGGAACGGATGAATTTAGTACTACTGAACTGAATGGAGACATGCAAAGAAGTTCAAAGAATTTTCAAAGCATCAGCGAATTAAAAACTGCTTATTTCGACGTAAAGCAAATCGTCTGAATAGTTAATACTTGGAAGGGTGGAGCTTATTATTCAAATTATGGACAGAGCACATTGATTGGCGTTATGTTTTTATGTTTTAGGAAAATTATTTAAGCTAAAATAACTGGTTAGAGACTGAATCTAAGCCAATGAGATCACTAAAACTTGAATCAATCACTTTAACCGATATTTTACGAATAGAAGCATTTTAATCCTAGATTAGATTTTAGTAAGAATTAAAAACTTTATGGAACTCCCCTCGTAAATTCCTGTTAATAATAATATATTTTATGTTTAAATGAGCTAGCTCTTCTCAATTAGACAATCAGATGCCATACAGATGCCATAGTTTAATAAGTCGGAGCCAAATGACTTAGCAATATCCATAATTATTTAAGCATAGAAGCTTGTTTTTATATTTATATTTATTTTATTTTTGTTTTTATTCTTAAGATTGGATATCAGTCAGATTTCTCCCTTTTTCCTTCCCATGGGATCCCTTCCGCAAAGGATCAAAATTGCGATGGCATGTCTCCGGACCACGTCTAGGGGGAAGTCTCAGACCGTCGATTTTCACTATTTTAACGCATTGCATCATTTGTGCAGATTATTGCATCATCTCATGTACTGATTGCATCAAAATGGTGATCAATGGGTGATTTTAAACTTTTACAAATGACTGTACAATAATAAATAAGCACCTGTGAGGGTTTGATATTTCTCCAAATAGTCTTTCAAGATGACTTTATTCCCAAATAAACAGACAGCAGGAACTTTCCTGCATGCTTCTGTGCCTTAGCCCTCTTGGAGAAGGTGAAACGACGTGCTTCCACTCTTTATTTCTTTCCATCTTTGAACGATTTGTCGATAGTTATCAGGAGACCAAAAATACCGTCTTCGTTTTGCTCCATAAAATTCCACACTTTCTTTGACAGGTCGCGTCACATTTCTTCTCTGGAAGTGCGTCAGCAGTCATGGCACCCAGCATGCTTTTTCTGTTGCGGTCAAATCTTGCAAACGAATTCCTATTATCCAACTGAATTGATATTGTGCGTACTTGCGCAACTCCGATGAAAATGCATGTTCAAGCAGCAATAGACTTAGAAGAGTGGGCCAGTTGAGAGGGACTCTGTATTCTCAATACGGATAAAGAATCTTATTTCGAATCTTTTAGATTAAATTGTTTTTGCTGTAAAATTGATAAAATTTGAATTTTAAATTTCAAAACTCTAGGAAAAAAAAGTGGCAAACTTCCATATTCGATTGAAAACATAAACATTTCATTTCAAAGGATGGTATTTACACAATAAATATCCAACTAATATACTAAATAAAAGGAAAATGATAAATATTCTATCATAACTTGAAGTCAAATTTGTTTTCAAATGTCTAAATAAAGTGTGTGATATAAGATACTCATATGTTGCAGCGAAATGGATTTCATATCTGTCATCCTTGGCGGAAAAAAAACTATCGCCAAATTATCTGGCGAACATATTTAATTCCTTTTAAAAATCATGGCTATTTTAACAACTTATATTAAGAGAGTAATGAATAATATGAAACAATATTTCATACCAATACATATTACGAATCTTTACCCACTTTCTATAATATGATTGAGTTTAAATTTCCATTACTTGTGTGACTTCGATCATAATACATACTCAAGCATAGTAACAAATTTCATGAGAGGGCCGTGAACTTCCAACTCCAATTAAAAATTTTATTTGGAATTTTAACCCACATCTTATCATCCATTTAAGTTTAAACTTTGCATTCAGGTACAATATTGATGAAAATACATTATCAAGTGGTACCAGACTTTGGAGAGTCTGGAGATCTTAAGCACCAAACTCAGTTGAAACTTACTACTTTTCGGTATAAAAGCAAGTTTTTAAACATTTTTAAATTCAGGTACAATATTGATGAGAATACATTATCAAGCGGTACCAGACGTTGGAGAGTCTGAAGATCTTAAGCACCAAACTCAGTTGAAACTTTTTACTTTTCGGTATAAAAGCAAGTTTTTGAACATTTTTAAATTTATGTGGCATAATTATATATATATGATTATGTTACAATTTTTAAAGGGTTAATAAGAATGTGAATATTATTAAAGAATGAGTAAAAATAATGTTTAAATCTAAAAACTAGCAATTTTCAAATATTTTTTATCTCTAAATTAATTTAAATTTTATTTCATAGACAACCTCTGATATCTCTCAAGGAAAATAGGTCCTATTGAATTCACACAGTCGTTCTATTTAGGTGTTTGTTTTATAAATACTCAGGAATTAGAAATATAAATTAATGTCTAACCCTTATAATTATACGATTTTGCTTTTCAGAGCGAACAATATCTAATCTCACCGACAGTCAAAATCCATGTTATTCTATAGGTAAATTGTGTCTGCAATTACTCATTACTTAATGTACCATTTTAAAATTCCATTTTCTCATTAAGAAAATTCACAACCATTTAATTGGTACTCATTTTAGAAAAAACGATTTTTCACTTTTTTAATATTTTATTTCCTACCTAAAAAAAAAAAAAAAAAAAAAAAAAGCAAAAAATGCATTAACTCAGAAATAAAATATTAAAAAATAAAATAAAAAATAACGAGTACTTGTTTACTGGTTGTAAATTTCCTGAATCTGAAAACAGAATTTAACAAAATACATTACATAATGAGTATTTGTGGGGAAAAAAATTCCCGTATTATGTATTACATAGACCTGTTGGCGGGGATAAGTATTTAATAAAAGAGCACCACATAACTGGCGTTGTAAAAAATATTACTCACAAACTTTGAATAAACACCATAAAATGCAATAAACTCGCAACAATTGTTTCGGGTCGAAAAAACACACGACCCTTCATCAGGCGAATAAAGTAAGCACGTGTGCTGCACTGCAGCACTGCAACACTTTCGAAATCGTTTTTGAAGAATTTTATGTGTAAACTGCCATTTAATGTCGTCATTTCGTTATTTAACTTTAAAATTATTTGACATACATTTTTAGTTTTTGTAGATCTTCAATTTTTTTTTTTTTTTTTTTTTTTTTTTTACATTTTAAAATGTGTTTTTAATTAATTCATTGGAACAAAAGTAATTGTTAGTTAAAATTATTGCTATTTATCAATTACAATATCTTTTAATGATAACGTATAATTCTATTATATAACTATTTTACTAGATATTTGTTACATATACTTGTACATACACACACACAGGGTGTTCCAAAAGTCCCACATCTCCCTCCTAACTCGAAAATGAGTTGGAATTGTGAAAAATGGCGTAACACATATTCAATGAATTCAAGCGGGACCTCTTTGATGAGAAAAGTTTGGGCATTGGGGGGGGGGGGGGCTAGGGGTCTGTAGGGAGGGCAACTTTAAAATTTGAAATATGAATTGTGATATATCCCTGGAAACGTCTCTTCAAAACAATGAATTTGATATAAATAGTTTCGTCCTACGTTGATTATTAAAGTAGATACATTAGTTTTTAGACTTTTGAAATGTGAATTTTATACTTATGTATCCCCCTTTACTAATGATTGCAGGACAAAACTATTTATATCAAATTCATTGTCTTGAAGAGACGTTTCCAGGGATGTATCACGAGATATACCAGCCCATTTAAAAATTTAAAGTTGCCCTCCCTAGCAGTCCCCCTGGTCCCTCTAGACCCAAACTTTTTTCACCAAAAGAGGTCCCTCTCGAATTCATTAAACACATGTGTCACCTATTTTTCTCATTCCGACTCATTTTCGAGTTAGGTGGGGATGTGGGACTTTTGAAACACCCTGTATATATGCTATGATTCCGTTTCTTCCTCACTCTTCCATTACTATATTTATAATGTAATATTCACTAGTATGTTTCCAAGATTAATTAAGGTGTAAATTGTTATATAAATACAGTGGTTGAAGAGTCAAGGAAAACAGCAGAACCATACTTAGTATGTATGTATTGTGTATACATTTACTGCGTATATTGAAAGCGTATATTTAAAGCATGTATTTAATATATTTTCTAGAAGAAGACATTGATGCTGTGAACCTTGTGTGCACATCTGTAACTACCATTGCTGCTACAGCTGTGACACTTTCTTTAGTACATGTGTTGGGAGTAGCCGGAGCTTATTGCTGCTTCAAATGGCATCGGAGAACAAAAAGGAAGAAAATTCTTCAGAGAAGTTTAGAACATCACGGTCCAGCATCTTCTGCACAAAGGACAGCTTTGCATCCACCCGCTCGAAAAGTGGATGACCATCGTTCATATTACGCAAAACCAGAAGTGTCGTTTAGAAATGTGTACGGATCCTATGAATCTCCTCCATGAGTGTCAAAGAATTAAGGTTATTAACACTTTCATGACCGCATGTTTTTGACTTTTTGACAGTAAGGTCCACCTGTGGGCGTTATTCTGTCAAGTTGCAATATTTCAGAACAAAATTTTCTGTATTCACATTTATATTACAAATGGATATACATTATAATTATAATCTTTCTTATCAAAGTATTTGTATTCACAGTATATTTCATTGCAAAAATGTGAATATTGGTTATCTACGTAAGAAATAAATAACATACAAATTGCGAAAGAAACGCCCACTGGTGGAGTTAGAGATTTCCAAATGACGTGAATCCACGTCTACGGTCGCGAAAGTGTTAAGAGCGGACAATATCTAATATCGCCGACCACCAAAGCTTATGTTATTTTACGGAAATTTATTTCCACAATTGCTTATTACCTTCTTTTACTTAAATTCCGTTTTAAGATTAAGAAAATCTAGAACTGTTAACCCTTTAGTAGTCGCTAGTTGTTCGATTCGCCGCCCATCCCTTCAGTGTTTATTCAATAACCACCAAAATTTTTTAGAAGTGGCATTTGATACACATAATTGACGATTATTAGAGTCGATTCGCCTTTTATGTATACCAAATGCCACTTCTAAAAATTTTTGGTGGCTATTGAATAAACACTGAATAGATGGGCAGCGAATCGACGAACTAGCGGCTACTAACAAGTTAAATTAGTACTCATTTTTTAAAATTTATTATTATTATTATTATTATTATTATTATTATTTTAATATTCTATTTTTGAGTTTAAAAACTAATTAAGTCTATTTTTCGCATCTTTTAGCTAGAAAAGTAAAACATTAAACAATGTGAAAAATCAATTTTTCGAAGACGCATAATAATTTAATATTTGTGAATTTTCTGAATGTAAAAACGTATTATATATATATATATACATTAGGTAATGAGTCATTGAGAAAATAAAGTTTCTCATAGATTACAATTGGTCTAGGCTGTAAATGAGATAGATTAGCTATTGTTCTCTCTTAATGTGTCTGGTAAAATACCTTTGATGTGTTAAATGAATAGCCATGAGTAAAGCTTCTAACACTATTTTCAAATGTGAAAATTATATTTCCATCATTTATTTATTTTCAAGTAGCGATATAAAGAATGCTATCCTATTATAAATATATTACTATATAATTACATTAAATAATTTATTAATGTCAGCTGTCCTCTGATATAGCTCTTTTTTTTTTTTTTTTTTTTTTTTTTTTATCCTATTCTCTCAACAATAGCTTGAGACAAGGTAAAAGATGTAAATAGATTTTTATCGTCTTCTTAAACGTAGATTTGAAGCTTTTTTAAAAAAAAAAAAACAATTTACTCTTTTTAAATTAAGGCTCTTGTCCTTCACTTTAAAGCAATATTTTCATCTCATATGGACTTTCCATTCAATCATTGCATAAAAATATTTTTACCAGTAAATATAACTAATATAGTCCTTTAAATAAATTTATACCTTTGTATGTCATTAAAAACAATTAAGAAATCGGGAATGCACATTAATTCAATAAACTAATCACGTTAAAAATTATGGATTTTTTTTCTTAATATGTCTTATTAAGAAATTAAATATATTAGTTTATTATCTATAATCAAAAACGAAGTAAATAAGTAAACAAAAAAAAAAAAAAAAAAAAAAAAAAAATACTTTTAACTTTTTGTATGAATATAAAATCTTTTAAAATGAACTTTAAATAAATTTTACCATTTTTACGTTGTTGCTGTTTTCTGTAAAATATTCATTATTTTTTGAGAAAACTAACTTCACATGTTTAGTAAGCAATAATTTTCTTTAAATGTAGGTATCGAATGAATACACAGATAAATTAAATAAATTTATATAGATGCAATGTTAAAAATCTTATTAAAAATAAATAAATAAATAAATAAATAAAAAATCCTAATCGTATTAGTTTTTTTTTTTTTTTTTTTTTTTTTTGTTCTTACATAATTTTAAAAGTAAAGAAATAATCACCATTTAATTACTATATCATAGAAGTCAGTATTTTACAGTTGAATATAGAGATTAGTCTTTTGGTGTTATGGTTTAAGTTACTTAAATGAAGATTGAGAACAATTTGAATAGATACGTAAAATTCATATAGATCAATATGAACCATAATAAATAGATTTATATTAACCTTATATCGTATATTAGCATTTTCAAATTTTATAGATTTTAAAATAAGTTTATTTTCTAGACAGCAAAATAATAATAAATAAATAAAAATAAATAAACATTCAAAATGCGCCTCGAGTTAGCAAATGAACGTTTTTTTTTTTTTTTTTTTTTTTTAATTTTTATTCGACTTAAATATCGGTATTCGTATCGATATTTATATCTCACTAAATGCGAGGATAGACCGAATAGAAAAAACCCCTTCAAAATTACGAAGTAAGCGCAATTTTTTGACGTTGCCATCCTAAAGTAGGCTGACCATATGTCCTCGAATCTCGAGGACATGCACGAATTTCGAGGACAAACTACCTTCGTCCCCAAAAAATTACAACACATTTGGGGACGCCGGTTATAAATTTATTAATGTTTTATTATAGTAATTTATTATATGTATAATAAATAAGCTGAAATAAGGTGCTTTATACATAAAAATTACTAAAATTTTACAATTTAAGATGATTTAATTAGTCTTTTATTTTTTTGTCCTCGAAATTCGAGGACGCCGCCATCTTTGTCCACAAATTCAAGGAAAAAAATATGGTCACTCTATCCTAAAGAGAATTAAGATGCGTTATTTACCTCGATACCCGAGCGATTTTTTAAGTATATTTAAAATGGTCTTATTTAATATACCTGTCAAGTTCCTCGCATTTTGAAATTACACTATATGATGAGACACTATTTAATATGTTTCACAATTCTAATAATAATTTATCTGCTCTATGTAGAGCATTAATTATTTTTAAAGTTTTGTGTACAGATTAAAGATTATTTTAAAAAACAATTTTTGTAAATACACTGTAAGTATCATTAATGTTTATTTTTCTAAACATTTTGCATTTGTGTCACTAAAAGCTTTGTGTTTGGAACTTTTCTTCTACTTTGTAAATGTTTTTTTATAATGATGTTGTCAATAACAATATTTCTCGTTCGGACGAAATATTATTCCGATACTTGTATTGTTCTCCTTTTATTTGTTTAATCAATAAAATGTATTGTCATAGAATTTGTATTGTTTTCATTCACCCAGTAATGGCTAGATTACAGCCTCCTAATTATCTCCCATTTAAAGTACTGAAAAATGTCTATATGATGCAAATGAAGACAAGTCATTTAAAACTTTTCTTTATTCTGCGTATTTGACAATATCCTAATTAATATTTCGTAGTGGTGCTAAAACCACCCTTTTTTTCACACCAGTAAATTTTTAGAGCAATATTCTCCAAATGCAATTACTATTAAATATGAAGAAAAATACTCTGAAAAGATACTGATGTGAAAAGAAGGCGGGGCTAACAATACTACTTATTAATTAGTTAGATATTAATTAGTATGTTGGCAAGTACGTAACTGTTACGACGGGGAAATAGTAATACTTCTGTACTGAATTAGAACTTAATTAACTTAAACAGATTTTAAATCTCAATAAATTATATTGTAATGAATTCTTCAGAATTTTAATTTACTTTCGCACATGAATTAATCTTTGAATCTTGCACAAAAATCACATTGGTAAATATTAGTTCCAAAACTTGTTCTGATTTACTTAATAACGTCTAAAATTTTTAATGCAAGCACCTTCAAAATTTTCCATACCCTAAATATATTCAAGCTTTCTTAATTCGGAAGTCTCATTTTCAAGAAATAAGGTAGAAAACGATTCACTTCAATTTCCGTAAAATAGCCATCCTAAAAATACCTACACTATAAAAAATATGTCCTATTTACTGCCAGAAATTCTCTGTAATTTGAAAAAATAAGCTCTGACAACATAATTTTTTCGTAAATTACGCGTATTTTCTCAAATTACAGAGAATTTCTGGCAGCAAATAGAACAAGTTTTTTACAGTGTATATTCAATTGAACGCGAAAAACTTTGCACCTACTCTTAAACTCTCTCCACATCTCCACTGGAACCAAATGACAAGTTAAATTTGAATACCTGACAACCTTCTTTCACACCAACCCAACACTTCTATGCTCATTATCACTTTCACTAATACCATCAGCATCACAACCATAGATAGTCATGGAGGGAGAAAAAGTGATTCCTTTTCACTCCGAGAAAGGCGGCCTTTTTGGCCAGTTAATGTCCTCTGTCTCCGAGTGAATACACATGGATAATTTAGCAAATAAAATTTATGAATAAATTTATGTACTAAAGGTGAATGAAAAACTGCTTATACAATTTCAAATTCATTTTTTTTTTCTTTCTTTTTTTTTTTTTTTTTTTTCTTTCTTTCTTTTTTACTATATTTATTAATTTAGTTAATATTTAATGTTAATTTTTTTTTATATGCTAAAACTAACGTTCTTTACCTGCGCCGTTGCTAACTATGTTTAAAAGAATTTTGAAAATTCTATAATACTTACTAATATAAAATCTTAAAAAATATCAAACTTTAAAAAAAGTATGCCATTAAATATCAAAACAGTTTTTATTACTTCCTTATGCAAAGTATAAGGAAGTATAGTAATCCCGATTTGCGAAATGGATTTTGTATTTCACATTGCTCGAAAACGAATGATCGCTGAATGTTGCCAATTTATACGTGTGACTGTCATGATGTTTAGTTGCACACCTGCAAGTGTCGTTTTAACACGAGCTCTCATTTTAGAGATATAAGGGATTTTACACGATTTTTCGTGACGTCTGTATGTGTGTGTGTGTGTGTCTGTGTGTGTGTATGTCGAATAACTCAAAAATGGTTGGACGTAGAAAGTTACGAATTGGTACATAGGTTTGTTATAACATCTAGTTGTGCACCTCCCTTTTTGGACTTTCTATGATTTTCCGTTTTCGAGATATTTAGGAAAATTAGGTTCATAATGACAAAAATACATAGGTTTTGGCCATAATGTATCAAAAAACGGTAATAACTCAAAAACGGTTAAGACAAATTTTGCAATTTAACTGACTTTCCGACTAGCTAGACATTTGAAACTTTCAGAAAAGCTCAGAACACGTTGACCATGCATTTTTTAAATATTTTTAGCCAACTGTTTCCGATACCTGCTACCTTCAGCAGCATTTATGGGATTCAACCGAAAATTTATTTAACTAACTTCCCGACTAGCTAGACATTTGAAACTTTCAGACTAGATCAGAACACGGTGAAAATGCATTTTTTAAATACTTTTAGCCAGCTGTGTAGGGTCCATGCTGCCTTCGGCAGCGTTACCAGTTCAAATCTTGGAATCGATTTTTAACTAACTTCCCGACTAGCTAGACATTTAAATATTTCCAGAAAAACTCAGAACACGGTGACAAAGCATTTTTTAAATATTTTTGACTGATTGTTTCGGGTCACTGCTGCCTTCGGCAGCGTTTACATGGTTCAATAGAAAATTTATTTAACTAACTTCCCGACTAGCTAGACATTTGAAACTTTCAGAATAGTTCAGAACACGGTGAATATGCATCTTTTTAATACTTTTAGCCAACTGTTTCAGGTCCCTGCTGCCTTCGGCAACGTTTATATAGTCCAACAAAAAATTTGTTTAACTAACCTCCCGACTAGGTAGACATTTGAAACTTTCAGAATAGTTCAGAACACGGTAAAAATGCCTTTTTTTAATACTTTTAGCCAATTATTTCGGGTCCCTGCTGCCTTCGTCAGCGTTACCAGTACAAATCTTGCAATCGGTTTTTAACTAACTTTCAGAAAAGCTCAGAACACGGTGATAATTCATTTTTTTTTTTTTTTAAATATTTTTAGCCAACTGTTTCGGGTCCAATGTCAATGTTTTTTAACATTATGTATATTTCTAAAAGTGTATAAGGAAGTCATGTGGTGCCCACATCAAATTTTTTCATAATAATGATAAAGTAATTGATTATAAAAATTATATTTTTCATAATTTAGTCAAATATAATTTACTTTTATGATAACTTATCCCATTTCTTTTCATAAATTTATAGAAAAGAAAAGAGAATTAGAAGACTATTTAATTCTTTTAGTATTAAAAGACGTAATATTTCGACATTTTGAAAATTCATGAACATTCTGTTCTATTACAATTGCCGAGTTTCAATACCAGTTGGTGGCTGATGCCAAAAAAAAAAAAAAAAAAAAAAAAAAAAAAAAAAATTGGCATCAAAAATTGTTGTATGATAACATAGGGATGATAGATCTATATAAATTACTACTCTATCTATGATCACAACTAGACGTGGTTTCAAACACTTGACCACTAAATAGATTACGAAAGGAATCACTACTTAAAACTCATTCTTAATTTTAATCTTTCGTAAAATGATATTACAATTGGCATTGAACATTGGCACAATTGAAATAGTTGAGTGGGTGGCAGCCCCTCTCACATGAAATCAAATGATGCACTGTGATTATTCGAATCACTTCACTCTCCTGATGCATCTCGAGGTCCTACAGGAAAACTTTAACAGATTTTTTTTTTTTTTTTTATATATATCTTAATATATATAAATCTCGTGTCACAATGTTTGTCCTCAATGGACTCCTAAACCACTTAACCGATTATAATAAAATTCGCACACCATGTGCAGTTCGATCCAACTTGAGAGATAGGATAGTTTAAATCTCAAATTATAGTCGCAATTTTAATTTATTGCTAATTATTTGTCTGTTATTATTTGACAGTCACAATTATCTGTTAACTTCAAATGATTCTAACAGATGTCGATACCTTTCGACTGGGTTGAAATGAAAGCTGAAATATATTTGGTGCTGCCATCTACACAAAGAATCTTCAACTTTTTAACCTATTAATAAATTTCGTATAATTCAATTATTTCCACTTTTTAAATTTTTGGTGTTAGCATAGCCGGCCACGTGTTACTTAGACTGAAGTGTAAATTGAATTCATATTATAATGAAGATAATACAGTGAAATTAATCCTGTTTTTTACTTATTTGTGCTTCATTGATCAAAACTTTATAATTTAATATATATATATATATCTTTATATATAAAATTTATTATGTTTGTCCGCGATGAACTCCTAAACTAATGAGCCGATTTTAATGAAATTTGGACACTGTGTGCAATTTGGTCCAACTTGAGAGATAGGATAGTTTTTATTGCAAAATTCGCCTCCCAAAAGGGGGGGGGGGAGGGGGCCAAAACGTGATTTCACAAACAAACAAACAAACAACAACAACCAAAAAAAAAAAAAAAAAAAAAATAGAAATGCAGATAGACTGTTCAAAATTGGTATAGAGAGGTTTTAGAGGCCTGCAAATCGAATGAGGATATTTTCGAAAGTGTAAAGTTATTAGGAGGGGCGGGTAAGGGGGCGGAGGGGCAAAAAAATAAAAATAGAGTTACATCGCTAAAAATTGGTACATAGAAGTTTTTGATACGTACAAATCGATTGCAGATATTTTCGAATTTGTAAAATTATTAAGAGGAGCGGGAAAGGGGGGGGGCAGAGGAGCAAAATATAAAAATGGAGTTAGATCATTCAAAATTGGTGCATAGAATTTTTGATACCAACAAATCGATTGCGGATATTTTCGAATTTGTAAATTTATTAGGAGGGGCGGGAAGGGGGGCAGAGGGGCAAAAAATAAAAATATAGTTAGATCGTTCAAATTGGTGCATACAGGTTTTTGACACCTACAAATAAACTGTAGATATTTTCGAATTTGTAAAATTATTTAGAATAGTGGGAGGGGGGAGGGCAAAGGGGCAAAATAATAGAAATAAGAGTTAGAACTTTGAAAATTAGTATTATTAAGTTTTAAGGCCCGATAAATCGATTGCGGATATTTTCGAAAGTATAGAGTTATTAAGAAGGGCGGGAACGGTGGATGAAGAAACGGTGCGCATGGTTTGCGCAGGTATACACTGCCGCAGGCAGTGGGGGTCCGAACAGATTATTCCACCAATGAGAGAAGATTTTTTTGTATTTTATATCATTTTCCTTTCGATAATGTATGGATTCATTATGAGTGTCGAACATTTTTCCCGATCAGATTTTTTTTTTCTCTTTTTTTTTTCACATGTTAAAAATTAATGCAATTTTGAGAATTCTTTAATTATAGTGAATCATTTAAAAATAGGGACCAGCGAAGCGGGCTAAGTCTCCTAAGATTAAGGATGTTATCAAGGATGGTCTTTATTCGTAAATAATAATTTTAATATATTGAATATTTTACTACATTATAATTCAACGTATAACATAGCCACAGCAACGCGTGGCCGGGTCTGCTAGTATCAATATATAACACTTTCTGTAACAGTACTATGACATTGCTGTAAGATTTTTCATTGATTAAACGAAATAAATATTTGTATTAAAATTTTCCAGCAGCCAAAAAGTGCTAAAGTTGGCAGTTATGTGAATTCCACTTTTAACCCTTTGATGCGCGCTGTCCTCGCTCCGAGGACGCAATTATTAAGCTCCAGCAGCAAAAACTCATCCCGGAAATTTTTTAGCAAAATTAACTTTTATAACGTAGCAGAAAAGTCCGCTTTTTCTTTCTTTTTTTTTACTTAAAATTTAAAATTTCTTTTCTTTAATTTTGTTCGTGAATTCCGGTGGCAGTGCAATTTAAATGATCCGAATTACCTTGCGCCGCAAAGGGTAAATCGGTAAATATCCACAATCGTTAAGTCATTCGTGCGTAAAGTCCACTGTCTTTTGATTGCGTAGTGGATGCTTCTCTTAATATTCAGGCATAATTAGATATGCTATCTGTAAAAAAAATATTTCTTCATATTTTAGTTTCATAAGCTAAAGTTAAATCTCAGGCTTCTAAATATGCAAGGTAGCTAATATGATCTTTTCTTGCTTTGTGACTATCACATATACCCAATGAGTCCATAGATTATCGAGCGGTAGCCATAGTTTCGGTTGTCATGGGTTACTTTTGAGTTTCCTTATTCTATTGTTTTTATTTATTTTATTTATTTATTTATTTACTTTTTTTTTTTGCTTAACAAAATGTAATATATGAGATTGTCCCGCAATAATTTTCTTAAATTATTCTAGAAAAGGATATATATATATATATTTTTTTTTTCTTCAGACGAAATAAAAATCATAGCTGCAATAAATTCACCAAGCACGAAACCTGGCATCTTTCGAGTTATAAAGATGGCGGCCGTTACGCTGGCCTCTATTATTACAGGGGTTTCCGGTAGACCTAAAACTGAAATTGTAATTTGGTCGCCAGTGGGCTTTAAATTTTTTAATTTTGCATATCTTCTAGTGTCCCTGCTAATTACTAAATAATAAACAACTAAAAAAATTTTGAATTTTGCGGTTTAGGATACTGTGAAGAAACTGAAAGGTATAATTTTATCAATTGGCATCTTTCCTATTAATTATCTTCTAAAACTAACTCATTATCCCTAAAAAGATTGAGAATTTCGCGTTACAAATCTTTACGCTCTAACCAACTCAGCTAATTAGCCAAGAAAAGCCTCTTTTCCTTTACGTTTCTGTCTCTAAAGACGATCATTTCAGAAATTTAAAGATTTTAACTAATTTTAAAAATTCTAATCAATAATTCAGAAATCGGAATTCGAGGTGCATCAGGAGAGTAAGGGGATTCAAAAAATCGCAGTGCATCAGGTGATTTCATGTGAGAGGGGCTGCCATCCATTCAAATCCCTTTCAATGTTAGTATTTACAGTTATAAAAACAAAAATTAAGGCTGATATTAATTTGCTTTGAAACTCGCTAATCTTTATCAAATTTTCAAGTGGTTTCATCATACGAACTTTTAAAATACCAAGTTTATATACCCAATATGAATTTCCTGTAGTTATTTTTATTTTTTAGTTACGTTGATAATAGATATGCATACATATCAACCGTTAAAAATTTATCTTTGGTATTCAGGGAACCTTAAAACGTAATATTATATATAAAAAAAAAAAAACATGTTTGGGAATCGAACATCAAAAATACTTTCTTTACAGAATGGGTAAGAGAAATAAATTGTTCTTCGCAAACAGTTTTTGTCTAGGTAGTAAAATGCAGCAAATCATTTCTGTCAATTACAGTCAATGGAAAAAATGTTTAGCTTAATTTTGGAAATCCCTGTATATTGTCTATAAACTTTACACACATAACACTGTGTACTTAAATTTAGTTCTATGTGTAAAACACATAACACAAAATGAAATACCCTTTCAATAGTTTGGAAATATGGCCCCGATATATCTGAATACTTTGGGTAGCCTTGTAAACGTATGAAAATTGATTTCCATACCACAAACTACACAAAACATTCTTTTATGCATATGAGAAATATGCACATTCCATTTCATTTAGGACAACCTTCAGATGTTATATAACTGAAATTTTGCCCACTAACGTAATGTATTTGAATTCTCTTGGATGACCCTGTACATAAACCATTTACTTGATCTCAACAAATATTTTAGTGTAGTATCTTTATTTGATACAGATTTGGAATACTGAATTTGGATTTCTTGCTACTGATTATTCTTGAGATATCCGATAACAGGCACAGAGATCAACAGCTAAAAACAAGTTTTTCGTATTCAGGGACCCCAAAATGTGTAAATATAACAATAACTCAGTTTCGAAAATTCGATTCAAAAATTCTAATTTCTCTAGCATATATATGGGTAAGAGAAAGTAATATAAAAAAAATATATACATATATATATACCAGTCATGACCCATAATATAAATGCAACAATTTTATTATTTTGCTGCTTGGTAATATGAACAAGATACACATTAAAACATGCATATCCAATTAAAATATATATGTAATTAAAAATATATATGCACAGAAAAAGAAAAGATAATCTGTTGTGTCACTCACACGACTTTCTCTTACCCTGAAATTTAATACTATAAATACAGGTTGGAGATTAATAGGTACGATAACGTGTACTGTTATGTAAACCTATGTTAAAACAATTCAAATTACGCTTCGGAAGAGTTTTATATAATGACTTTCAGACTATGCCCGCTTCGTTGGTCACTATTTTTAAATGAATCACTATAATTAATGAATTCTCAAAATTGCATTAAATTTTATCATGTGGAAAAAAAAAAAAGAGAAAAACAAATCTGATCAGGAAAAATGTCGCGTCGGGTTCCCACTGCCTTCGGCAACGCAAGCCACTGCGCACTGCGAGCGCGCATTTATATTCGATACTCTTAATGAATCACTATTATCGAAAGGGAAAAAATATATAATATAAAAAAATTCTTCTGTCATTGGTGGGATAATCGGTCAGGACCTCCACTGCCTGCGGCAGCGTATACCTGTGCGACCGGCGCGATTTTTTCTGTGCCCGACGTTCCCACCCCTCTTAATAATTCCATACTTTCAAAAATATCCTCAATCGATTTATCGGGCCTTAAAACTTAATAATACTAATTTTCAACGATCTAACTCTTATTTCTACTATTTTACTCCTTCGCCCCTCCCCTTCCCGTCTATCCTAATAATTTTACAAATTCGAAAATATCCGCAATCGATTTGTAGCGATCATAAACCTCTATGCACCAGTTTTGAATAATCTAACTCTGTTTTTATATTTTTATCCCTCCGCCCCCTTCCCGCCAATCCCAATAATTTTACAAATTCGGAAATATTCGCAATCGATTTGTTGGTATCCAAAACCTGTATGTACCAATTTTGAACGATCTAAATCTATTTTATTTTTTTTGTCCCTTCCCCCTTCCCCCCTTCCCCGCCCTCCTAATAATTTTACGCTTCCGAAAATATCCCCATTCGACTTGCAGGCCTCTAAAACCTATCTGTAACAATTTTGAATGGCCTAACTGTATTTCTATTTGTTTTTGCCCCATAGCGCCCCTTACCACCCCACCCTCCTTCCCACCCCTTCTAATAATTTTACAAATTCGAAAATATCCGCAATCAATTTGCAGGTATCAAAAATATTTATGTACCAATTTTAAACGATCTAACTCTATTTTTATTTTTTTGCCCCTCCGCTCCCTCTTCCTGGTCCTCCTAATAACTTCACACGTTCGGAAATATCCCCATTCGACTTGCAGGCCTCTAAAACCAATCTGTTCTTATTTTGAACGACTTCGTATTTCTATTTGTTTTTGCTCCATAGCCCTTCTCTTACAACCCCACCCTCCTTTCCGCCCCTCCTAATAATTGTACACTTTCGAAGATATCCATATTCGACTTGCAGGCCTCTAAAACCTATCTGTACCAATTTTGAACGGCCTGACTGTATTTCTATTTGTTTTTGCCCATAGCCCCCCCCCTTTACCACCCCACGCCCCCCTTCCCGACCCTCCTAACAATTTTACAAATTCGAAAATATCCACAATAGATTTGTAAGCATTGAAAACCTCTATGTACCAATTTTGAACGATCTAATTCTATTTTTGTTTTGTTTTTTTGCCTCTCCTATCCCCTCCCCCTTCTCGCCTCTCCCAGTAACTTTACACGTTCGAAAATATCCCCATTCGAATTGCAGGCCTTTAAAACCTGTCTGTACCAATTTTGAACGGCCTAACTGTATTTCTATTTGTTTTTGCCCCATAGCCCCCCCCCTTGCTCCCCCACCTGGGGGCTGAATTTCTAAAATTCCAGAAATTGGTTTTTAGATATTTGCATTAGCTATGTTTTAGAGCAAAAATTTAACATATATCTGTTTTTTTGTTTTAGATATATAGGATTATGTGAAATCACGTTTAATGCATGGTAAATCACGTTTCGTCCCCTTCCCCCGCTTGGGGACCGAATTTCTAAAATTCCAGAAATCAATTTTTAGACATTTATGTTAGCCATATTTAAAAAAAAAAAAAATTACGGGTATCTGTTTTCTTGTTTCAGATATGAAGGATTTTGTGAAATCATGTTTTGTCCCCCCTCCCCCCCTTGTCCTCCCTCGAATCATGTTCTTTAACTGACTAAGAACTTGATTAGACAAGGATTTATTTAACAAAGCCGTATTAAGTGTACTTGTTTTAGACAGGGATTATTGCAAGTGCTCGGATACTTTTGCTGCCGAGTGTACGATTTGACTTGTGATCTACGATAGCTGCAATTGTTACAATAGTATGCCTCCCTTACTATAACGCTCATTTGAAATGAGCAGACGAAATTTCAGGCTAGTGACGTCATACTTCGATAGCGTATTGCTTCATGTTGATTTTTCGTATCGTTAATTATCAAAATATTTTGGCAACAGATAAAGATTATTTTACCGTTTGCTCATTATAATAAAAATGTAAATATTTACATTGTTAGTTTCGAATGATCAAAATAACAAACATAAAGTACTCTTTTGGGATATTTTAACTAGTTTGATGGTTTTAGAATAAAAAAGTGGTTCCTGATGTGAATTTTGAAAAAGCGTTCTGATATTAAAGTGAAAGGAAATACAGTAACGTACTCGTATAGTAATGAGATTCCTACTATTTGAAACCTGTGATTTGAATTTATTGATATATGGAATGATTTTATTTCCATTGACTGGTTTGATTACATCGAAGTATACTTATGTTTCATCTAGAATGTAAGTGAATTATTTTTATTTTGTATATTATTAGAATCGTTTTCCTAAACAAAATACGAAGTCAATTTTACAGTTTTTCAGCATAATGTAAATGATACTTTTTTAAAAACTTTTTATATGAGTGTCTTTTAATCTGTTCATGTATAAGATATATATATATATATATATATATACACATATATACTGGGGGGGGGGGGTAAAATATTATCTTTGAGTAAATGTTAAAATAAACTCCAAATTACGAATGGGCTATGAGAAAATATTTATTTCTGCCCTACACCTTATATTGAAATGAACCCCACCAATGACCAGAATGTTCTGCTCTTAAAGCTGGTAGACGTAAGGCTTCGGGTTCGATCCCAAGTCGCGCTCAAACGAATACGGGAAAAGACCTCTCAGAAAGACCCCCCTCCCCCCCGAACCAGGGAGAGCATTTTTCCTTTAGTCCTAGGAAATGAACGCAGTCAGTTTTCTTTGAGTCTCTACACAAATATGAATTGCAGTGCTTGTATATAATGTATGTATAATGTCATGAAGGGCAGTAAATTTTAGCACAATATTCAAAGATATTTTTTATTATTTGAAATTGTGTTTTTTATCACATAAATTTTTGTATTGTTTTCGTATTATGATCTTATTACTGTGCATCAGTGCTATCTTTTTTAGAGGAATAGCAACAGATGATTTAATTTAATAATCATAGTATATACATGAATGTTTGAATAATACAGAATATGGAATTAATAAGTGATTGCAAATACGGTTCATTTTTTTGTGCTCTAGATGAGATCAAACATCGTACCTTAGATCAGCCATTGATGCGGGGTAGATATTATTATTTTTGATATATTTATTAAAATGTTTCAATTTTTATAAAGTATAAATTAATTTATAAAATTTTGCAATTTTGTTTTTCTATGTGACCCCCAGTAACTAGTTTAATGTAAATACATGTCCATAAGCTTTAGTTCATCATTAAAAATTTAAAACACCGCTGTGCCTATATGCAAGTAAAATCCGTGGCATAGAATATTTCATTCAACTATGCATTCTCTCGAGTGTATGTTTTCCCTAAACTATATTTTGTCAAACAGTATTAATACATATACAGAACAGTGGCGTCACATGGATCGAAAATAGGTGAAGAGGCACTTCACCTAATATTTTACAATGTATTCATTTATAGAATATAAATTTACATTTAAATAAAACGAGCATTTTTAGTTCATTTTTAGTTAAAATTATACTTAGCAAAAATTATGCTTTAAATCTACTTAAATGTTATTTTTCAGCTCTTCATCTATTTTCGGTTCACAAGCTGCCGCTGATACCGAAAAAAAAAAAAAAAAAAAAAAAAAAAATCACACCTTTAGGTATTCACAATCGTAGATACATTCATGCTTGTTGCATTTATGCAAACTAGTGGATCTGCAGATCAGGAGCCTCAACGTCCTATTTACATCAGACATTATTCAATAGGTCATTTTTATTTATTCCTTACTATATAATCGTATATATTGATTCGATCGACTTGTTACCATAATCAAATACATTCCTGAGGGGGGCTGCCGCCCCCCTCAACCCCCTGCTGTGTCTCTACTTGCATATCTTATAAAGTGTTACGGAATTGTAAATAATTGCATTTATTTTTGTACCAATTCTTTCAAAGAGGTTTAGTAAAGTTAATAAAATGCTAACTTTGTGCATTTCTAGTCATTTTAGCGATAAAATAGCCTATTTTTCCTTTAAAAATACTTAAAAAAGCTCCAATAAGTGAATAAATGGATTTGGCGCCAAATTTGGCGACTGTTTTCCTCCTTGGCGATTTTTTTTTCGACCTTGGCGAGAAAATCCTTATTAGGGATATACCAAATATGGAAGCTCTAATCTCATTATGAGATACGAGAATTTTCCAGAACAGTCTGTGTTCGACAGAAAAGTATAAAAGGAGCATTTTCTCGCCAAGACGGTCAGTCTCAGATGTGTGTCAGTTTCGTCAAATGCTTGCTTTGCTTTGAGCCTCTTTAGATGAGACTTTCTTTATGTGTTATTGCTAAACAGTTTGTACTGTTGATTTGCTGTTAACGGCTGTTGTTTAAGCTCTGTTTACTGGTTGAATTGAAGCTGATACTTGGTTTATAGACCTGTATTTTTCTGGAACTTCCCGTGAATACATCACTGAATTTTTGAAAGTTTTGCCTTTCATTCTCGGACAACTTACGGACCCCGAAGTACGCAACAATATGTATTCTGAATAAACGACGGTCTTGTATTATTTCCCTGAAATTCATAAATACCAAATTTCATAACTACCAAATTTCATACAAAAAAAAATTAGAAAGCATATCGGAAATATTTTGCGTAACCTTTAAACTAATTTCCAATTCTATGCCCACAATTATCAACAAGAAAGCATATGCTTTTAAAATTCTAACAAAATTTCATTATATTTGATGGGGTGTAACCATGTTAAAATAAACTTTTAAGAAATATCGACTATAGACCGTAATAGTACGAAATTATTTTATGTATCCCGGAAAAGTAGCCACAGTCATTATAAACGCCAATAATAAGAATAAACCTAATTAATTATAACTCATTAATTTTTCAAACTAATTTGACATCATTTGGATGATTGCAGTACATATTCGAAATTATTTTGTGTAGTCCTATAAATTATTTAGTCTATACATAACCTTTTTTAAGAGTAAACATAATTTTAAGCATCTTTATAATGTATGTTAATTTTATTAAGTTCAATTCAGCATAAACGCATTAAAGTGTGCGCTTAAATAAAAGTTTGTCCATAGGCTCTAATGCTACGAAATTCTTTTGCGTGTCTCTGTAAGCAAACCATAAACATTGTATACACCAGTAAAAACTATTCAGCTTACTTTGCGTTTAAAATTAATAATTGTTCCAAATTTAACATCGTTTGGATGACTACGTGACATTGTCAGAACTCTTTTGTAAGGTCCTGTACATTAATTAGAAAGTTTAAGAGCACATATTTTCTTCAAACAACATAAGTTTAAACATCTTACTCACGTACGCTAGTTTAATTTTCTTGATTGCAAAGTAAAGATGTTAAAATGCGTTTATACGCAATTCACGTCATACGCCGTAATGTGAAGTATTTTGGCGTGTCCCTGTACACAAGCCATAAAAAGTATAGACATAAAAAAATAAATAGCTATTTCTATACCGAGCATGAATATATGTGTCAATTTGCAAATCAATCGGAGAATTTTTGGGGTCGCTATTGCGGTACATACAAATTCTTCCCATAGGCCGTAATGATAAAAAAGACTTTGGCGTGTCCCTGTACACGAACTACAAATGAAATGCACACCCAAAACTATACAGCTAATTTTGTGGGGATCATGAACATGTGTACTAAATTTCAAGTCAATAGCGTGATATTTGCGGCCGCTATCGCACGACAGACAGACAGACGGACAGACGGAACACGAAATCCTTTTGAGTCTCAACAGAGGGCCTCCACTGACGTTTCGGCAAAAATTGGAAGTCAATAGCTTGATTTTTGCGGTGGCTATCGCGGTACATACAGATTCTTCCCATAGGCCGTAATGATAGAAAAACTTTGGCGTGTCCCTGTACACGAACTACAAATGGAATACACACCTAAAACTATACAGCTAATTCCGTTGGGCTCATGAAAATGTGTACCAAATTGCAAGTCAATAGCGTGATTTTTGTGGCCGCTATCGCGATACATACAAAATTCCTCCCTTAGGCCGTAACGATAAGAAAAATTTTGGCGTGTCCCTGTATACGAACTACAAATGGAATACATACCAAAAAATATACAGCTAATTTTGTGGGGATCATGAACATGTGTACCAAATTTCAAGTCAATAGCGTGATATTTGCGGTCGCTATCGCACGACAGACAGACAGACAGACAGACGGAACACAAAATCCTTTTGAGTCTCAACAGAGGCCCTCCACTGACGTTTCGGCAAAAATTGGAAGTCAATAGCTTGATTTTTGCGGTGGCTGTCGCGGTACATACAGATTCTTCCCATAGGCCGTAATGATAGAAAAACTTTGGCGTGTCCCTGTACACGAACTACAAATGGAATACACACCTAAAACTATACAGCTAATTCCGTTGGGCTCATGAAAATGTGTACCAAATTGCAAGTCAATAGCGTGATTTTTGTGGCCGCTATCGCGATACATACAAAATTCCTCCCTTAGGCTGTAACGATAAGAAAAATTTTGGCGTGTCCCTGTATACGAACTACAAATGGAATACATACCAAAAAATATACAGCTAATTTTGTGGGGATCATGAACATGTGTACCAAATTTCAAGTCAATAGCGTGATATTTGCGGTCGCTATCGCACGACAGACAGACAGACGGAACACAAAATCCTTTTGAGTCTCAACAGAGGCCCTCCACTGACGTTTCGGCAAAAATTGGAAGTCAATAGCTTGATTTTTGCGGTGGCTATCGCGGTACATACAGATTCTTCCCATAGGCCGTAATGATAGAATGAGTTTGGCGTGTCCCTGTACACGAACTACAAATGGAATACACACCTAAAACTATACAGCTAATTCCGTTGGGCTCATGAATGTGTGTACCAAATTCCAAGTTAATAGCGTGATTTTTGTGGCCGCTATCGCAATACATACAAATTCCTCCCTTAGGCCGTAATGATAAGAAAAACTTTGGCGTGTCCCTGTATACGAACTACAAATGGAATACATACCAAAACCTATACAGCTGATTTCGTGGGGCTCATGAACATGTGTATCAAATTTCAAGTCAATAGCTCTATTTTTGCGGCCGCTATCGCGATACATACAAATTCCTCCCATAGGCCGTAATGATACGAAAAACTTTGGCGTGTCCCTGTATACGAACTACGAATGGAATACATACCAAAAACTATACAGCTGATTTCGTAGGGCTCATGAACATGTGTACCAAATTTCAAGTCAATAGCGCTATTTTTGCGGCCGCTATCGCGCGACAGACAAACAGACAGACAGACAGATAGCCAGACACAGCCCAAAACCGTTTTGAGTCTCAACAGAGGGCCTCCACTGACGTTTCGGCAATAAAAGCGGGCTAAGACCTTTTAGAAAAGCCCTTTACGGAAGCCACAGCCCCCAGGCCTAGGACTCTTGTGTAGTCATTTAATTTTAATCTTAAAACTAACACTGTTTTTATAAATTTGTCCAATACGTGCGTAAAAATGAAATAGAAGATTTTCTGCTGCATATTTGTGACAATAACTGCAATTTGTTTTATTCAAAATCTGTGTGGTATAGGAAAATAGAAATTATACTTTTATTTACCTATTCAATTAAAAAGGACCGCGGTAATCAATCGGTAGAGCGATGGCCTTGTAGTTGGAAGATTTCGGGTTCGGTACTCGAGCCGGCTAAAGATCATCGTGTACACTAATGGTGGCTGGTGCACGTAAAATCTGTCGTGGGCGCAATGTTCTCCGTGTTTCCATAAAAAATTATACCTCTGGGGCTCACCGAAGCGGGAGAGCTCTCCCTTTCTTATAGGATTAGAATTGTGATGGTGTGTCCCAGACCGTCGACAATTATCCATCTGCGCAGCACTACTGCGATGTAAAACCCAACGAAATAACTAACTATTCAATTAAAAAATAAAAATTATATATTAAGTGGAAAATTAAAATCTTTTCTATATCTTTTTTTTAATGTTGTCATTTGTAAAATAGATGTTTTCATAATTCCTGTAAAGGTTAGCTTATTGAGTTTTAAAGATTTTTTTTATTAGAAAAATGATATCAAAAGTTCCGCTTTGAATGATCTTAAGATTTACACTAGCGTCAACGAAATGAATTAGAATTTGAATCCAAAGGTAGTTTTAAACATATTTCAACAAAGTTTAAAAGTGTTTGACTTCGATTTATCTGTCTGCCCGCACTGCTTTTCATAAATATGCTTTAAACCCTTCATATCCATATAAGTTTTCAAGTTCACTATGGCGTTAATTTGTTGAAAATGGCAAAAATTACACTAATGGTTTACATTACAAGGATTAAAAACTTTAAACAAACTCCCATAAGATTTCCGTATATGTATGTGAGATGCTTTCTTTTAAGCATATTTTTATAATTTTATACGTAATGCACCGTAATGAAATCTATCCATTGAAATCACCATTATGATTAATTTCTTTACATAACTCGCAGATTTTTTCAGATACATTAAAGGATAATAACGAAATTTATTTAATGTAAATTTTCTGCTCCGGATTTTTTTTTTAATGCATATTTTACACAATATATAAGACTAGCATGCTTTGCCCGTTTCGTTGTTCATGATATTTAAATGATTTCTTTTTTTAACTGAATGATTGAAAGCTTTAAATAATTATATTTCGACTGACGAATATTTTCGCCACAACTTTAGTATTTCACCTCCTCGGCGACATCAAATATTCTTTTAACTTCTCTAATCCTTATGACAAAACTGTTATTAAAACGAATATTTTCGAAAAGAGTCCAATAGTAGTGTTCATTCTTCGAATATTCTGGAAAAAGGTGAAGCTGTTACTCGAACAGCAAAAGTCACTATTCGATGAATATTCTGAACAGTCTAAAAAACAGTCACTTTTTCCTCTGGAGTAAAACAAATAACATCAAATACTCCACAGCAGATATCTTCGCTAGTTCACGAAAAATGTTCAGTCGTTTAGAGCTCAATCCCTAAAGTGCAATCACTCAGAATAAGTCTCTGAATAACTCTGAATCGCAGTGAGAACATACTTTCTCGCTGAAATCATTTCACTCCTATTTATAACTTTTGGCGAGGGAACATGCTGATGCTTCTATCGAGAATCACAGGGAAAGCTCGAGATCTATGCTCCCGTGTTTTGTAGAGCTTTGAAATTTCAGGAACTCTAAACTACCATTTTTCACGAAATTTAGTAGGAGCTACCATCTGTACGAGCTACCATCTTTGTACTACTCTGTCTACACACACATAGAGACAGACATTGCCTTATATATATATAAAGATTACGCAAAAACAACATTGTTAATGCTTTGTTTGCGTAAATCTATATAAATAAAAATGTAAGTATTCGTTTGTTAAAAATTTTATATCTACGAAAGGACTAAACGATTGCTTTGAAATTTTGACTCAGGGCTGCATTCCAATAAACGCGTGTTTTTTTATATAGGCTGCTTTGCGAAATTCCAATCTTTGCCCGAGGAAAGGGAGCAAAAAACACATTTCCAAGCGGAATCGTGTATTCAAACTTTTAAAACTCGGATTGTTTTTCACCTATTGCTTTGAAATTTCGACACAACTTTGTATTTTAATGCGCACTTGTTTTACTATAAGCAGTTTTGTGAAATTTCCGCTTTCGCCCCTTTGGGGTAGGAGGGGGGGAGGGATTATGTTTTCAAACGTATTCTTCTCCAAATTATCCTACGAAGCTTATTTATGGTATGTGGGATGATAGAGTGTACGGAATTTAAAGGGAATTTGTGAAATTTCTCCGTTCTTTCTTTTGGGGTGGGTAGCAAAAAACAGGTTAACGAGCGTAATTCCGTTCCGAATTATTTGAAGAGAGTGATATTTTGATGTGTCGGTTATTTATGTATAGATACATCCAACACACACTATAAAGGCATTTTTCAAAATTTTATAGGACGGAGGTGGAGGGAAAAGTAAAAGAAACACGTTCTCCAACGTACATATTTTCCAAATTGCCTAAGAATTTTGAATTTTTGCTTCCTTTTGGAAAAAAATGTTTGGAAGTAATCATTTTTGGAGAAAAGAAAAAATTAATTGCTGAAACGTTTTTGGAGGCCATCCTGTGGAGACTCAAAAATATTTTTGGGTTCCGTCTGTTTGTTTGTTTGTCTCGCGATAAAGTCCGCAAAAACCACGCTACTGACTTGCAATATGGTACAAATGTTTAAGACCTCCACAGAATTAGCTATATAATTTTGGATGCGTATTCCATTTGTAGTTCGCGTACAAGGTCACGCCAAATTTTTTCTTGTCATTACGGCCTATGGGTAGAATTTGTATGTACCGCGAAAGCAGCCGCTCCTCCGATTGACTTGCAATTTGGTACACATATTTATGAGTAACACAGAATTAGCTGTATAGATTTGGGTGTGTATCCAATTTGTAGTTTTTGTTCAGGGACACATAATTTTTTTTCTTATCATTACAGCCTACGGACAGAATTTGTACATACCGCAACAGTGACCGCAAAAATCCTTTAATTGACATGCAAATTGCCACATACGTTTAGGACCTGCATAGAAAAAGATGTATATATTCTTTTACGTGTATATTGTATATGGATTGTGTACAGGGACATGCCAAAATGCTTATAAATACGGCATATGAAGTGAATTTCGTTTAAACGCATTCTAGCATCATTACTTTGCAATCAACAAACTAAAATTAGCGCACATTACTGAGATGCTTAAACGTATGTTTTCTGCAGAAAATATGTGCTCTTAGTCTTCCTAATTAGTGTACAGGACCTTACAAAAGTGTTTTGATAATGCTACGTAATCACCCAAATTTTTTTCAAATGCTGAACAATTATTCGTGAAAAAACGTAGAATAAGCTGAATAGTTTTTACCATGTTTTTATTAACTTCGATTCTTGTTTGTTTGTATGTATTTTGTTTGTTTGTTTGTATGTATGTATGTTTGTTTGTTTGTTTGTTTTTTTGTTTGTCCAGTACAAAGCTTGCAATCAGTTTTTGACTAACTTTCCGACTAGCTAGACATTTGAAACTTTCAGGACAGCTCATAACACGGTGATAATACATTTTTCTAATAATTTTAGTCAAATATTTCAGGCCTCGCTGCCTTCGGCAGCGTTTATATGATTCGACAGAAAATTTATTTAACTGACTTCCCGACTAGCTAGACATTTGAAACTTTCAGAATAGTTCAGAACACGGTGAAAATGCATTTTTTTAAATACCTTTAGCCAACTGTTTCGGGTTCCTGCTGCCTTCGATAGCGTTACCAGTACAAAGCTTGCAATCGATTTTTTACTAGCTTCCCGACTAGCTAGACATTTGAAACTTTCAGGATAGCTCAGAACAGGGTGACGATACTTTTTTTAATACTTTTAGTCAACTGCTTCATGTCCCTACTGCCTTCGGCAGCGTTTATATGATTCAACAGAAAATTATTTAACTAACTTCTTGACTAACTAGACATTTGAAACTTTCAGAATAGTTCAGAATATGGTGAAAATGCATTTAAAAATATATTTAACCAATTGCTTCGGCAGCGTTATCAGTACAAAGCTTGCAACCAACTTTTAACTAACTTCTCGGCTAGATAGCCATTTGAAACTTTTATAATAGCTCAAAACACGATAGCAAGGAAATTTTTAATAGTTTTATCCAATTTCTGCCTGTTCCTGCTGTTTTCAGCAGCGTTTATATAATTCAACAGAAAATTTAAAAACAGGGTATATAAAAGTTCTTTTTATGTTGTAATTATTTACTGGTGTACACACGGAAACACACAAATTTTTTCTGTCATTAGAGCCTATAGACAAATATTTAAGTGCATTTATTATACTGCATTGAATGTAATGGAATTAACTTACATTATAAAGATGCTTAAAAGCATGGTTTCTCTAAAAAAGGATATGTACAGTCACTCAAATAATTAACTGTACATGAAACCTTTCTCAGAATGCCAAAGAATGAGTCAATATTTAAAAAGAACCTTAAAAAATCTTTTTTTCACTTTAACTCATTTTATTAAAATAATTTTTTTAATTTTTAAAATTTGAAATGCAATGTACTTTTTAAAATACATACATCAGATCAAAAATTATCATATTTATCAAATCACACAGAGTTGAAATTAAAACCTGATAAGTTTTTATTTTTTTAATTAATTGTATATAAATTGTCATTTATAAAATAAATTGATCTCTAAATATAAGTATTGAAATTCAAATCTTGTTTCTTAAAACAATTTAAAGTTTGAAATACAATTTTCAATTGACATTTCATAATTTTTAGATTTTATAAATCTCATCATTTTTGAAAATTAATAATTTATTCATTAATTAATAATTAATCCTTTCTACACAAATTTTGAATTTTTTCTACTTCTTAAAAATTTTTGTCATTTTCTTTATTAAAAATGTCATTTTCGTTTTTCAAAGTCCAATCAATTTATTTAAATTGTTGCTTCAGATCAAACACATCAATCTTTAAATATACATTAAGAGATATTAATAAAAATTTGAAGTTCTTAACACATTTTAAAGAATATTAAAAAGTATTTTAAAGTGAATTCTTATTCTTTCTTATATTGGATAGTAATAATTAAAAATAATGAGCTGTTTTAAGAGAGACCTCATTTAAAAATATACATGTAGTAAAGATAAATATTACTACATGTATATTTATTCAGGATCTTTCAATGTCTGCGTAATTTTTTATATTTCAACGCCAAGAGAAAAAAATACGTAATAATTCAACAGGCCTGGAAAACCAAGCGATAAATTTCATTTATTTCAAAACTAATGATATGAATTTAGGCAAACTTAAATATAACACAAGACCAGGGGCGCGTCGTGGTTCAGAAAACTATGGAAGCGCCGAAGCGAAGCGCTTCCTAAAGCAGAGGAAGAACCAATTCAGTCTTTCAAGGAGGCAGCGTTGCTCATAAAATTTGCTCATAAAAATCATTACTTTTTAAAATTTTAAATAGGGAAGCGCTGTTTCCATCGCTTCCATGGAAGCTTCGCCATTGGTATAGACTAAATAATTTGTTTACGGAACCACACAAAAGATGTAATGATCCAAATAATGTCAAATTACGTTGTAATATTAATGAGTTATAATTAATTAAATAATTGTATTCTTTTATAGTGTATATAATAGCTGTGGCTCATATTCCGGGATACATAAAAGAATTTCGTACTATTAAGGTCTAGTCGGCATTTCTTAAAAATGTATTTTAACATGTTTACACCCCATTAAATATAATGAAATTTTACTAGAATTGTAAAAGCTTGTTTTTCTGCGGAAAAGTGTGGAAATAGTAATGGTAATTAATTTACAGGGTTACACAAAATAATTCAGATATTTTGTATAATTATTTTGCATGAAATTATACAAGTAATTATGAACTACACGAAATTAATACAAGACTATCAGTTATTAGGAATACTTTCATATTATACAGATACTTATAGGAAGAGAGATACAACGGGGTTTGAGGGGGTGGCAGCCATCCTCAGAAACAATTCCGATTAAGAAGGGAGTCAATCGAATCAATGTATTATATAACAAGGAATAAATAAAAATTATCTGTTGAACAATGCGTCATGCAAATAGGACGTTGAAGCTCCTGACCAACAGATCCACGAGTATAAATTAATAAATAACAAAATGGAAAAATTTATATACTGTTTGCCTTACAATTCTGTAGACATTTTGAAATTCATAAAAACTCAAAGAACTGACAGAAAGGAATGAAGTTTGCAAAAAAAAAAAAAAAAAAAAAAAAAAAATTCTAATTTTTTTTTTCTTTTTGTAAAGTTAAATAATAGTTAAGGTAATGTTATTATTAGTGAAACTTCCCACGATCGAGGGCGCTGTGACAAAGAAATCACACATTTCTGTGAACAAATATATTAATTTGAATAGAAACGTTTATAATCATATAGTTTTTATTCAATATGTTTGTCACAACAAAATACGATTTGCAAATGAATTACAATACTGCTAACTTGAGCTTCAGTTGGAAATTCTTAGAAAAGATAAAACAACTTCACCCTTCGATAATACTTTATCCACCAAGTCAGCATCGGAATCCAAACTTCACGTATATGTAAGTACATAGAAAATTAAGAAATGAGATTTTAATCGTAAACTCGTGCAATTTACAGAATTCTTTTTTGCATATTTATAATTAAGTGTCTGTAAAGCGCACTCTATCGACAAAATTTTTAACCATTAATTTTTTCTTAAAAAAAAAAAAAAAAAAAAAGAGAGAGAGAGAGAGAGAGAGAGAGAAAGGAGACTGAGAAAAATCTCCCTACACTAGAATGACTTTGTCGAAAAACCACGTTCAATTTTGCAAATTTCTTTTATTTTTATGAATCTTTGAAACGTCTACAGGCTAATATGAGACACAGTATGTTAAGCTGCTTATCCAAAGCGAATGAGTGGCAGATTAATTGTGACCCATTACATGAAGAAAAATCTTGTAAAATCTTCTACGCCTCAAAATATTAATAATATATCAAAAAGTGATATATTGTTTTTTAATATTTTATAACATTGTATTACTAAATTATTCAATATAAATTATTCATAGAGCACTTTTATTAATATAAATCAGATTATAATTTTCTCTTTCATACGACGTTATATAACATTTACTATATTTAACTATTGCTTAATGCTTTGAAATATTATCATAATCGCATTATTCCATGAGCCAATTAATATAAGATTTATGTGTGACGATTTCATTTCAAGAAATATCTTCTATGCCTGAAAATATTATCAATATCCAGTGTCATGTGTTGTAGGCTGTCATTGGTTTTCAATGTTTTATAACGTTGTCTTTCTAAATTATTCTCAGATGCTCATAGAGCACATTTATTAATAAAAATGAGATTATAAGTTACTCTTTTATACGACGTTATATCACATTCACCATATTTAACCTTTGCTTAATGCTTTGAAATATTATCATATTTGCATTATTTCATAAGCATATTAATATAAAAATTATGTATGACAATTTCATTTCAAGAAAAATCTTCTATGCCTATAAATATTATCAATATGTAGTATCTTGTGTTGTAGGCTGTCATTGGTTTTGAATGTTTTATAACGTTGTTTTTCTAAATTATTCTCAGATGCTCATAGAGCACATTTATTAATAAAAATGAGATTATAAGTTACTTATTTATACGACGTTATATAACATTCACCATATTTAACCTTTGCTTAATGCTTTGAAATATTATCATATTTGCATTATTCCATAAGCATATTTATATAAAAATTATGTATGATAATTTCATTTCAAGAAATATCTTCTATGCCTGAGAATATTATCAATATCCAGTGTCTTGTGTTGTTGGCTGTCATTAGTTTTGAATGTTTTATAACGTTGTTTTTCTAAATTATTCTCAGATGCTCAAAGAGCACATTTATTAATAAAAATGAGATTATAAGTTACTCATTTATACGACGTTATATAACATTTACCATATTTAACCTTTGCTTAATGCTTTGAAATATTATCATATTTGCATTATTCCATAAGCATAGTAATATAAAAAATATGTGTGACAATTTCATTTCAAGAAATATCTTCTATGCCTATAAATATTATGAATATCCAGTATTTTGTCTTGTAGGATGTCATTGGTCTCGAATGTTTTATAACGTTGTTTTTCTAAATTATTCTCAGATGCTCATAGAGCACATTCATTAAAATAAATGAGATTATTATTTTCTCTTTCATACGACGTTATATAACATTCACTATATTTAACCTTTGCTTAATGCTTTGAAATATTATCATATTTGCATTATTCCATAAGCATATTAATAAAAAAATTATGTATGACAATTTCATTTCAAGAAATATCTTCTATGCCTGAAAATATTATCAATATCCAGTATCTTGTCTAGTAGGCTGTGATTGGTTTCGAATGTTTTATAACGTTGTTTTTCTAAATTATTCTCAGATGCTCATAGAGCACATTCATTAATATAAATGAGATAATTATTCTCTCTTTCATACGACGTTATATAACATTCACTATATTTAATCATTCTTTATGCTTTGAAATATTATCATATTCGCATTATACCATAATTCTATTAATAAAAAAATTATGTATGACAATTTCATTTCAAAAAATATCTTCTATGCCTGAGAATATTACCAATATCCAGTATCTTGTGTTGTAGGCTGTCATTAGTTTTGAATGTTTTATAAGGTGTAACCCCCGTTTCGCCGACAAAAAATTTCCTACCCCCCTGTTTTTCCCATTTAAGCTTCCCTTTCCAGCTATTTAGGGATTTGTCCTATAATTATGGGGAAAATAAGTGGAAAGGAAATTTCAATTCAATGAAATGGCGGGTACTAGTTACGTAAGGAGATTAGTGTCCAGTTCACCCCTTTTTATCAGTTGATACGCCTCACAGTCTCAGGTGTACAAACCCATGGTGAATTGCAATTTTCACTTGTAATTTTTTACGCCTAATTTATGACCACGTTACTGTCATAAAATTATTTCTCTTTTTACAGTGCACTCCCAGAAATTCATACTGTCGGAGACCAGAGACTGCGCGAATTTTAAAATTTTGTAGATTTTTTTTTTTTTTTTTTTTTTTTTTTTTTTTTCATTTTAAAATTAGAATTTTGATATTATAATGCATTGAAAATGGTTGTCATTGCATAAGATATATGAAATGTATAGATGAAGGCAAATAAAGAGTATAAATAATGTAAAAAAACGCACATATAAAATTTATAGTATAGCAACATTTATAATATAGAAACTTTTTATTATCATTATTTTTTAGTAATATCTTTTCAAAAGGAATTATTTTTAAAAGGAAGTGGGCATAGCCTGCTAGTATAAGAATAATTGTATAATAAATTTGCGAGTTTTATTACAGTTTAGAAATATAGGTAAAGGAAAGTAATTTATTTTTTTACATTTTCAGCCTATGGATTTTTTTTTTCCCTGTGTGTGTGTGTTTAAGCACAAATATTATTGCGTTAAAAGAATTTAGGTACTTATCTTCAAGACCTAGACCTTGCTTAAAATTAACTTTCCTTATCTCATTAGACTCCATTTCTAAAATAACACCATTGAAGTAAGTTCTATCATGATTTTTTTCTTTGAACTTTATCATAAATTTCAATTTTTAAATTGGTCGTGATCAGCAGATTTCTGAACTCTACTGAAATTTTCAAAATCCTTGTTTATTATTATCTTAAAAAAAAAAAAAAAAAAAAAAAAAAAACTTATATTTTTAGTTTAAACACATCGATACATAAGCTCAATAAAAACAAGGAAGTAAAAAATCACATAAATGCTGTTAAAAAATAAATAAATAAAATAAACATAATATTTCAATTTATATATATATATATTTAATTTCCTACTACCAATTATTTTTTCTGAGTTTATTAATACATCACCAAAAAATGTTTATCATGACAATTTCTGAAATACTGAATTAATTAACAAACTTTGGGCTTATAAAACTGAAAGTAAAGGTTAATAATTAAAACAACCGAAAAAATAAAGTTTAAATGGATGTTTTCTAATAGTTCTCATTTTGTTTGAAGATGTAATATTTGGAATTCGACTAAATTTAAAAATGAGTTGGCCAGCAGGTAATTAAAAAAGAAATTCTACTGTTTATTCTGTTTTACGGGAGTTATTATTTTATTTTATTTTTTAAATATAAATATATTCATATTAAACTTTTGTGCTTGTATTTATTATTTAAGTAAATAACAATAATAAACCAAGTCTTATCCTATTAAAAAATTTAACAATTATGCCTGAGTAAACCATTTTGGCAACTAAGAAAAAATAATTAAGCGCCATTGACGCCTGTTTTTCACATTCTAATTTCTAACTCTGGGTTTTATTTCTAACTATCGTATTTATTTCCCAAGTTTTTCTGCATCTTAGCTTCAAAGTTTTTTTAGGATTATTGCCTTCAAACTACACAACTATAGTCTTAAATGAGCTTGAAAAATGTATGTTATACCCCCATTTCGCCGACAAAATGGGGGTGAACATTCACTGTCGGCGAAACAGGTGTTAAACCGATATTGTCTATTTTCCCTTCTTTGGGGAATTTGTCAATGAAAGGGGGTAGGAAATTTTCGTGTCGGCGAAACGGGGGTATAACCTTTTATAACGCTGTTTTTCTAAATTATTCTGAAATGCTCATAGAGCACATTCATTAAAATAAATGAGATTATAATTTTCTCTTTCATACGATGTTATGTAACATTCACTATATTTAACGTTTGCTTAATGCTTTGAAAAATTATCATATTTGCATTAATAAATAAGCATAGTAATATAAAAATTATGTATGACAATTTCATTTCAAGGAATATATTCTATGCCTAAGAATATTATCAATTTCCAGTATCTTGTCTTGTAGGATGTCATTGGTTTTGAATGTTTTATAACGTTGTTTCTCTAAATTATTCTCAAATGCTTATAGAGCACATTCATTAAAATAAATGAGATTATAACTTTCTCTTTCATACGACGTTATATAACATTAACTATATTTAACGTTGCTTAATGCTTTGAAATATTATCATATTCGCATTATATTATATACCTATTAATATAAAAATTAAGTATGACAATTTCATTTCAACAAATATATCTTCTATGCCGGAGAATATTATCAATATCCAGTATCTTGTGTTGTAGGCTGTCACTGGTTTTGAATGTTTTATAGCGTTGTTTTTCTAAATTATTCTCAAATGGTCTTAGAGCACATTCATTAAATTAAATGAGATTATAATTCTCTCTTTCATACGACGTTATATAACATTCACAATAATTAACCATTCTTTTATGCTTTGAAATATTATCATAGTAGCATTATTCCATAAGCATATTAATATAAAAATTATGTGCGACAATTTCATTTCAAGAATTATCTTCTATGCCTATAAATATTATCAATATGTAGTATCTTGTGTTGTAGGCTGTCATTGGTTTTGAATGTTTTATAACGTTGTTTTTCTAAATTATTCTCAGATGCTCATAGAGCACATTTATTAATAAAAATGAGATTATAAGTTACTCTTTTATACGACGTTATATCACATTCACTATATATAACCTTTGCTTAATGCTTTGAAATATTATCATATTTGCATTATTTCATAAGCATATTAATATAAAAATTATGTGCGTCAATTTCATTTCAAGAATTATCTTCTATGCCTATAAATATTATCAATATGCAGTATCTTGTGTTGTAGGATGTCATTGGTTTTGAATGTTTTATAACGTTGTTTTTCTAAATTATTCTCAGATGCTCATAGAGCACATTTATTAATATAAATGTGATAATTATTTTCTCTTTCATACGACGTTATATAACATTCACTATATTTAATCATTCCTTTATGCTTTGAAATATTATCATATTCGCATTATACCATAAGCCTATTAATATAAAAATTATGTATGAAAATTTCATTTCAAGAAATATCTTCTATGCCGGAGAATATTATCAATATGCAGTATCTTGTCTTGTAGGCTGTCATTGGTTTTGAAAGTTTTATAACGTTGTTTTTCTAAATTATTCTCAGATGCTCATAGAGCACATTTATTAATAAAAATGAGATTATAAGTTACTCTTTTATACGACGTTATATCACATTCACTATATATAACCTTTGCTTAATGCTTTGAAATATTATCATATTTGCATTATTTCATAAGCATATTAATATAAAAATTATGTGCGTCAATTTCATTTCAAGAATTATCTTCTATGCCTATAAATATTATCAATATGCAGTATCTTGTGTTGTAGGATGTCATTGGTTTTGAATGTTTTATAACGTTGTTTTTCTAAATTATTCTCAGATGCTCATAGAGCACATTTATTAATATAAATGAGATAATTATTTTCTCTTTCATACGACGTTATATAACATTCACTATATTTAATCATTCCTTTATGCTTTGAAATATTATCATATTCGCATTATACCATAAGCCTATTAATATAAAAATTATGTATGAAAATTTCATTTCAAGAAATATCTTCTATGCCGGAGAATATTATCAATATGCAGTATCTTGTCTTGTAGGCTGTCATTGGTTTTGAATGTTTTATAACGTTGTTTTTCTAAATTATTCTCAGATGCTCATAGAGCACATTTATTAATAAAAATGAGATTATAAGTTACTCTTTTATACGACGTTATATCACATTCACTATATATAACCTTTGCTTAATGCTTTGAAATATTATCATATTTGCATTATTTCATAAGCATATTAATATAAAAATTATGTGCGTCAATTTCATTTCAAGAATTATCTTCTATGCCTATAAATATTATCAATATGCAGTATCTTGTGTTGTAGGATGTCATTGGTTTTGAATGTTTTATAACGTTGTTTTTCTAAATTATTCTCAGATGCTCATAGAGCACATTTATTAATATAAATGAGATAATTATTTTCTCTTTCATACGACGTTATATAACATTCACTATATTTAATCATTCCTTTATGCTTTGAAATATTATCATATTCGCATTATACCATAAGCCTATTAATATAAAAATTATGTATGAAAATTTCATTTCAAGAAATATCTTCTATGCCGGAGAATATTATCAATATGCAGTATCTTGTCTTGTAGGCTGTCATTGGTTTTGAATGTTTTATAACGTTGTTTTTCTAAATTATTCTCAGATGCTCATAGAGCACATTTATTAATAAAAATGAGATTATAAGTTACTCTTTTATACGACGTTATATCACATTCACTATATATAACCTTTGCTTAATGCTTTGAAATATTATCATATTTGCATTATTTCATAAGCATATTAATATAAAAATTATGTGCGACAATTTAATTTCAAGAATTATCTTCTATGCCTATAAATATTATCAATATGCAGTATCTTGTGTTGTAGGCTGTCATTGGTTTTGAATGTTTTATAACGTTGTTTTTCTAAATTATTCTCAGATGCTCATAGAGCACATTTATTAATATAAATGAGATAATTATTTTCTCTTTCATACGACGTTATATAACATTCACTATATTTAATCATTCCTTTATGCTTTGAAATATTATCATATTCGCATTATACCATAAGCCTATTAATATAAAAATTATGTATGAAAATTTCATTTCAAGAAATATCTTCTATGCCGGAGAATATTATCAATATGCAGTATCTTGTCTTGTAGGCTGTCATTGGTTTTGAATGTTTTATAACGTTGTTTTTCTAAATTACTCCCAGATAGAGTCCTGCGCGGGTCGGGTATTACCCGACCCGAACCCGACAGATGAATTTTAAATCAACCCGAAACCCGACCCGAACCCGACAAAAAAAATTTCATCAACCCGAAACCCGACCCGAACCCGACAAAAAAAATTTTCATCAACCCGAAAACCGACCCGAACCCGCAACAGTGAATTTTTTGCGACCCGAACCCGACCCGAAACCCGACTTATCTAACCCGAACCCGACCCGAAACCCGAAAAATAAATCAACATTACTTATTCATCTAAAAATCATGCAAAACAACGTAAAATGATATAACATGATATAAAATAAAGTAAATTTTCATTGTTACACTATTGGTAAATTATAAAAAAAAAACTAGTATGTTGTGGTCACCACAAGACATTCTTCTACATTTTTCTGTCAAATTCACTAAGTGCGAAAAATTTATTAAAACTATTACTAAAAAGTTTAACGTGATGAATGCAAATAATTTTCATCTTAGGGAAATCTAACACTAAATATCCAAAGAGAGACAGTTTTATCGTCTATAAATAACTTCTTAAACAATGCATTTTTATAATGGTTATCTCACATATCATGGTTTGTACAGTTATATGGCATGGAAGTTGAAATATAGCCATCCTGTTATCGATGAAATTTGCAGTATAACAACGCCACCTATTGGCCGACAGGCATTCAAACTGAGTCAGCATAATGTCTAATAATCTCGCCTTCTCACATATTAAGTTTTGTTTGATGAAACACAACAGAACACGAGATATAGCGTTCCTTGTAGTTGTAGAAATCGCTAAGTAGCAGCGCCATCTGTTGAGCGGTTTACACCAAAAGTTGACAGGCGCTAATATATATTAAATGGCACCTACATACAAATTTATATGAAATTATGTGCAGTAGTTCTTGAGATATTGCCTTTCCTTAAATTGCGGAAATCGCTGTGTAGCAGCGCCACCTGTTGGCTGATAGGCATTCAAATTGAATCAGCATAATATCTCATATTGGTCTTCTCACATATCAAGTTTTGTTGGATTATACGCAACAGAACCTGAGAGACAACAGAACCTAGCCTCCTCTGAAATTGCAGAAATCGCTGTATAGCAGTGCCACCCGTCGAGCGGTTGACACCAAAAGTTGATAGAATCTAATACTTTCTTCTACTAAATATAGAAGAAAGGTTAAAAAAAAATATATATCTTGTAAACTGCGAAATCTTTTCAATTTCCAGAATGCAAATGCGAGGTTATACTGTATTTCTATTTCTTTAATTTATATATTAACAACAGTCGAGAAAGATTTATAATACTTTTCTAATTTTCATACAATTTCTACAAAAGATACATATTAGTTCCGTTGAAGAAAAGAAAACAGACCCAGATACAAATACGGATCTATTTTTCAGATACGAATAGGGAGCTCCGGTACATGTCTGCCCACCAGCAGCCGAGCGGTTCTGCGCTCGAAGCTGGCATATGGGAGGTTTCGGATTCGCTCCCAGGTCGCGTTCATCGGCTTAAGAGGCTACTTCAGTCACCGTCGCCGGAAATCAAAGCCAGTGTAATTCTATAGTAAAATTCGCCCCCTTATAACTCATTAACAAATGCATATTTTTAAATTCCGTTTTCACATTCAGAAAATTCACAACTGTTACATGAGAAATCTGTTTTTAAAAAATGATTATTTTTATTTTTAATATTTTATTTTTAACCTGAAATATGCGAAATTTCACTTGATTTTGTTCATTGGTCTTGAGAAATTATTTAATTACTGTATCGCATAGCTTAAAATAGGTAGCTCTTTCTAAATGATCAAGCTTATTATTAATTTTTAAGAAAAAAAAAAAAGTTTAAATGCGCATTAACAAAGCAGTTCCGAAATATGAAAATTTGCTAAAAATTTTGCGTTTTTCTTTAAATCCACGCCTCCCATCCGGAACAAGTCGAAGTGAGTAATTACGGGTGATTAATGATCTTCGGTGGGGTGGGAATTCTTTTAGAACCGTTCAGAGTGAATTTTCAGGGAAACTAGTTTTGTATGTAGTCCCCCCCCCCCCCCCCCTTCACACACACACCTCAACCTTATCTATAAATGGTTTCATGTTTCTTTCAAAAAGACTTTCTTTTTGACTCCCAAAACATATATTGTGTAATGAAAATATTGCAACATTGTAGTCCGACTTTTTAGATTTTTGTATATTGACATAATTTAAATTATTTACAATTCATATATATATATATATATTCTTTTTTTCCGTGATATACGTAAGTTTATTTTATTGTGTACGAATATGTATGCAAATGAAACAGGAATTTCTATTATAGTATTACATCGGGTCGTGTAATCCGATCTGGTACGGCTCGAATTTGCATTATTTTTTTTACACGCAATATATATGTTTATATCTATACTTAATATTATAAATGCGAAAGTTTGGATGGATGGATGTTTGTTACTCAATCACGCCACAACGGCTAAACGGATCTGGATGAAATTTGGTGCAGAGGTATAGAATAGTCTGAAATAGAACATAGGCTACTATTTATACCGAAAGTTTGATTAGATTTTTTAAAAAATAAACCAGTAATTTTGAAAATAATAAACCGGTAATTGACTTAATATAAGCCAGTTAAATTTTTAATTGTTGCCAAAAATGTTTACGAGGTATTTTTTATTTATTTAATGCTTTCACGCGAAAAATAAAAAATTACTAAATGTTAAATTGGTAGATGAGAAAATGACACTTTATAATTTAAAAATAAAATAGTAATATTACAAATCTAACATATTTCTTCCGAATTTTATTTCATAGCATTTTTTTTATATACCCCAACTTCAGATTTTTTTTTTTTTTTTAGTACGGCGGATGAAACACGCTTGGCATAAAAGCTAATTCAGCATTATATTAAAGGTATTTTCTTATTGATAATCCTGGACAATTTTTTTAAATTTTGAATTTGAAGTAGATCGGACATTTTTCGCCAATGAAAAGATAGAAAGAAATACGCAAGCGAAATGATGACGTCACTGGCCGTTCGTGGATGCAAGAAAAATATTTCCTATGTTAAACACCCATTGGATTTTTTGTAAAAAATTATTAAAAATCGAGGACAATTATTTCCCGATTTTAATCCCCATATTTAGGTATAGATATGAATTAGTTATCATGTCCATGCGTTAGATTAAGTTATTTTTGTTGTAAAATTGACAAAATTTGAAGCTACATTAGTAATTATTAATATAATTATAATGCTATATTTGTATTGAAAAAATTATAATAAACAAAACTTCATTATGTTAAATTAGTAATATTTTATCCCTTAAAAATTTGCTCAATAATGAACTGTATTTTATGAACTAAAAATTTAATTTTGTTTCTTGTATAACATAAATTGAACTATAGATTATTGCGGGTCGGGTTGTGGGTCTGAAGCTGCAGGTTCATGTCGGATTTTTGGGTAGATTGTTATTTTGCGGGAAAAGTTTACCCAACTCTCGCATATTTTAATTCATATACAACTCAGCTGATTTAGTTTTTTGAAGGGAACCTTCGGCGAATGACTTTTTTTTTTTTTTTTAAATATATATAACGCAAAAATAACCAAAGATTATTATTATTATTATTATTATTATTTTCACTCTACCTGAATCTGATCCCGATAAAAAAGAAGTACATATGCAATTTTTTCTGTTTGGATTTATTATCATTTATATTATTTTTAATATTATTAAATTTTTTTGTTAATTTTTTTAAGCATTTTAACTATTTTGTTGCGTTTTTCTCTAAAACAGCCAAATGTTTTCACCATATTTTATTTATATTACGCATATTTTTTTGCAAGCATTATAAATTACGTTGAAATTTATTCTTTATATAAGCACAAAATTTTAAAATAATAATAATAATTTTAGGAAAAAAAATACTCTCTTAGTACTTTTTATATTTCTGCAAATACCGTAAATAGTAAACAAATTTATCTGAAAAAGTTACAAGCCGTCCGAATATCCCCCCCCCCTCCCCGCCAAGTTATATCTAATACTCGCTGTAATTCTCATAGTTATAGAGAGTTTTATTAAAAACGGTAACCTGGTGATGAAAAAAAATCAGTTTACTTCCTTCTGGTAATCCTAGCCCCCTAAGGTTTGCGCAACAATCACTGTAATTTTTCATAAACACTAAGTGATAAGTATTCAAATTTTCACTGAAATTGCTATCAAACAGACGTAAAAACATTTGTTTTCTTTCCCCCTCATCCCCCCCACACAGGATATATAACTCTAACGATTTTCTTCAAATTTGCTATATAAACACTCCATTAGATATAATTTCGAATAATATAGTTTTCTAGTTAAGGAAAATTGATAGGCGTCTTGTATAAATAGCTCAATTTCAGGTCACGCAAGTGCGTTCCTTTAAAAACGGCTGTACGGATTATTTTCAAACTCGCCATTTTAACACCTTTTTAAATATTCTTTTGAATGTTATTGTTTCCTGGTCAATAATTGAGTATGCCAAGTTTTGGTAAAAGTTGGTATCTCAAAAACGTCTCTACCGATTTTTTGAAAATCAATACATAAATCCATTTTAGATACCCTTTTTTCTGTATTATGGGGTTTTTGCAGGAAAATTAACGGCCATTCTGATTAGATAGTTCAGTTTTAAATCTCATAAATTGGTGTTTAAAAAAGTAACTATCATAATTCTTTTCCTTATTTTATTAACTCGCTGTGTGAACTCTGTTTTATATGTCTTTACACATGTATCAAGTTTCTCTTACTGGAAAATTCCAAAATTGCAATAATATCTCCAAAAAACGCATATAATATGTAGCTAATAGCGGGTAATGAAAGTCGTGTGGTTGATTCACACCAGATTTTTTATTTCTGTTTCCGATTATATTGCTATACTTCTGACATCACAATTTTCACTCTTCTAAAGATTTTACATTTTTAAAAATTATCTGTAGGGATGCTGCAGTAAGCTTTTCGTTGAGATGAAGCAAATTGTTCGTGTACAGGGACATTTAAAAGTATTCAAATACATTACGTCTATGGGGGAAATTGCAGGTAAGTAGAGTTTAACATGTACAGACTGCTCTAAACCAAATGAAACGAATATATATTTTTTGTATTATAGATAGTCAACTGGGGGGGGGGGGAAATGTGTATGTAGGAGCCTCGCTGCCCCCTCGAGGGGAGTAAATTTTCATGATGGGTATCTTTCAAAAGAGCTCACCAATACCTTTAAAACGAATGGTTTAACCACCGATCTGCGATAATTTAAAATAAAGTTATCGATTTTTTTTTTCATTTTTAACAAATATATATATGTATATATATTTAAGTGTAATATTGAGAATAAATTCATTTAGTGTTATACTACTTCTCTAATATGGAAATCGTCTTCATCATCATAGAAGATAATTTTTTTTAAATAATAATTGTAATAAATTATTTTTACCGAGTGAATTTGTATAGGAAAACATAGAAGAAAGTCGTGTGGTGGCCACAATACGCTAGTTATTTGTTGTTAATGGATGTGCTTTACTAATAATGTTTTACCATTTCCAGGAAAGCTGTTCGGGAATTGAATCCTCGTAGAGATATGGTAAATAATGTATGTTTTAAGCTAAATGTTCATCGCTTGTTTTTTGTATATTTACACGTTTTGAGGTTTCTTGATTACCGTAGTCAAGTTTTTTAAGGTTTGATTTTTGTCTGTATCTCTTAGAGTAACTTAAAAACGAATAATTTTAGGAGATCCAAATGTTGTATTTTGAAGTTAATATGAGTTTGTTGTTGGGAAAGTTTGATGAAGATTGATAAGTTTCAAGGAATGTTGCGTGTGAAAACTGTCTGAGTAATTTTAAGTAAACTTTTAATTTTAATAACAGATTTAAATTCAATATAAATTGTCTAACATAGGTTTACATAACAGTGCTCGTTATCTTACCTAGTAATCTGCAACCTGTATTTATAGTATTAAATTTCAGGGTAAGAGAAAGTCGTGTGAGTAACACACCAGATTATTAAAAACATATTTAGCATTTTTTCATTCAATTTTATTTTTAACTGATTTTTAGTTTGATCTCATATCGGAGGGGTAATGTAATTTCCCCCTCCCCAATTGTTCTTAGAAAGAAAAAGAAAAAAAAAATATCCCAATAGAAAGTTGCACTCTTTAGCAACGATTAATTCATTTCATTAATTTCTTTTGCGTACTTTCTCTACTATTTTTTTTTTTTTTTATTATTATTGATTTTAGAAGTTGTATTAAATAAATATATATATTACACACACAAACATATATATATTACAGCAGAATTTCAGTTGTAATGTGTGAGCATTTCAGTAATCTGGAATGTTGGTTTAAAACTTCTTTTAGCGTAGACAATTAGCGGAAATGTCAATGGTAATACTAGGGTGCCTATATTACTAAGAGTGGCGACAGTTCTCAGTGCGCAACCGCTGTGGATGAAATCTTGGGTTGCTTGCGTGATCTACGAGTGGGGTTGATTCTTTCTAGATATGACCTTTATCTTACGTTGGCGAGAAAATGCTTCTGGTGAACATTTACTTTTCTGGCGGGATATTTAATTTTCTTAGAAGTAAAAAAGAATTAATTTATTCATAATTCGTTCAAATCAGTGGCGGATCCAGAACTTGACTTTTTTTTTTTTTTTTTTTTGGGGGGGGGGGGGCTAAAAATTTTCAAAGTGTTATTATAGACCAATAAAAAATTTACAATTGCAATATTCAATTGTGAATGTCAGTGTTTTTTTTTTTTTTTTTTTTTTTTGGGGGGTGGGGGGTGGGGGGGGGGCTTCATACCCCCACCCACCCCCCACCCCCCTTAAATCCGCCACTGGTTCAAATTGTATTGAAATTAAGCATTTTCTTTTCACTAAATTATTTTTAGTTTTGTCAAATAACAAGTTATCGATAGACTTAAATTGCCAAATTTATAAAAAGGAAGAAAAAAAAAAAAAAAGAATTGCTCTTAGAACCGCAAATTTACGACTTCTATCAATTTTATTTAATAATTATTTTAATTTTTTCTGTGTGTTAATTTTCAATTTATTGTTATTATTATTAAACCATTATTTTTAACTTAGATTTTTAAAAACCAAAAACATTATACTGAACTAAAGAATTTTTTTGTTTATAGTGAATTAAGGGAAATCTTTCATTTAAGAATTTATAATGCATCCCGATTTAATTTCATTATTTTTTCATTTTGTAGCACAATTTTTTTTTTTTTTTTTTTAAATAAACTGTAATATTTTTTCCTTAATAAGTTTAATTTCTGAAATAATAAGAATATAATAATAAATTGGTCATTTCTAATTCTTTACAGATTTTTTTTGCATTTTGATATTATGTTCAAGATTTAACGTGGGGAGGGGGGGGGGGGAGAAAATATTGTCCTATCTTCAAGGTTCTGAAAAAGTGGTTCTTTTAGGAAGCTACAGTGAATCGTTGCTTTCACACAACACTTGTGCCTTGTTGATAAATATATGATATCATTTTAAATTAACTAATTATGTTTTATTTTATTTATTATTTTTTTTCTTACATTTGTGGGAATTAGTGTTACTAAAAAATAAATATATATACATTTTTGCATTTAGAATGTTTTAAAAGTAAAGTATGTGTATAGTTTCGTTGTGAAAATATTGACATATGTAGTAACAATATGTAAATATATGTAAAATGTGTGCACTTAAAACTGACTATTATTTTATATTTTAACCACTAAATAGTTTTCTAGGTGATCCTTTCCTACCATTAAATTACCAAGATTGGTGCGAACAATGTATAGTAAATTGTTAGACGATTTAACTATGAAAGTCACAAAATCTCTTAAATGTAATTGAAAATTAATCGCAGAAAGAACTTTCAAGTACATAAAGAAAATAATAAATAAACAATCGAAAATGTAAAAATTCTTACTTCACACAAATAGCTTGCGTTAGTTGGCGTTTAACTTTGGAGGCCCAAAGTTTCCTCCTTTCGGGATTTTTAGGAAACACTTTTAACTTATAGCATTGCTCAAATCTGTTTGAGCAGTTAAAAGCAGAACAGCCCGTGATTTTTTAGCAAAAAAAGAAAACTGCAATTTTGATTACAACAATAATAAAGGTAAATGAACGGTTGAAGGGATGTATATAAGAAAATTAGCAATTAGTTTTAGGGAATCAGATATAATTTTTTTTTTTTTTTCTTTTTCTTTTTGGGGATCAGTACAATAATAGCTATACCAATAAATCTAATAAACTAATAATAAGTTTTGGCCAAGTTCAAGTGTATTAAAAAAGAATTTTTAAATGTATAAAATAAATAATTTAAATTGATACTAACTGTCAATTTTTTTATGTGCATATTTTGTATAAATGTGCTTAATGGATCTGCGAGGAAGGCCAGGAGATATTGATAAGCACATTTATCAATAAAGTTTAAAACGGTAGCATTTTATTTTGCTTTCTTTCTTTTCTTTTGTCTTTTTTTTTTTTTTTAGATTTAGATATATTTAAGCAATCATTCACCTACTTTACATACTAACCATCTTAACTATCATGTTTGATACGTTTATACATTACAGAAGTTGAGATCTAGCTTTCGTAAAAAATCAGGAATTTCATCATAGTAGCACCATTTGTCAACTAATATACACCAAAAATTTGAAAGACTCCAGTTTATGCTAAAATGCGACAAAATAAAAACTTTCGTAAAATATTGTGCATTAGATCTTGATCTCGAGCTACCACAAAATTTTTGTAACATACACTCATACAAAGAAAGAAAGAGATGTTTTTAAAATTAGACTTTATTTATTTATTTATTTTTTTTTTTTTAATTGTAAGCACTTTAATTAAACGGGGTGGGGAGGGTTAGGAGGGCGGCAGCTCCCCTCGCATAGAATTTTATGCCAAATGACACAATGTCCTACACCTTTTTTAGATTAATTTTAAAGTACATTGAACTATATTATTTTACCTTACTGAACTTAATATGCGATCTGTCTTTATAACATCGAAATGCAGTGTAAGAGAAAGTCGTGTGAGTGACACACCATATAATTTAATCTAAAATCGTATCATCATTCTTCTTCTAATTAAAGGTATCGCCAGATTTAATTCACACCCTATGTAAACATTTCTAGGGGAGAAATACTATGCCTCCCACAAAATAAATGTTTTAACAAACAATTAAAAAGAAACAACGTTTGTAAAATATTTAAATATATTTATAAATTTTAATGCTTTCAAAACTCATTATTTTCAAAAAAAAAAAAAAAAAAAAAAAAAAAGAAAGAAAAAGAAAAAGAAAAGGAAAAGAAAAGAAAAAAAGAAACTAATGAATTTATTTTTAGTTATTTTATTTTTATCTTTATTTTCAAAATAGTAAATAACTATCAATTTTATTGAAGAAAGTTAAACATTATTCGTAATTAGTCAGACGTAATAAATAAGAAACAATTTACATATATATTCCTTAGTACATACTCTTACACATAATACACACAGAGATACACACTTATAAAGCTTCTAAAACTTTCTCTGAGAAAGATGTCAAAACACTGACGGGGAATCTCTCGCCAGTACCATGTTAAATATCGCCAAATGTTTCTACTTTGCTTTATCAACGAAATCATTATTTTTTTAATTTAAAATAGCACAAAAATAGGACAAAAGTAACATATTTAATAAATAAGATGATTACAGATCAGTTATGACAATAATCATACAGTATTTTTTCTTTTTATATTAATTTATAAGCTGTGAAACAGGCCAGTAAAAGAATCTGCCTATCTCGTCCATCAATTAAGTTAATAAAACAGATTAATAATTAACATTATTCAGTAAAATATGTTTTGATATTTTACAAATAATCTTTCTTAATGTATTTCTGAAAGAAAAAAAAATCAAATTTACTTAATATCAAGAGATAAAAATGCTTTTTTCGACATATGTGAAACTCTCAATGTAAAACCTACGGAGCATCATCCAACAATTGCCCCGAGCGGCTGACGGTGAGTCTTGTCCAATGAGAATCTGTCACAGTTCTGTCGCCACTCTTATCTATCGAGGCACCCTAGTAATACCTCTCACTCCGGACCTGTTACAGATAACAGAACCCTTCTGGGGAATTGAATTGAAACTGTCAGTACTTGACAGATAATTTTTTACGGGATAGGGAATTCAGACGCTTTTTTGGGATTGGTGGAGGTAACTATCAATTCTGAAATTTAGTCCAACCCCCATATCTTGTTCCGAACCACTTTTTTACAGGTCTGCCATCTTGGATGGAAAGAAAGGAAAGGTGGAGACCCGCCTTAACCGTTCGGAGTTTTCCGTGGTTTCCTCCGAAACACGCGTAAATACGGGCTAGGACCTCCTTACGAAGACTCAAACGGAGAGCAATCCCCTATAGGCCTAGGACACATCTGGAGTCAATCGGCCTTAAATCCTCCAACCAACCAACCAACCGATACAATACATGTCTAGTATGTGCAGAATGCTTAAATTAGATATATAGTTGTAAACATGCCTATAAATTTATGTTTATAATTGTAAAAAATATTTTGAAAGGTGTTCTCAAGTCGACCCGACTTATTGAAATCCAAACCCGACCCGAACCCGAACCCGACCCGCAAGAAATAAAATTCAGTCAACCCGACCCGAACCCGACCCGCACGAAAAAAAGATCAGTCAACCCGACCCGAAACCGACCCGCAAGAGAAAAATTTCTGTCAACCCGTTCCGAACCGACCCGCGGGTCGGGTCGGGTTCGGGTAAAATCGGGTTACCCGACCCGATGCAGGACTCTACTCCCAGATGCGCATAGAGCACATTTATTAATAAAAATGCGATTAAATATTACTCTTTATACGACTTTATATCACATTCACTATATTTAACCTTTGCTTAAAGCTTTGAAATATTATCATATTTGCATTATTTCATAAGCATATTAATATAAAAATTATGTATGATAATTTCATTTCAAGAAATATCTTCTATGCCTGAGAATATTATCAATATCCAGTGTTCTGTGTTGTTGGCTGTCATTAGTTTTGAATGTTTTATAACGTTGTTTTTCTAAATTATTCTCAGATGCTCATAGAGCACATTTATTAATATAAATGAGATAATTATTTTCTCTTTCATACGACGTTATATAACATTCACTATATTTAACCTTTGCTTAATGCTTTGAAATATTATCATATTTGCATTATTCCATAAGCATATTAATATAAAAATTATGTATGATAATTTCATTTCAAGAAATATCTTCTATGCCTGAGAATATTATCAATATCCAGTGTCCTGTGTTGTTGGCTGTCATTGGTTTTGAATGATTTATAACGTTGTTTTTCTAAATTACTCCCAGATGCTCATAGAGCACATTTATTAATAAAAATGCGATTAAATATTACTCTTTATACGACTTTATATCACATTCACTATATTTAACCTTTGCTTAAAGCTTTGAAATATTATCATATTTGCATTATTTCATAAGCATATTAATATAAAAATTATGTATGATAATTTCATTTCAAGAAATATCTTCTATGCCTGAGAATATTATCAATATCCAGTGTTCTGTGTTGTTGGCTGTCATTAGTTTTGAATGTTTTATAACGTTGTTTTTCTAAATTATTCTCAAATGCTCATAGAGCACATTCATTAAATTAAATGAGATTAGAATTCTCTCTTTCATACGACGTTATATAACATTCACAATAATTAACCATTCTTTTATGCTTTGAAATATTATCATAGTAGCATTATTCCATAAGCATATTAATATAAAAATTATGTGCGACAATTTAATTTCAAGAATTATCTTCTATGCCTATAAATATTATCAATATGCAGTATCTTGTGTTGTAGGCTGTCATTGGTTTTGAATGTTATATAACGTTGTTTTTCTAAATTATTCTCAGATGCTCATAGAGCACATTTATTAATATAAATGAGATAATTATTTTCTCTTTCATACGACGTTATATAACATTCACTATATTTAATCATTCCTTTATGCTTTGAAATATTATCATATTCGCATTATACCATAAGCCTATTAATATAAAAATTATGTATGAAAATTTCATTTCAAGAAATATCTTCTATGCCGGAGAATATTATCAATGTGCAGTATCTTGTCTTGTAGGCTGTCATTGGTTTTGAATGTTTTATAACTTTGTTTTTCTAAATTATTCTCAGATGCTCATAGAGCACATTCATTAAAATAAATGAGATTATTATTTTCTCTTTCATACGACGTTATATAACATTCACTATATTTAACCTTTGCTAAATGCTTTGAAATATTATCATATTTGCATTATTCCATAAGCATATTAATAAAAAAATTATATATGACAATTTCATTTCAAGAAATATCTTCTATGCCTGAGAATATTATCAATATCCAGTATTTTGTCTAGTAGGCTGTGATTGGTGTTGAATGTTTTATAGCGTTGTTTTTCTAAATTATTCTCAAATGCTCTTAGAGCACATTCATTAAATTAAATGAGATTATAATTCTCTCTTTCATACGACGTTATATAACATTCACAATAATTAACCATTCTTTTATGCTTTGAAATATTATCATAGTAGCATTATTCCATAAGCATATTAATATAAAAATTATGCGCGACAATTTCATTTCAAGAATTATCTTCTATGCCTATAAATATTATCAATATGTAGTATCTTGTGTTGTAGGCTGTCATTGGTTTTGAATGTTTTATAACGTTGTTTTTCTAAATTATTCTCAGATGCTCATAGAGCACATTTATTAATAAAAATGAGATTATAAGTTACTCATTTATACGACGTTATATAACATTCACCATATTTAACCTTTGCTTAATGCTTTGAAATATTATCATATTTGCATTATTCCATAAGCATATTTATAGAAAAATTATGTATGATAATTTCATTTCAAGAAATATCTTCTATGCCTGAGAATATTATCAATATCCAGTGTCTTGTGTTGTTGGCTGTCATTAGTTTTGAATGTTTTATAACGTTGTTTTTCTAAATTATTCTCAGATGCTCATAGAGCACATTTATTAATAAAAATGAGATTATAAGTTACTCATTTATACGACGTTATATAACATTTACCATATTTAACCTTTGCTTAATGCTTTGAAATATTATCATATTTGCATTATTCCATAAGCATAGTAATATAAAAAATATGTGTGACAATTTCATTTCAAGAAATATCTTCTATGTCTATAAATATTATGAATATGCAGTATCTTGTGTTGTAGGCTGTCATTGGTTTTGAATGTTTTATAACGTTGTTTTTCTAAATTACTCCCAGATGCTCATAGAGCACATTTATTAATAAAAATGCGATTAAATATTACTCTTTATACGACTTTATATCACATTCACTATTTTTAACCTTTGCTTAAAGCTTTGAAATATTATCATATTTGCATTATTTCATAAGCATATTAATATAAAAATTATGTATGACAATTTCATTTCAAGAAAATTCTTCTATGCCTGAAAATATTATCAATATACAGTATCTTGTCTTGTAGGATGTCATTGGTTTCGAATGTTTTATAACGTTGTTTTTCTAAATTATTCTCAGATGCTCATAGAGCACATTCATTAAAATAAATGAGATTATTATTTTCTCTTTCATACGACGTTATATCACATTCACTAAATTTAACCTTTGCTTAAAGCTTTAAAATATTATCATATTTGCATTATTTCATAAGCATATTAATATAAAAATTATGTATGACAATTTCATTTCAAGAAAATTCTTCTATGCCTGAAAATATTATCAATATACAGTATCTTTTCTTGTAGGATGTCATTGGTTTCGAATGTTTTATAACATTGTTTTTCTAAATTATTCTCAGATGCTCATAGAGCACATTCATTAATATAAATGAGATAATTATTTTCTCTTTCATACGACGTTATATAACATTCTCTATATTTAATCATTCTTTATGCTTTGAAATATTATCATATTCGCATTATACCATAAGCCTATTAATATAAAAATTGTGTATGAAAATTTCATTTCAAGAAATATCTTCTATGCCGGAGAATATTATCAATATCTAGTATTTTGTTTAGTAGGCTGTGATTGGTGTTGAATGTTTTTTAGCGTTGTTTTTCTAAATTATTCTCTGATGCTCATAGAGCACATTTATTAATATATATGAGATAATTATTTTCTCTTTCATACGACGTTATATAACATTCACTATATTTAATCATTCTTTATGCTTTGAAATATTATCATATTCGCATTATACCATAATTCTATTAATAAAAAAATTATGTATGACAATTTCATTTCAAAAAATATCTTCTATGCCTGAGAATATTACCAATATCTAGTATCTTGTGTTGTAGGCTGTCATTAGTTTTGAATGTTTTATAACGCTGTTTTTCTAAATTATTCTGAATTGCTCATAGAGCACATTCATTAAAATAAATGAGATTATAATTTTCTCTTTCATACGATGTTATGTAACATTCACTATATTTAACGTTTGCTTAATGCTTTGAAAAATTATCATATTTGCATTAATAAATAAGCATAGTAATATAAAAATTATGTATGACAATTTCATTTCAAGGAATATATTCTATGCCTGAGAATATTATCAATTTCCAGTATCTTGTCTTGTAGGATGTCATTGGTTTTGAATGTTTTATAACGTTGTTTCTCTAAATTATTCTCAAATGCTTATAGAGCACATTCATTAAAATAAATGAGATTATAACTTTCTCTTTCATACGACGTTATATAACATTAACTATATTTAACGTTGCTTAATGCTTTGAAATATTATCATATTCGCATTATATTATATACCTATTAATATAAAAATTAAGTATGACAATTTCATTTCAAAAAATATCTTCTATGCCTATAAATATTATCAATATCCAGTATCTTGTGTTGTAGGCTGTCACTGGTTTTGAATGTTTTATAACGTTGTTTTTCTAAATTATTCTCAGATGCTCATAGAGCACATTCATTAAAATAAATGAGATTATAATTTTCTCTTTCATACGACGTTATGTAACATTCACTATATTTAACCTTTGCTTAATGCTTTGAAATATTATCATATTTGCATTATTCCATAAGCATATTAATAAAAAAATTATGTATGACAATTTCATTTCAAGAAATATCTTCTATGCCTATAAATATTATGAATATGCAGTATCTTGTGTTGTAGGCTGTCATTGGTTTTGAATGTTTTATAACGTTGTTTTTCTAAATTACTCCCAGATGCTCATAGAGCACATTTATTAATAAAAATGCGATTAAATATTACTCTTTATACGACTTTATATCACATTCACTATATTTAACCTTTGCTTAAAGCTTTGAAATATTATCATATTTGCATTATTTCATAAGCATATTAATATAAAAATTATGTATGACAATTTCATTTCAAGAAAATTCTTCTATGCCTGAGAATATTATCAATATCCAGTATTTTGTCTAGTAGGCTGTGATTGTTGTTGAATGTTTTATAGCGTTGTTTTTCTAAATTATTCTCAAATGCTCTTAGAGCACATTCATTAAATTAAATGAGATTATAAGTTACTCTTTTATACGACGTTATGTAACATTCACTATATTTAACCTTTGCTTAATGCTTTGAAATATTATCATATTTGCATTATTCCATAAGCATATTAATAAAAAAATTATGTATGACAATTTCATTTCAAAAAATATCTTCTATGCCTATAAATATTATCAATATGCAGTATCTTGTGTTGTAGACTGTCATTGGTTTTGAATGTTTTATAACGTTGTTTTTCTAAATTATTCTCAGATGCTCATAGAGCACATTTATTAATATAAATGAGATAATTATTTTCTCTTTCATACGACGTTATATAACATTCACTATATTTAATCATTCCTTTATGCTTTGAAATATTATCATATTCGCATTATACCATAAGCCTATTAATATAAAAATTATGTATGAAAATTTCATTTCAAGAAATATCTTCTATGCCGGAGAATATTATCAATATGCAGTATCATGTCTTGTAGGCTGTCATTGGTTTTGAATGTTTTATAACGTTGTTTTTCTAAATTATTCTCAGATGCTCATAGAGCACATTCATTAAAATAAATGAGATTATTATTTTCTCTTTCATACGACGTTATATAACGTTCACTATATTTAACCTTTGCTTAATGCTTTGAAATATTATCATATTTGCATTATTCCATAAGCATATTAATAAAAAAATTATATATTACAATTTCATTTCAAGAAATATCTTCTATGCCTGAGAATATTATCAATATCCAGTATTTTGTCTAGTAGGCTGTGATTGGTGTTGAATGTTTTATAGCGTTGTTTTTCTAAATTATTCTCAAATGCTCTTAGAGCACATTCATTAAATTAAATGAGATTATAATTCTCTCTTTCATACGACGTTATATAACATTCACAATAATTAACCATTCTTTTATGCTTTGAAATATTATCATAGTAGCATTATTCCATAAGCATATTAATATAAAAATTATGTGCGACAATTTCATTTCAAGAATTATCTTCTATGCCTATAAATATTATCAATATGTAGTATCTTGTGTTGTAGGCTGTCATTGGTTTTGAATGTTTTATAACGTTGTTTTTCTAAATTATTCTCAGATGCTCATAGAGCACATTTATTAATAAAAATGAGATTATAAGTTACTCATTTATACGACGTTATATAACATTCACCATATTTAACCTTTGCTTAATGCTTTGAAATATTATCATATTTGCATTATTCCATAAGCATATTTATATAAAAATTATGTATGATAATTTCATTTCAAGAAATATCTTCTATGCCTGAGAATATTATCAATATCCAGTGTCTTGTGTTGTTGGCTGTCATTAGTTTTGAATGTTTTATAACGTTGTTTTTCTAAATTATTCTCAGATGCTCATAGAGCACATTTATTAATAAAAATGAGATTATAAGTTACTCATTTATACGACGTTATATAACATTCACCATATTTAACCTTTGCTTAATGCTTTGAAATATTATCATTTTTGCATTATTCCATAAGCATGGTAATATAAAAAATATGTGTGACAATTTCATTTCAAGAAATATCTTCTATGCCTATAAATATTATGAATATGCAGTATCTTGTGTTGTAGGCTGTCATTGGTTTTGAATGTTTTATAACGTTGTTTTTCTAAATTACTCCCAGATGCTCATACAGCACATTTATTAATAAAAATGCGATTAAATATTACTCTTTATACGACTTTATATCACATTTACTATATTTAACCTTTGCTTAAAGCTTTGAAATATTATCATATTTGCATTATTTCATAAGCATATTAATATAAAAATTATGTATGACAATTTCATTTCAAGAAAATTCTTCTATGCCTGAAAATATTATCAATATACAGTATTTTGTCTTGTAGGATGTCATTGGTTTCGAATGTTTTATAACGTTGTTTTTCTAAATTATTCTCAGATGCTCGTAGAGCACATTCATTAATATAAATGAGATTATAATTTTCTCTTTCATACGACGTTATATAGCATTCATCATATTTAACCATTGCTTAATGCTTTGAAATGTTATCATGATCGCATTATACCATAAGCCTATTAATATAAAAATTATGTATGACAATTTCATTTCAAGAAATATCTTCTATGCCTGAGAATATTATCAATATCCAGTATTTTGTCTTGTAGGCTGTCATTCGTTTTGAATGTTTTATAACGTTGTTTTTCTAAATTATTTTCAAAAGCTCATAGAGAACATTCATTAAAATAAATGAGATTATAATTTTCTCTTTCATACGATGTTATGTAACATTCATTATATTTAACTATTCCTTAATGCTTTGAAATATTATCATATTTGCATTATTCCATAAAAATATTAATAAAAAAATTATGTATGATAATTTCATTTCAAGAAATATCTTCTATGCCTGAGAATATTATCAATATCCAGTATTTTGTGTTGTAGGCTGTGATTGGTTTTGAATGTTTTATAACGTTGTTTTTCTAAATTATTCTCAGATGCTCATAGAGAACATTCATTAAAATAAATGAGATTATAATTTTCTCTTTCATACGACGTTATATAGCATTCATCATATTTAACCATTGCTTAATGCTTTGAAATGTTATCATGATCGCATTATACCATAAGCCTATTAATATAAAAATTATGTATGACAATTTCATTTCAAGAAATATCTTCTATGCCTGAGAATATTATCAATATCCAGTATTTTGTCTTGTAGGCTGTCATTCGTTTTGAATGTTTTATAACGTTGTTTTTCTAAATTATTCTCAAATGCTCTTAGAGCACATTCATTAAAATAAATGAGATTATAATTTTCTCTTTCATACGACGTTATATAACATTCACTGTAATTAACCATTCCTTTATGCTTTGAAATATTATCATAGTAGCATTATTCCATAAGCATTTTAATATAAAAATTATGTATGACAATTTCATTTCAAGAAATATCTTCTATGCCTGAAAATATTATCAATATCCAGTCCCTTGGTTGTAGGCTGTCATTGGTCTTGAATGTTTTATTACAATTTTTTCTAAATTATTCTCAGATGCTCATAGAGCACAATAATTAATATAAATGAGATTATTATTTTCTCTTTCCTACGACGGTATATAACAATTATTATATTTAACCATTGTTTAATGCTTTGAAATATTATCATAATCGCATTATTCTATAAGCCTATTAATATAAAAATTAGGTATAACAATTTTATTTCAAGAAATATCTTTTATGCCTATAAATATTATCAATATCCAGTATCTTGTGTTGTAGGCTGTCACTGGTTTTGAATGTTTTATAACGTGGTTTTTCTAAATTGTTCTCAGATTCTCATAGAGCACATTTATTAATATAAATGAGATTATAATTTTCTCTTTCATACGACGTTATATAACATTCACTATATTTAACCATTGCTTAATGCTTTGATATATTATCATAGTAGCATTATTCCATAAGCCTATTAATATAAAAATAATGCGTGACAATTTCATTTCATGAAATATCTTCTATGCCTTAAAATATCAATATCCAGTATCTTGTGTTGTAGGATAACATTGGTTTTTAATGTTTTATAACGTTGTTTTTCTAAATTATTTTCAGATGCTCATAGAGCACATTTATTAATATTAATGAGATTATTATTTTCTCTTTCATACGACGTTTTATAACATTCACTATATTTAACCATTCCTTAATGCTTTGATATATAATCATAATCGCATTATTCCGTAAGCTTATTAATATAAAAATTATGTATGACAATTTTATTTCAAGAAATATCTTCTATGCCTATAAATATTATCAATATCCAGTATCTTGTGTTGTAGGCTGTCATTGGTTTTGAATGTTTTATTACATTATTTTCTAAATTATTCTCAGATGCTCATAGAGCAGAATCTCAACGTCCTCTTTGCATAGAGATAATTATTTTTTTATTCCTTGTTATATAATATATATGTTGATTCGATTTATTTTCTACATAAACAAAAACGTTTCTGGGTAAGGGATGCCGGCCCCTTCATCCCCCTGCTGTATCTCTTTTTCTATAACTATCTGTATATATGTGTATATATATCAGTACAAAAAACCCTTAACGGGTTAAAAGTTTGTGACGCCGCTACTTTATGGCTATAAGAATTTGAAATATGAGTCTTAAAAATAATGATATCAAATTTTAAGTGACGCTTTGCAATTAGTTAAAATATACATAGATTTTCCTATTTGATCATTTACTTTCTACTTTTATTTATATTTATAATGCAAGCGTAATATTTTTAGCTTCAAGATCAGACAGATATATAAAATACACTCACCGATGCATTTCATTTACATTTCAATTTCAAAATAACAGTTTTAAAAGGAATGATATAAAAATTCCAGTGGCGCCTCGGTGTTATTTTAAAAGATTTGTTTTTAGATTCCACTAAAACTACTTTTGTTTTGTCTAATAAAGTATATTTACATATTGAAACAGTGCTTTTAATTTTCAAATATACTGTCAAATAATTATACTTTCACTGAGTTTGCATTATAAATTAAAATTATTTATTTTAATAAATTGATTTATCTTTTGCATCACGCTATCCAAAACATAGTATATCATAGTATCGAACTGAGTGAAAAATTGCGCAAAGAGGTAGTGTGACGTAAATAAAACATTTACACAGATTTTACTTGCAGTTTTGGATAGCTTGACGCAAAAGATAAATCAATTTATTGAAATAAATAATTTTAATTTATAATGCAAACTCAGTGAAAGTATAATTATTTGACAGTATATTTGAAAATTAAAAGCACTGTTTCAATATGTAAATATACTTTATTAGACAAAACAAAAGTAGTTTTAGTGGAATCTAAAAACAAATCTTTTAAAATAACACCGAGGCGCCACTGGAATTTTTATATCATTCCTTTTAAAACTGTTATTTTGAAATTGAAATGTAAATGAAAAAGCATCGGTGAGTGTATTTGATATATCTGTCTGATCTTGAAGCTAAAAATATTACGCTTGCATTATAAATATAAATAAAAGTAGAAAGTAAATGATCAAATAGGAAAATCTATGTATATTTTAACTAATTGCAAAGCGTCACTTAAAATTTGATATCATTATTTTTAAGACTCATATTTCAAATTCTTATAGCCATAAAGTAGCGGCGTCACAAACTTTTAACCCGTTAAGGGTTTTTTGTACTGATATCATTACTTTTTAGGGGTTATTGATCAAAAAATAAAAACAAGTCCTTCTGGCTCCTAGGAAGGGTGAACTGATTTATTTTTTATTATGAAGTTGCCACCATTTCTTTTTTTCAAGATGGCAGCTACAATTTATTAATGGACTTCGTGGATTTATTAATGAAGGCTTGTATATATGGAGTTTTAAGCAAATCGGTTCATAAAACCTTTCTAATGTAAATTTGAATTTTTCAGTGGGCTGGCACAGGGAAACAAGAGGGTAGATTACGTTGGCAAATGAACATAACAAATACATTTCTGAGATAAATCCAGACTACAAATTTAGTTTGAATTAATTCAGTATTTCAAATGTTATCATGCCGGCAAATTTTCAAGTAGCCTGCCACTTGGAAACAAAATGGAGAAGCTTCGCACTAGAAAAAAATATTGAGTGGGATTCTCAAACTCTTTAAAATAATAATAACAATAATAAGTGGGAAATTTCAAATTTAAGTTAGAATTACGTAATTTACATTTTGCAAGTTTCTTTTTAAAGAATTACAAATGCAAATTAAACAATAAAAAAAAAAAAAAAAAAAAAAAAATCAAGTTAATGTTAAAAATGGAAATTTATTTATTTTCTTTTCCCTTTTGAGACTAAGTATAGATACTGCTCCAATATTCACAATTTTAAATTTTCATCAAAAGTGCAGATAAAAATTATTTCATAAAAATATTTAGTGGAAGAAAATAGACAAAATATAAATTAAGCTCTACATTTCTATAATTTTAAAAATAAGATAAAATCATTTGGAGAAAAAATTTATGGAAAATACAAGTTAAGCTGAAGTTCATACAAGTTAAGTAAAATACAAGTTAAGCTTAAGTTTTATGGAAAATACAAGTTATATATATATATTTCTTTTTAAAAATTAAAAATCTCTTTTTAAAATACAGTTAGAGTTTATTCACATATTTACTTTTCAGACTTCAAAATGATACACATTTTAAATATTAACATAATCAAACTAATTTTTTTTTTAATTATTATTATTTAAAGCAATAATGGCTAGGGGATGAAAAAGGGGATAAATACGCTGTATATTAAAAAAAAAAAAAAAAAAAATTAAAATAGAATTAAAATTGATGAAAAATGTGTCAAATATAGCAATTATTGAAAAACACATCAAAATAAATAAATAACATCTTTACTTTGAAACCAATAATAGTTTATTTAAAAAATATAATTCTCTCTTTCTTTCTTTTTTTTTAATTAATTATTTTCTGCATGAAAAATTCCATTTCATAAATATATTTACAACAACGATAAGAAAAAAAAAAAAAAAAAAAAAAAAAAAAAAACTCCTTTAATTTTAAATAATATTTCTACATGTTTCTAAGCAATTAAAAGTGCCCCCCCCTTTTTTTTTTTTTTTTAAGAAAAATAAATAAAATATAGGAATGTATATGGTTTCAATATAAGTTACGAGATGGCGCCACTAGATAGCCAAATTATTACCTTCATGATAAAACAATATACATTCCGATATTTAAACTATTTTTCTTTAAAAAAAAAATCACTTTTAATTGCTTAGAAACATGTAGAAATAATTATTTAAAATTAAAGGAGGGTTTTTTGTTTATTGTAGTTGTAAATATATTTATGAAATGGAATTTTTCATGCAGAAATTAATTAATTAAAAAAAAAAAAAAAAAAAAAAAAAAAAAAAAAGAAAGAAAGAAAGAGAGAATTATATTTTTTAAATAAATTATTATGGGATTCAAAGTAAAGATATTAATATTTAAAATATGTATCACTTTAAAGTCTGAAAAGTGAATATATGAATAAACTTTAACTGTATTTTGAAAAGAGATTTTTAATTTTTAAAAAGGAATATATACATATATATATATATGCAAAAGTGTATGTTTTAATTTAAATTAAAATCAAAAGATGGCGCCAAAACTGCATTTGCTGTTTTTTCCTATTCCCTGTGCGGAAGGTTACATGAATAGGAATCGCAAATGATTGAGCTACTACAAAATCGATGTTTATGAATTATTAAAAATTTTTTGCTTTAAAAAATTGTAAATTCATCATTATTATGATAAAATGGAATGTCTAAAATTACAAAATACTTCCTTATTTAAAATGTTATCTAAATAATTTTTTGACTAAATATGAAATTTTAAATTCAAAAATATCTTTTTCATAGCAGAAAAGAAAATATATTTAAGTGAATTTGACTTAGTATATATACAATAAATATATAAAAAATGTAATAAAGTATTTTTGCGTTAAAAAAAAGGGAAAGTTTAAATAATTCATTGACTGCATTCACGTTGGTCAGCCATCCAACGTGCCTTGAAAGTGAGAACCGAATTACGACATTTTCGCTGAATAAAAGCATGCATTTTGGCGGAGTAATATAGTTCTATTTTTAAAGCAACTTTTACAAAAAATAAGAGTTTTCCTGAAAAAAACGAAAACGTTACTAGATTCAGAAAGATCCCATTAACAACATATATTAATTAAATTAAAATCGTTCGTGCGGTTTTAGAGATATTTTTTCATTACATCCTTGCAGCGTACACCACACATTTTCCCTTTTTGGCTTTAAATTGAGATTCAGATCTCAAAACATACTGCATGTAGAAACGTAAAATTTTCAGGATAGATTAAGACCGACGATAAAAGACTATTTTGAAAATATCAGAACAAAATATGGCTTATTTGCTGAGATATTAAGTGTCGGCTTTTACAAATCTCTTTGATGTCAAACTAGGCGTATATATGAGTTCGCAGCGTTCCGTCCGTTTGTCCTTCCGCTTGCGTCACTCGAAAAACTGCCGTTTTTCATGATAAATTCCTAATACCTGTTTTTATTTATTTTTTAATTTTCCTTTAATTCATAAAATCTTGTGCCATATTTCATGCAAAATAATTACATATCATATCGGAGTTATTTTGTAAAATAACCTGTGAAAAATTACCAATTCTATTTGTAGAATTTGTCACTGAAAATCATTCTTTCAAAATTCTAATGAAATTTCAATATATTTAATGGAGTATAACTATGTTAAATACACTTTAATTAAATACCGACTATAGACCTTAATAGTACGGAATTCTTTTGAGTATCCTCGAAAATAAGCCACAGTGGTAAAATACACTAAAAAAATGCACCTATTTAATTAATTATTATACATTAATATTTCCATGTAATTTGAAATGATTTTGGTGATTATCTGATTTATCTTGTGTGGCCTCCTAAGTAAATTATTTAGTCTATACATATCCTTTTTTTACATTATATAATCATTTAAACTTCTTTATAATGTATATTAAAACCATTATGTTCAATGCAGCATAAATGCATTAAAATGCGCTTAAATAGAAATTTTTTCTTAGGCTCTAATATCACGAAATTCTTTTTTGTGTGTCCGTAAACAAGGCATAAGCATTGTATACATCAGTAAAAACTATTCAGCTCATTCTTCTTTTTTCATGAATAATATTTTGAAATTTTACATAATTTGGATGTTTACGTTGCATTTTCAGAAAACCATTTTAAGGTCTGTACATTAATTAGGAAGGCTATGAGCACGTATTTTCTGCAGAAAACGTAAGTTTAAGCGTCTCAGTAATTTAAGCTAATATCCTTTTGTTGAATGCAGGGTAACGATGTTAAAATTTTTTTAATGAAATCCACCCTATAGGTCGTAAAGATAAGAATTTTGGTACGTCCCTGTACACAATCCATAAACAATATACACATAAATAATTATGTAGCTATTTCTATACAGAGCCTGAACGTGTGTGCCAATTTGGAAGCCAATCGAAGGATTTTTGCGGCCGCTGTTTCGGTACATAAAAATTCTGCCCGTAGGCCGTAATGATAAGAAAAAGTTTTGTGTGTCCCTGTATACGAACTGCAAATGAAGTACGCATCCAAAACTATACATTTAACGCCGTGTGGCTCATAAACTTGTTTACCAAATTATAAGTCAATAGCTTGATTTTTGTGGCCGATATCGCGGTATATATATATAAGTTCATCCCATAGGCCGTAATTATAAGAAAAAACCTTGGCATGTCCCTACGAAGGGAATACACACCCAAAACTACGCTGTTAAAATTTTCAACAGAAAACTCTGTGTAATCAATTATCTTAAGTGTTACGTAAAATTACAGAGAAAAATAAACGGAGATGTTAAAAAACTTATACTTTCATGTTAATGACTATAATATTAATTTAATTAATTATTGATGAGAATATATTTGTGACTTACAATGCTTTTTCTAAAGTAGAAACAGTTATTTTTAATTTTGATTAAATAATAAAATTATGTAAAAATGAAACACAGTGTATACAGTTAATTCTTTGGAGCTCCGAAACATGTGTACCAAAATTCAAGTCAATGGCGTGATTTTTGCGGCCGCTATCACGAGACAGACAGACAGAACCCAAAATCTTTTTGAATCTCCGCATCGAGGCCACCACTGACCGTTCGGCGATAAATGCTATTACAAATTTCTCTTTCGTACGTCATTATATAACATTCATTTTATTAAACCATAGCTTAATACTTTGAAACATAAATCTCTCTGTACATCAGAAGACTATTAATATAAAAATCTGGAGTGACTCCACTCGACTTTCCGAACATTGAGTAATTAACAGTTTTGTAGATAAAGTAAAGAAAGAAGAGTTGTTAAACAAACAAAAGAGAGAAAACCATAATAGAGTGTTAGAGTATTTTTCTCCATATATTACACGATGTTTTATTGAACGCTACTGAACTTTGAGCCCATAGATCATAATGATAAATATTTTTTAGTTGTGTCCCTGTAAAAACCTATAAATGCTAGATTCACCAAAATCCTTATAGTTAGTGCAACAGTGATTTATAATACTCATATAAATTTTCAGCTCAATTGAACAAGGCATTTAGATGCTATCGTACTTTTAAAAATTTGGTCCCATAGGGCCATAATGATAAAGAATTTTTCTTTGTGTTCCTGTAAAACAACTATAAGTGCTAGATTCTCCAAAATTTTTACAGATTGAGTATTTATGACCTATAATATGTGTATAAATTTTTTGCTCAATTGAATAAGGTGTTTAGATGCTATCGCACTTTTAAGATTTTGCTCCCATAGGCCATAATGATAAAGAATTTTTCTTTGTGTCCCTGTAAAAAAACTGTAAGTGCTAGATTCACCAAAATCTATAGGGTTCGTACTATGGTGACTTACAATATACGTATCAACTTTCAGGTTATTCGAACAAAGCGTTTATACGCTAGCGTGTTCACTCACAGACATACACACATACATACATACACACATACATACACACACACATACATACATCACCGCAAAAATAGTGAAAACGCACTCATTGGACCTCGAAACGTATAGAAACATCAAAATCTCAAATTCGGTTTTTGACATGATTACAATACTTTCCTCACTATAGTGTTCGGAAAGTAAAAATGAAATATGACATTTTCATTACATTAAGAGAAATTTTTTAAATCTTTTAAGACGGGAACTATTAATAATATCTAATGTTTTGTTTAATAGGCAGGCATTATTTTTTAATGTTTTATAACGTTGTTTTTCTAAATTATTCTCAAATGCTCATAGAATACATTCATTAATATAAATGCGATTATAAATTTCTCTTTCATATGATGTTATATGACATTCATTATAATTAAATCATTGGTAATATTGATCTCTGTATATCAGAACCTATTAATATGAAAATTATGTATGATATTTTCATAACTATAAGAAAAAAGTTTCAAATTCCTAAATGTGTGCGAACATTTATAATATTCTATTCGTTATTCAATCTTCATGCTTCTGAAATTTCAAGATGATTCGTTTAGTACTTTTTGAGATGTTTTTAAAAACCTCTGAAAACGAAAAAGTGTCCGTCACTTGTAGAAATGTATTGTAATCTTCTATATGTCTGTCTTTATTTAACCGTTTACCTTCTGAAGAAATCTTACGAGATTTGCTTCTCAATGCCATCGTTTTTCACACAAGCGTGCATAGTTACGCTTTCACTGTCCCATAAACATTTCCTTTCAGATTTCTCCTACACCCCTCTTCTCTGAAACAAGGAAATCCATTGAAAACAATATTAAGGTCACATTCAAGGCTATTCTATTGCACTCTAAAGCCGTGGAATTAGTTTCACTGATAGCAGCGCATTAGAAAGGAAAGACGTGTATATACGCTTGGTGCAATTAACGCATTAGCTTATTGAGACGAATATATACGCCCGGGGCAGTTAAGAGGTTAATAAAGATTTACGCTCTACCTCTTCCACTAGAATCTCATTTGATATCCTAGAATGAATAACAGGATATCGTCGCTTCTTTTCTCGCTGTGTCTCTCTTGAAAATTTATATTTCATATATTTACTGAATTTAGAAACTCTCATATAATGTGCGTCACAATTCTATTCGTTACGAATGCTGAGTATCCGTTGTTTAAATTTCTATTTCTGAAGCCTTTTTAACTTAATTTATTCACTAGAGAATGTTTTTCTCATATCACACCTCTACAAGAAATATAACTTAACATGAAAATGCAGTATTTGAGAAAAATCAACTCAAAGGTAAGGTAATATTGATTAGTATTGTAAAATAAAACTGACAGTAGGACCAGTTAGGTGGATAATTTTCGAAAAACAAATTTTGTAAAAAAACTTTCAGGACTTTGGGACAATTTATACACGCTTTTTTCAATGACATAAATTCAAAATTTCCATTTTTTTTCCGTGCCAGTTTTTAGCCGAGTTGTAATATGTGAAGTTGCCTTTCAACGTCTTCTCATCTTCTTCAATATGAATATATTTTCATTGGCAAAAAAAAAAAAAAAAAAAAAAACTTTTCCGGAAAAAAGTTTCCTACTCGAAAAAGTAATTATAAATATGCTAATCTAGCTACTAAAATTAAATTGAAAATTGACGTAAGATGAAATTATGAATTGAGCCGTAAGTATAAAACATGTTTTTTCGCCAAATAACATTATTATTTATCATAACCTTTAAATTCGACGCAAAATTAAATTAAAATAGATAATTTTTAAATACAGGAATTTAATGAAAAATATATATCTTATTTTAGAATCTGCAAAACACAGCAAAAGTCTACTTAATTTCAAATGAAACAGTTAAGATTTCGAAAACAGCAAAAAATTCATAACGAAAAATTTAGTAACTTCGTAGAAACATAAATACCGAAATGTGAAAATGTACATTGCGCTGCTGTTTGTTTTCCGATAAGAGTAAGTTGACCAAATGTCCCAGTTTTCTTGGGATAACCTTTATTTTGAAGAAATTTTTCTAAGTTTTAAAAAATTGTAGAAAACAAATTATTAATCAATAATACTTTATTTTTAGACCTTATTTATTAGGAATGAAAAAATACATCCGTGATTGGATAATTGTAGCAACTTTTAAAGCTCCTCTTTTATAAAGGTCCTCTGATCTGGTCAGTCTAGATTAGAATCCAGTGAGCGCTATTACAGATCAGTCAATTCTGCTGCGATTTTATCAATGTAGAGATAGAAGGAAACCGTCAGAGATAATAAACAAGACAAATAACAACGTTTAGAACGCAAAAAATAAATATCAGAAAAACAGACAGCTGTTTCGGTAGTATTTAGCGTACCGGCTTCAGTGCATAAAGAAATGCGGCAGAAGTGCTCTTATAATATAGGAAAGGGAACGGATTCAGCTCAGGATAATCAGCCAATAGGATTACGCGGAATGTGGGTGCCGCTTTCCTATTATTTATTTTTTCCTTGTTCTGCCCCTTGTTGTTTGCCTTGTTATTATTTGCCTTGTTCATAATCCCACGCCAAGTCTTCCATTAATATTCCGCCAGAGATAATATTTTAGAAAAGGCTTATTTCAGTGATACCGTCCACCTCTTCGTGTAGAATAGTCTTTGTTTGTTTCGGACTTAAATTTGAGAATGAACAGTATGTGGGTGTTACAAGTGGATCAACTTTAAACAGTAAAAAAAAAAATAATAAAGCAAACAATGAAGATGGATAATTCGAGACAACAGAGTTTGTATCTATCGGTCTCGAAAGCGATATAATTTATTTTATATTTACTGGGCGCAATTGACAATTTCATTTTATGCCAACTTCCAATTTACGTTTAGTAGCTGGAGTAATAAATATAATTGCTTTTTGGAGTCGATTCTTTTTTTTTTTTTTTTTTTCAAAAATGTTTTTACTCTCATAGTAATTTAAAATATATGAATAATTGGTTACGTTCTGTGACTATGATCTTTTACCCATTCTTTCCCCTTATTGAAAAAAAGTGTATTTACATTTAAATTTAGAGCAACGTTAATTATAATTAAAATAATATTAAGAATATTCTCGATATTTTATTTCCATTCAATACTGTATACATATATGTGAATTTTGAATCCCTTTCTCTCCGAAAGCTAACTTATTAGGTTAGAGCAGTAATTTTAAATTGTATATCGTGAGGCGATTACAATTTACATATCATTTATCTGCCAAAGCTTGACGGGTATTAACTGGTAATAAATTAAAATATGCTTTAAAGATAAGTAGCGCAAAGATAGGAAAGCTTTGAAAGATTTTTCTTATTGCCTGTTTTCAAACTTACAGTGCTATTAATACAATTTTCGAAGTAATATGCCATAGTGAACCTCAACATATAATGCCATAGTGAATCTCAACATATAATGCCATAGTGAGCCGTAATAACATATCTGCAGCATGGAGCTTATTCCATATTTATGTAGAGCAAGGTGACCAGATTTCCTCATTTTTTTAGAACCACCACCTACCTTGAGGACATTTTTCTAAGTTTTAAAATATTATAAGACGTGAATTTTTATCATAATTTTTATCATTTTGTTCCTCATTTTCTAAGGCGGGAACTCTCTCAAGTGCTAATCGCCGATTTCCTTGATAAAAAAAAAAAAAAAAGAATGAATACTGGCATAAGATTTCATCATACATAGTATTTTCCTAAAATATTTACTGCTGAGTCGCAATAGATAATCTAGAAAAAAAAATTAAAAAGGAGAGCATGTCTGCAATATTTCCAAAAAAAAAAGCACCTGTTTGGCGACTGCATTCTTGGAAATTTCATTGCTTAAATAAATGTAGATGTTCTTATCTCTCTTTGATAGCCAAATGAAATCCATATGCAGTCGAGCACTCGAGAATTCAGAACAGATTTACAAAAATCTGATAATTTACCAGATTTCCACTTATTAGTCGAAATTCTAAATAACAATTAACATTTCACATAAGTAAGCTGTGTCAATGACAATTGCGAGTTCATTAACGGCAATATTTTAATTACGGCATTTTCAAAAAGATTATGATCAGGACTTTTGTGTAAATTGAAATAAAATAGAACATTATATATTAAAACACAAAGCTGTTTATTTAAAACCAAAATCAGAGAATTTCGAAGTAGAACATATTTTTTTATAAGACATTGGACAATACGAACCCTTTCGACGAACTCTACAGAAAATGAGTTATGTCGGTTCAATATCTCATTAGAGCTACGCAATGGACAATTGGAGACGGTCTATGTTTCCACCCTAAATCTTGTCCGGATGGATTGATGGATGGATGGGTTTTACGTCGCACTAGTTCTGCATAATGGGCAATTGGCGACGGTTCCCGTCGGAAATTTTGTCCAGAGATATGCAAACAATTAGCAAAACTGAGATCGGTTAACGTTGAGGTTGAATAGATTTAACATTACTCTGGAGCAGCTATGCAGTAGAAAACTGACGACGATCTAGGATTCACTCCTAGGAGACATCTGCTGGTGATAATTGGTTGCATTCTGCGTATGTTATTTACTTTGAATGTATTTAAAGCTCATCCGGAGAACAGAGGTTCAATTTCTGCTTGGCGAACTTCCGCAGCGAAAAACTGAATATCCTTGTAAACATAACTTAACAATTCTATTATGGCGCAGTATGGAGATATTTCATTAGTTCATTTGATTTTCATTGATTTGAGTGTATTTTACATTGCACTAGAGCTACATCATGGCAATTAGGCGATATTTCATTGGTTCAGTTGATTTTCATTGAGTTGAGAGTATTTTGCATTGCACTAGAGCTACATTATGGGAATTAAACGATATTCCATTGGTTCGTTTGATTTTCATTGAGTTGAGTGTATTTTACATTGCACTAGAGCTACATTATGGTGAATTAGGCCATATTTCATTGTTTTATTTGATTTGAGTGTATTTTACATTGCTCTAGGGCTGCATCATAGGGGAATTAGGCGATATTTGATTGGTTCATTTGATTTTCATTGAGTTGAGTGTATTTTACATTGCACTAGAGCTACATTATCGGGAATTACGTGCTATTTGATTTTCTTTGAGTTGAGTGTATTTTGCTTTGCCCTAGAGCTACATTTTCGGGAATTAAGCGGTATTTAATTAGTTGATGTCAGTGTATTTTACATTTCACTAGAGCTGCATTCTCAGGAATTAGGCGAATTTGATTGGTTCATTTGTTTTGAGTGTATTTTACATTGCACTGGAGCTACATTATCGGGAAGTAGGCTATATTTGATTAGTTCTTTGGATTTTCATTGAGTTGAGTGTATTTTACATTGCACTAGAGTTACTATGTAGGGGAATTAGACGATATTTGATTGGTTAATTTCTTTTTCATTGATTTGATTGTATTTTACACTGCACTAGACCTACATTTTCGGGTATTAAACGATATTTCATTGGTTCATTTGATTTTCATTGAGTTGAGTGTATTTTGCATTGCACTACAGCTAAATTCTCAGGAATTAGGCGAATTTGATTGGTTCATTTGTTTTGAGTGTATTTTACATTGCACTAGAGCTGCATTATCGGGAATTACGTGATATTTGATTTTCATTGAGTTGAGTGTCTTTTGCATTGGACTAGAGCCACATTATCGGGAAGTAGGCGATATTTCATTGGTTCATTTGATTTTCATTGAGTTGAGTGTATTTTGCATTGCACTAGAGCTACATTTTCAGTAATTAAGAAGTATTTAATTGGTTGATTTGAGTGTATTTTACATTGTACTAGAGCTACATTATCGGGAAATTAGGCGATGTTTGATTGGTTAATTTTTTTCATTGAGTTGAGTGTATTTTACATCGCACTAGAGCTACATTAATTTGAATTAGGCGATATTTCATTGTTTCATTTGTTTTGAGTGTGTTTTACATTGCACTAGAGCTGCATTCTCAGGAATTAGGCGAATTTGATTGGTTCATTTGTTTTCAGTGTATTTTACATTGCACTAGAGCTACATTATCGGGAATTAGGTGATATTTGAATGGGTCATTTGTTTTGAGTGTATTTTGCATTGCACTAGAGTTACATTATAGGAATTAAACGATATTTCATTGTTTCATTTGATTTGAGTGTATTTTACATTGCACTAGAGCTACAATATGTGGAATTAGGCGATATTTAATTGGTTCATTTGATTTGTTCATTTACATTTTCGGGAATTACGAGATATTTGATTTTCATTGAGTTGAGCGTATTTTGCTTTGCCCTAGAGCTACATTTTCGGGAATTAAGCGGTATTTAATTAGTTGATATCAGTGTATTTTACATTGCACTAGAGCTGCATTATAGGTGATTTTTTATTGGTTCACTTGATTTTTATTGAGTTGAGTGTATTTTGCATTGCACTACAGCTAAATTCTCAGGAATTAGGCGAATTTGATTGGTTCATTTGGTTTGAGTGTATTTTACATTCCACTAGAGCTGCATTATCGGGAATTACGTGTTATTTGATTTTCATTGAGTTGAGTGTCTTTTGCATTGGACTAGAGCCACATTATCGAGAATTAGGTGATATTTTATTGGTTCATTTGAGTTTCATTGAGTTGAGTGTATTTTGCATTGCACTAGAGCTACATTATCGAGGCGATATTTCATTGGTTCATTTGATTGGTTCATTTACATTTTCGGGATTTAAGCGGTATTTAATTAGTTGATGTCAGTGTATTTTACATTGCACTAGAGCTACGTTATCGGGAATTACGTATTATTTGATTTTCATTGAGTTGAGTGTGTTTTACATTGCACTAGAGCTGCATTCTCATGAAATATGCGAATTTTATTGATTCATTTGTTTTGAGTGTATTTTACATTGCACTGGAGCTACATTATCGGGAAATAGGCGATATTTGATTGGTTCTTTTGATTTTCATTGAGTTGAGTGTATTTTACATTGCACTAGAGCCACATTATCGGGAAGTAGGCGATATTTCATTGGTTCATTAGATTTTCATACAGTTGAGTGTATTTTGCATTGCACTAGAGCTACATTCTCAGGAATTAAACGAATTTGATTGGTTCATTTGTTTTGAGTGTATTTTACATTGCACTGGAGCTACATTATCGGGAAATAGGCGATATTTGATTGGTTCATTTGATTTTCATTGAGTTGAGTGTATTTTACATTGCACTAGAGCTACATTATCGAGAATTACGTGATATTTGATTTTCATTGAGTTGAGTGTAGTTTGCATTGCACTAGAGCTACATTGTGGAGAATTATGCGATATTTGATTGGTTCATTTGATTTTCATTCAGTTCAGTGCATTTTGCATTCCACTAGACCTACATTTTCGGGAATTAAACGATATTTCATTGGTTCATTTGATTTTCATTGAGTTGAGTGTATTTTGCACTGCACTACAGCTAAATTCTCAGGAATTAGGCGAATTTGTTTGGTTCATTTGTTTTGAGTGTATTTTACATTGCACTAGAGCTACATTATCGGGAATTACATGATATTTGATTTTCTTTGAGTTGAGTGTCTTTTAGATTGCACTAGTGCTACATTCTCAGGAATTAGACGAAGTTGATTGGTTCATTTATTTTGAGTGCATTTTACATTGCACAAGAGCTGCATTATCGAGAATTAGGTGATATTTTTTTGATTCATTTGATTTTCATTGAGTTGAGTGTATTTTGCATTGCACTAGAGCTACATTATCGAGGAATTAGGCGATATTTCATTGGTTCATTTGATTGGTTCATTTACATTTTCGGGAATTACGTGATATTTGATTTTCATTGAGTTGAGTGTATTTTGCTTTGCCCTAGAGCTACATTTTCGGGAATTAAGCGTATCTAATTAGTTGATATCAGTGTATTTTACATTGCACTAGAGCTGCATTATAGGGGAATTAGGTGATTTTTTTCTGGTTTATTTGATTTTTATTGAGTTGAGTGTATTTTGCATTGCACTAGAGCTACGTTATGGGAATTAGGCTATATTTGATTGGTTCATTTGATTTTCATTGAGTTGAGTGTATTTTGCATTGCACTACAGCTAAATTCTCAGGAATTAGGCGACTTTGATTGGTTCATTTGTTTTGAGTGTATTTTACATTGCACTAGAGCTGCAACATCGTGAATTACGTGATATTTGATTTTCATTGAGTTTAGTGTATTTTACATTGTACTAGTGCTACATTATCGGGAAATTAGGCGATGTTTGATTGGTTAATTTTTTTCATTGAGTTGAGTGTATTTTACATCGCACTAGAGCTATTTTAATTTGAATTAGGCGATATTTCATTGTTTCATTTCTTTTGAGTGTGTTTTACATTGCACTAGAGCTGCATTATCGGGAATTAGGTGATATTTCATTGTTTCATTTGATTTGAGTGCATTTTACATTGCACTAGAGCTACATTACCGGGAATTACGTGATATTTGATTTTCATTGAGCTGAGTGTCTTTTGTATTGGACTAGAGCTACATTATCGGGAAATAGGCGATATTTCATTGGTTCATTCGATTGGTTCATCTACATTATCGGGAATTACGTGATATTTGATTTTCATTGAGTTGAGTGTATTTTACATTGCAGTAGAGCTACATTATGGAGAATTATGCGATATTTGATTGGTTCATTTGATTTTCATTCAGTTCAGTGCATTTTGCATAGCACTACAGCTAAATTCTCAGGAATTAGTCGAATTTGATTGGTTCATTTGTTTTGAGTGTGTTTTACATTGCACTAGAGCTACATTATCGGGAATTACGTGATATTTGACTTTCTTTGAGTTGAGTGTCTTTTACATTGCACTAGTGCTACATTCTCAGGAATTAGAGGAAGTTGATTGTTTCATTAATTTGAGTGCATTTTACATTGCACTAGAGCTGCATTATCGAGAATTAGGTGATATTTTTTTGGTTCATTTGATTTTCATTGAGTTGAGTGTATTTTGCATTGCACTAGAGCTACATTTTCAGTAATTAAGAAGTATTTAATTGGTTGATTTGAGTGTATTTTACATTGTACTAGAGCTACATTATCGGGAAATTAGGCGATGTTTGATTGGTTAATTTTTTTCATTGAGTTGAGTGTATTTTACATCGCACTAGAGCTACATTAATTTGAATTAGGCGATATTTCATTGTTTCATTTGTTTTGAGTGTGTTTTACATTGCACTAGAGCTGCATTCTCAGGAATTAGGCGAATTTGATTGGTTCATTTGTTTTCAGTGTATTTTACATTGCACTAGAGCTACATTATCGGGAATTAGGTGATATTTGAATGGGTCATTTGTTTTGAGTGTATTTTGCATTGCACTAGAGTTACATTATAGGAATTAAACGATATTTCATTGTTTCATTTGATTTGAGTGTATTTTACATTGCACTAGAGCTACAATATGTGGAATTAGGCGATATTTAATTGGTTCATTTGATTTGTTCATTTACATTTTCGGGAATTACGAGATATTTGATTTTCATTGAGTTGAGCGTATTTTGCTTTGCCCTAGAGCTACATTTTCGGGAATTAAGCGGTATTTAATTAGTTGATATCAGTGTATTTTACATTGCACTAGAGCTGCATTATAGGTGATTTTTTATTTGTTCACTTGATTTTTATTGAGTTGAGTGTATTTTGCATTGCACTACAGCTAAATTCTCAGGAATTAGGCGAATTTGATTGGTTCATTTGGTTTGAGTGTATTTTACATTCCACTAGAGCTGCATTATCGGGAATTACGTGTTATTTGATTTTCATTGAGTTGAGTGTCTTTTGCATTGGACTAGAGCCACATTATCGAGAATTAGGTGATATTTTATTGGTTCATTTGAGTTTCATTGAGTTGAGTGTATTTTGCATTGCACTAGAGCTACATTATCGAGGCGATATTTCATTGGTTCATTTGATTGGTTCATTTACATTTTCGGGATTTAAGCGGTATTTAATTAGTTGATGTCAGTGTATTTTACATTGCACTAGAGCTACGTTATCGGGAATTACGTATTATTTGATTTTCATTGAGTTGAGTGTGTTTTACATTGCACTAGAGCTGCATTCTCATGAAATATGCGAATTTTATTGATTCATTTGTTTTGAGTGTATTTTACATTGCACTGGAGCTACATTATCGGGAAATAGGCGATATTTGATTGGTTCTTTTGATTTTCATTGAGTTGAGTGTATTTTACATTGCACTAGAGCTACATTATGAGGAATTAGGCGATATGTGATTGGTTCATTTGTTTGAGTGTATTTTACATTGCACTAGAGCTACATTTTCGGGAATTATCCGATATTTGATTGGTTGATTTCAGTGTATATTACATTGCACTAGAGCTACATTATGGAGGAATTAGGCGATATTTGATTGGTTAATTTGTTTTTCTTTGAGTTGAGTGTATTTTACATTGCACTAGAGCTGCATTATGGGGAATTAGGCGATATTTGATTGTTTTATTTATTTTGAGTGTATTTTACATTGCACTAGATCTACATTTATGGGAATTAGGCGATATTTGATTAGTTTATTTGATTTTCATTCATTTGAGTGCATTTTACATTGTACTAGAGCTACATTATGTCGAACCGGGTTAGGTGCGTTTTCAGATTCCTGCACATCGAGGTAGGGGTGTCCAGTGATGCTTTTTTGGTTTTAACATGCGCGATAGTGATTGCCACGGAGCCGAGTTACGTGTGTTTTCAGATTCATGCACAGCGAGGTAGGGATGTCCAGTGATGTTTTTTTGGTTTTAATATGCGTGATAGTGTTTTCCGTGGAACCGAGTTACGTGCGTTTTCTGATTCATGCACAGCGGGGTAGGGGTGTCCAGTGATGTGTTTTTGGTTTTTACATGCGTGATAGTGATTGCCGTGGAGCCGAGTTACATGCTTTTTCAGATTCATGCACAGCGTGGTAAGGGTGTTCATTGTTGTTTTTTTGGTTTTAACTTGCGCGTTAGTGATTGCCGCGCAGAAGAGTTACGTGCGTTCACTGATTCATGCACATCAAGGTACGGGTGTCCAGTGATGATTTTTGGTTTTAACATGCGCGATAGTGATTGCCGCGGAGCCGACTTACGTGCGATCTCTGATTGATGCACATCGATGTAGGGGTGTCCAGTGATGTTTTGTTGGTTTTAACATGCACGATAGTGATTGCTGTGGAACCGAGTTACGTACGTTTTCAGATTCATGCACAGCAAGTTACTGGTACACAGAGAATTTTGATAATGACGTGGCAGGACGTAGCTTTATACAGTCATTTTTCTTTGTTGGTTACATTTTTTGTTGGGACATACCTGTCCCAATTCATTTTCCGTCGTTACAGTGGCCGGATCCGTGAACTTTAAATTGCTACAATTAACTAATTATGCATATATTTAAAAATTAAAAGTTAAAGTCGACGTCGAATAGTTAAGCAAGAGCTGTTGTTCATTCAGGATTTTTCATGCAAAAAATTACATGAATAAATAGTAAAATTGAGAGCAGATGATTAACTCTTGCTATTAATGTCGTCGTTAAAAAATAGTAATTAAAAATTTACATAAAACATAATCATTGACAAAAATTTATCTGAACGTAATCATGACAAAAATCTTATGTAAATGTAGTATAAAAGTATTTTCCGTTAAATTACTAATTTCTTTAAATTTAATAAATAAATAAATAAATTGGTTAAAAATTACAAAAATATGAAATTGTCCGCGCTGGAAAAAAAAAAAAACTTTTTTAATATAATTAATATTTTTTCTAAAAATAATGATTTAATTTATTTAAAAATGTAAATAATAAATATTTCAGTTGAAATAAAAAACTAAAATACAAAGCGCCCTTGCGGAGATTCGATCCCAGGACCTCCGCATTTGAAGTCCAGCACGGTACCACTACGCCATCCGTTCTCACTTTGGTGTGTGTTTTGTTCGCTTTTATAGACATAATTAAAACTATTAGAGGGTCATATATCGCCCCCATGGGAGTGGTTGCAGCAAATTTGTACTGTACCCAACGTTTTCGACCATGCTCTTTAATTTAAGCTGTGTTTGGTTTTCAATAGCAATTTTACTGATTCACACCTCCCTTGCAAGAGTGATTCGAAAACATGCCATCGAAATTTTGATCCTCCAATGAGATGAATTATATTTTTCTTCAAGACTGCGATTTAAATTTCACTCAGACAACCAAATTGCGGACCAGACCTTACACAGAAGTGAATACCAGAACGTTGCCGGTTTCCCACTGTGTAGAGTAGGTTGATGTTAAAAGCACTTGACTAAACTCTTCTGAAACCAACAGGCATAATAATGGGATACAGGGTAGCATTCTAAACAGTTTTTATGTACCTAAAATTCTCCATGCTGTGATGCATTTCGATCACGTAAACAAAAACGTTGAGATTCAGATTTAGTAGGTTTTATGTTACAATAGGACTACATTATAGGTACAGTCGGCAGCAATAGTGTTCGAGCACTAGCCAATAATTCCGATATCAAAAATGTACACTTAATATTGTTCCGTTAAATAAATCCTTGTCGAATCATGTTCTTAGACTGACTAAGACATGACTCGACAAGGATTTATTTAACAAAGCAGTATTAAGTGTACTTTTTTAGACAGGGGATATTGCTAGTGCTCGAAACATTTTGCTGCCGACTGTAATCAGCTACGATCTGAGATACACCCCTAAGTGTGGTCTGGAGATATTTGATCAAAATTTTAATTATTCCTCCAAAATACGACGCAAAAATATCGCTCAACCAACTAACTACGTACCAACAGTACATTTCGCAGAGGTGATTACCAGACCGTCGCAAATTACGCATTTTGTATCTATAGTTTTACGTTAAACCCGTTCAACTTAACATAAATAAACTTATATTAGCCTCATAAATATAACAATAAAACACATTTTGGCATTTTTAACAGTTTTTGTGTATGTAAAATTGATAATGCTGGGTTGCATTTCGGTAATGTAAACCAAAATATAGAAGTTAAGTAGGTTATGCCTATACTCACCAAATGTCCCCATTTTCTGGGGACAAATGGGGACAAATAGGGACTTCATTTTTTTAAAAGGCATTTTACTAAATTTTAAAAAATTGTAGAAAGTAAATTATTAATCAGTAATACTTTATTTTTAGTTCTTATTTATTAGGAATGAAAAAATACATCCATAATTGGATAATAGTAGCAATTTTTAACGTTTCTCTATTATAAAGGTACTTTGATCTGGTCATCCTAGTTATACCGTGTTTTAGTGCTACACTCTGGACAATCCGCGTTTGTAATGATCGATAGATGGCGCTGTCTGAACTGCAGTTGTTAGTAAATATAATAGCCACGTGGATTAATAATTGTTCGTTCTCCGCCATTACATCATGGAAAATCGATTGCATAATATGATGATATGCAGTGGTGTGATAATTTCACCTTAGCCCACCAGAGGGCGAGCATTTTATTACAATCGCGGATCGGCGACGATCACAGCTTTACTCATTGATTACATATAAGGAAACGGCATGTGATGTCACTCTCAATCAAGTTATGTGGAAACATTGGTATTTTCCATAGATACAGTAATATACAATATAGATCTATCATCCCCGTGTTATTAAGCAAAATTTTTGATGCCGAAAAAAAAAGCTTTGGAATCAGCCATTAAGTGGCATTGAAAAAAAGAAAGTATTGAAAAAATTGAATATGAAACTGTATTTGGAGTTCTTCATTCACCTTTAGTAAATAAATTATTCATAAATTTTAGTTGCTAAAATATTCGCGTGTTTTCACTCGGGGAAAAACGGTCATATTTTGGTAAAATCGCCGTCTTTTCCCAAATGAAAAGGAATCCCTTTTTTCTCTCCAATGATCAATCTATATATTATTACTATATCTATGGTATTTCCACCAATGCAGGTGGATCTTTTGACACTTAAGAGTGGCGAAGCTTGATTGACGGATCGTTTGTTTGTAAACATGCCCTTTCTTTATATTAGAATCGACCTCTGACTACTAACCTCTTTACTACTGATTATCACAAATTCACCAATCCACAAATTCATTCGCTAAACCAACATTCCTCTTCGACCAAAGTAAGTTTCTTCCAAAATAGGTTTCCACTTCCACCAAAGATATTATCACCTAAGGAGGCCATTCATTGAAAAACCGAAGGGGTGTTCGGGGAATTTTCCTCCACCACTAGTACAGGAAATCCGTTCTCGATTTTCTATCAGTATTCAATGGAATTACCCTAGAAAACATCTGGAGACATACTATCGTAACTTCTGTTCTCCATGGAAGGGATTGACATTATAACATTGTTTTGAGATTTCGAAGTAAAACCCACTAAACAACCACCGTTCTGACTGAAATTCTACTGAAGCGAATGCTAGAGTGTCACCTATCACTCTCCGTATAAACAATAGTGTCATGTTAAGTCCTATTAACTCTCAACCCAACTTTATAGGTATAATTATAAATCTCATGACCGTCATATATGTAAACAGTTTTTCGTACCTAAATTTTTACATTCTGCATTGTATTTCTGCTACGTTAAACAAATATTGAAATTCAGGATGGGGTACAGTGGATTTATGCCACACAAATGCTATATTGTAGACAATCAGCTGCGATGTAGGACGCTTTGAACAGTTCGCGATGTCGGGGACACTCCCTTATGGGTGGATTAAGGCCATGTCACTTTTACATAGTTCCTTAAAGAGTGCGATATAAAACCCACTTAAATACCAAACGAGCCAACCAGAGATTCCACAGAGTGGAATGACAGACACTCGCCTATTTTTCCGTTTGTAGCTATAAATTATGTTCAACCCACTCAACTCAACTTAACTGAAGCCTTAGTAGGCTGACCAGATCAAAGTACCTTTATAATAGAGAAGCGTTAAAAATTGCTACAATTATCCAATTATGGATGCATTTTTTCATTCCTAATAAATAAGGACTAAAAATAAAGTATTATTGATTAATAATTTACTTTCTACAATTTTTTAAAACTTAGTAAAATACCTTCAAAAAAAAAAAAAAAAGTCTTCATTTGTATTTGTCCCCAGAAAATGGGGACGTTTGGTCAGTATACCCCACAGATTATTATACAGATAGGACACTCCTGTATATTCTTCGGTAACCAAAATTTGACTGCAACGACCCTATTGTCAACGTCTGTAAGTTTCTCGAACTCTCCAGCTTATGCAATTGCTCATGTTATTTTTATTGTATCTATGTTCATATCGTAATATTAGTGCAACGTGAAACCCAACATCCAACCAACTAACCATTGTATTAATGTTTACCATAGAATAATAATAGAGCAGTTCCTTGTTTGTGAACAAACACCTCAACTTTTATGAGTGGTTGGCAAAAAGGCTTGGGAAAAGCATAGCGATGGCGGATCACCAACGGAAAATCAATGGTGGGCGGGGCGCGGGAAAGTCGAGCGCGCTTTTTTGCCAACCACCAGACGTCACGAGGAAATGCTCTATAAAGGAAGAAGGAGCATAAGTGTTTCTACATAAGCTGTTGTGTTGCCACAACAAACAGCGATAATAGCGCTGAGGATGGGTGCCCTACTTCAAGGTTAAAAGGAGCAAAAGTAGCTTTCGCTGGCATTTCACTAGAAGGGGTTTGTAAGCATTAAGATTATTGGCGTGCTCCTTCTTCCTTTATTATTATTCTATGATGTTTACGAACTGGACTGTCGAAAGCAATTTATTTTAAGAAGCAAAAGTACTAAATATTAAGCAAATAAATTTCGAAAATATACATAAACCAGAAATATTTTTTTCATTTTAAAGCATTTTGTGTTATTTAAACCAAGCAATGTTAAATATTTAAGATTTCATACCATACTGCTACTTCAGCATTACTGTTTGTTATATTAATTTGTACACTTGAACACGAATGTATTTGGAAAAATTTATTTTCAAACATAATAAAAATTAGTTTTATTTCTTTGAAAATAGCTGTGAATGTTATGATTTTGTGAATTTAAAAATAGTAGAAAAAGTGAAGGAAAGAAAACTGCACATGCGTTTTCGTTTGGCAACTTTATTATTGTTTACAAACTTTGATTGTAAAAAGCAATTTATTTTAAGAAGCAAATGCTAAATATTAAGAAAATAAACTTTGAAAATATACATAAAATAAAACATTTTTTTCATTTTAACGCATCTTGTATTATTTAAACCAAGCAACGTTAAATATTTAATGATTTCATACTGCTATTTCAGAATTACAGTTTGTAATTTTAGTTTGTACTTGAATATGAATATGTTTGACAAAGCATATTTTTAAACATTATAAATATTAATTTTTATTTCTTAGAAGAATAGCTGTGAATGTTTTGAGGATAATTTTGTGAATTCAAAAACAATAGAAAGTGAAGAAAAAGAAAACTTCTCATACTAACCTGCTACTAACTACTCGCGAAATAGAAAAACAATTTTCGATCAAAGATGCTATTCATGTAGACTTAACACATGTAGTTCCCCTCTGTTGACACTAGTGTTGCTACTATATTTCCGGTTCGCGTTTTAGCTTCACTGTCCTATCTGTATGATAATCTGTGGTATAACCGTTAGTGAAAACCACTGAGCTGAAGAACAACTGGAGCAAATGCTTCTGATACCTTTACACTATACTGACCAAACGTTCCCATTTTCTGGGGATAAATGGGGACTTCCTTTTTTTAAAGGCATTTTACTAAATTTAAAAAAAATGTAGAAAGTAAATTATTAATCAATAATACTTTATTTTTAGTCCTTATTTATTAGGAATGAAAAAATACATCCATAATAGGATAATTGTAGCAATTTGTAACGCTTCTTTATTATAGAGGTACTTTGATCTGGTCAGCCTTCTTTACACAGTGTTCGTGCGTGCCAGTTTTTCTGCAATCATTTGCCGTACAGAGTCAAACCTGGCACGGCAGGCAACATTTGTCGGGTCGTCTATTACTATTATACTCTTTAAAAAGTTAAATTTAAAATTGTAATATCATGTTTAGCATATGGTTGTTCGAACAGACAACCTTTACACAACTTTACTTTGAAATATAAAGATATCAAATGCTTTCTGCCGTGCAACGCTCGGAAGACAAACCTTCCAAAAACGGCACGCAAAAACCGGTCTAGCATTTACTCCAGTTGTTCTTCAGCTCAGTGGTGAAAACCATAGGACATGTGACCACATTCTTAACAGATTTAACATGAAATTTCCCACTGGCCATTGCGAAATACTAGAGAAACGTTAAAACCAATCAACCCTGAAACTTTACACGAAGCAATCGCCAATTGGCCAGCAGCGCAGCACTAGTTGGACGTTAAACCCACTTACTTTAAACCCACGTTAACCACACGTTGGACGTTAAACCCACCTCCATGAAGCTTAAATTCATTTATCTACAGTCGGCAGCAACCGTTTCTACATACGGACTTTAAGTTCCTAAAATTGTAAATTTTTGGTTTCATGTTGATCAAGAAAACTAGAATGTTTTGATTGAGTGGGTTTTATGTGTTACTAGTGCTGCAATATGGGAAATCAGCGACGAACTTGAACGAGCCGTTCTAACAAGGGAACTCTTTCAAGTGCTAATCGCCGGTTTTCTTGAAAAAATTACAGAAAATAGTTCAAATTATACTTAATTCACTGGTAAAAAATTTTAACTACTGAATTATAACAAAAAGGCCGCAAAATTTTATTAAATTTTATGATTCTTCGCCAAATACGAAAAAGACGTAGCCAAAATACTTTAACCCCAGTGATGCCAAGAAAGTCAAGTTATAAGATGAGTGAATTTATTGTTACACTTTAACTTCGTTTTGCGCAATTGGCGATGGTCTGGGATTCACGTTTAGATGTGGTCTAAGTGGTTATGTGGATTTTATGGTGCGCTTGTGCTCCCTTTGGGCAATTAGGTGTTGTATGGATGCATGCTATTAGAATTTTGATTATTTTCGAAGCGGATCGGTCTCTCGCTTTGTAATTACCAGAGTTATTAATTTCATAACAAGCAGGACTTTGAAAACATGCAAGATTTTACTTGTACTAGCCTCTATCAGTCCACACGACGTACGGTCTTCGGATGGCTCGAGTATCGAATCCGCACCGATGTTGTTGTTGAATGTGAACTTGGTTTTATGTCGCAATATATCTAGGTAATGGCCAATTGGAGATGGTCTGGAACTCGCCTCTTGGAGTACTGCGTAGATATGCAATCACAATTTTTATCTCTGCGGAGGAGATGGCTTCGCAGCCCATTTACCATCAGAGGTAATAATTTCGGAATCTGGAGGACATTGCACACACGATCGATTTTGCACACACCAGATACCATTTAATTGAACAACGATCTGTTGTCGACTTGAGTATTCAATTATTCCACAATCTGCTAATTATGAGCTAGTGGTCTGCCAACGAAGAAATCGAAACCCCATAATTTTATGTTATATCAAATATTTTTTATTAATTTTAGGCATCCCAAGCATGAAGAATTAAAATTTTCCATATTGCAGAAACGACCACGATGACATAATTAATAGATTGTTGAACTCATCAGTAAAAAACTACGAGTTTGATGCTCATATGGGTAAAAATCTGTACTGTAAATAAATGATAGCTTGTGCACGTAAAATCTGTCATGGTTGCAATGAATACATTATTCGATATTAATACCGCTGTGGGTTACGTAAGTGAAACTCCATCCCCTCCGAGGTGTATTAAAATTGTGATGGTATATCTCAGAACGTATCTCTAGTGCGATATAAAACTCACGTAACATAAGTATTGCAAAGATTTAATATAATTCAAATAAATTTTAGATTTATTTTTATATTTTTTTACATTACGTTACACTTATATTCTGAATGAGGAATTTAAATGTCGCTCTGTAGCTGCGCATTAAATAATTGGGAATGGTTGGTTAGGTTTAACGTCGAACTAATACTGCGCTATGGATAATTGGCGACGGTCTGGATGATCATCTACATCTGATTTATCGCTTTAACAACCATAAATATTGAATAATGTTATCTAGAATTTCGGGTGTTGGATTGTCTGCCCGTCATTAAATTCTTGTGCGCTGCCAAGTGTTCGAATTTTTATGAACTTCGTTTTGCTAGCAAAGCAATAGAACATCTACAAATATTTCCTCTACTTAACATGAAAATCGCAAAAATGGAACCACCAAACAGGCGATTATTTAGCGATATCGAAGACATACTCTTATTTTTAGTAATTTTTTCCAGTTTTTCTATAGCAACTAAGCAGATAATATTTTAGGAAAATACTATTTAGGAATAAATCTTTTGCTAGTAATTTTTTCATGAAAATCGGTGATTAGCACTTTATAGAGTTTCCTTGTAATAGCAGTCCTGAGACAAGCTATTGTAATTTAGATTATATCTCCAAGCGTACTACGTAGAAACCCCAAGCAAATAATTAAACAGAAATTTGGCAGAGGTAAATGCCAGACCTTCACCAATTGCCCAATTGCAGCTATAGAGCTGTGTTAAACTCTCTTAACTCAAATCTATATAACCCCATAAATATAACCACAAGACATGTTACGAAATAGCAAATAGATTTAATGTACGTCAAATTCCGCATGCTTTGTTGGATTTCATTTAAACCCAAGTCTTCAGTAGGTTTTATGTCATTTTATTACTTTTACTACAGGTAATGGAGAAATCAGTACTTACCCGTACGAGTGATCCGGATTGTTGGATTTAACCGTCGCGGTAGTACTTCGCAATGGGTAATTGGTTATGGTTTTGAACTCATCCGCAAGGATGGTCCGGTAGACATGCCACTCACAATTTCTATCCTCCACAGAGGAGATAACTCCCTCGCTTTGCAGACCTCCAGAGATATAATTTGGATGGGAACATAAGAGTGATCTGGAGATATGTCATCATAATATATATCCTTTGTTGAAGGGATAGTTCTTATAACATTTTTTTTTACATATTGCGACACAAATCCCATTCAATTAATCAATCAATCAACTGGATCCTTTACAGTGTTGAATGCCAGAACATCGAATATCGCCCTCAGTGCAGCTATAGCTGATGTTAAATCCCTTCAACTACATTCTTGGTTGCATTTCGCCCACTTGAATCAAATGTTTAGGTTCAGGTTCAGGAATTTTTATGTCGTTCTAGTGCTACAGTATAAGCAAGGATAAGTAATCAGAAATTCACCCTTAATAGTGTCCAGAGACATGCCTTTACAATTTTGATCCTCAACGGGTGCATGAGTGCGATTTAGGTTAAATTAGTGCTATTATATGAACGTTTAGCAACGGTATGGTACCGATCCTTAAGGGTGCTCGGACATATGCCCACATAAATTTTATCATCCATCATCTACGGAGGGGATAGCTCCCTCACTTCGGTGACACCCATAAGTATAATATGCATGAGAACATAAAGGTCTTTGCGTCCACGACTGATTTTACGTGCACCAACCACCGTAATGCACCATTTCGACCGGTTCGAGGATCAAAACCACAATCTTTCAATCACAAGTTCGGTGCTCTATCGATCAGGCTATAATGGTTCTGATTCACCTCGAAAAGATAACGCATATATAAATCATTTAAGAGTGCGTAGACTCATTCAAAGCGTGCATAAGGGGGAATGCCAGATCGCGGCGATTTCTCAACTTTGCAAATACAGTTACTATTAAAATCATTTAACTCAACTAAATTCAACTCGATCTCATAGTTGTATCCATTGACAAGTCACTACATTCTAACCTGTTTTAAAATTCCGCATGCTGTGTTAATTGCATTGTCGAGATACAATCGGCAGCAAAAGTATCAGAGCACTAGCAAAAATTCTATTTTAAAAAGTACTCTTAATACTGTTTTGTTAAATGAATCCTTGTCGAATCGTGTTCGTAGACGGATACTTTTGCTGCCGACTGTATTTGAGTAGACCTTGGACTAGTAAAATTTTTGCTTCCGAAGATAATATCCCCACCATTCCACATTTCATTTGCCAAATCGATTTTTCTACCGCTAAACCTACATTCCACTTCCACCAAAGGAAGTTTCCAACATCACTGTGTTCTGTTTTGATTGGGGATAAATCAAATACAAGCTGAAATGGAAAGCAAGTAATCTAATCCTTGTTACTCACTGAAAGCTGTTCTGTTTGATTTTTTTTAGAGTTTTGGTCGTAAGAAGAATAAAAGATTTAAAATATGCAAAATCCCAAGCACCAGTTGCCAAGAAAGCGATTATCGCCAATAGAAGGCACAAAAAACGCAGTGATGTACCAGGAATTTTTCTTCATAGCCAGTATAGGGAATCTGTACTCTTCTAGTATATCTGCTCGATGGTTAATTGATATACTGACCAAACGTCCCCATTTTCTGGGGACAAAAGGGGACAAAATGGGGACGCCTTTGTTTTTTAAGGCATTTTTCTAAGTTTTAAAAAATTGTAGAAACTAAATTATTAATCAATAACACTTTATTTTTAGTCCTTGTTTATCAGGAATGAAAAAATACATCCATAATTGGATAATTGTAGCAATTTTTAATGCTACTCTCTTATAAAGGTACTTTGATCTGATCAGCCTATTAATTGCCCATTTGCCACACTAGTGTGGTGTTACACCCAATCAACCAACCACATGTTGTGCTACATTTCGGCAATTGAACCAAAATATTGATTGATGTTGAGTGGCGTTTATGTTGCACTAGCTTTACACAAAGAACTATCAGCGACAATCTGGGACTAATTACAAAATGTGATCCGGAGACTTGCTATTACAATGTCCAATCTCTATTGAGAAGATGGGGCCGAAATAGCCCGGTCGGAAGAGCGCCGAAATCGTAATTAGAAGATTGTGGGTTCGATACTCGAGTCAGCCAAGGACCGTCGTGTACACTAAAGATGTATGCTGCACGTAAAAACCGTCGAGTCCGCAATGTCCCCCATGCACCCATCAAAATTACACCTCTGGGGTTCACCGAAGTGGAAGAACTTCCCCTTCGTGGAGGATGAAAATTCTGATGGCATGTCTCCAGACCACCCCTAGTGGTAAGTCCCAGGCCGTCACCAACTATCCATTGCACAGTACTTGAGTGGCGATAAAAACCCAACCATCCAACCAATCAACAATTGAGGAAATGGCTCTTGTATCATTACTATGGCGGTCAGAGTGAAGTACCTTTATAAATTAAAAGGATTAACAATTATAACATTTTCCTAATAAGGAATGTAGTTTTATTTTGTTTGTAAATGAGAACCGGAAATCTAATAATGATAAATAATTTCTTTAAAATTTAGAAAAGTGTCTTATAAAAAGGGGCATTCAAAGAATAAATGTCCAAACGTTGCGATTGTCCACTGTGTAGCGATAGAATGATATTAAATGCACTAAACCAAACTCATTACAACCCTATACGTATAACCATAAAACATGTGGTCGCATTTTTAATAGTTTTTGCTTCTGAAATTCTCCATGACAGCTGTATTAGGTACCTAGAGTTCTATGTTAAACTCACTCAACTTAATTAAAATAAACTCATTTTAACCCCATAAATATAACTATAGGACATACTGCCGCATTCTGGGACAATTTATACGTACAAAACATTCCACATGCTGAATTGCATTCAGGTAATGTAAACAAAATCCGTGAGGTGAGTGGGATTTACATCGCTTATGGAAAATTGGCGATAATCTGAGATATATCTTTAACAGTCATCCGGAGACATGCTATTACAGTTTCTATTCACTAGGATGGGATTAATCTTATAACATTTTTTTAAGATTATGACTTCCCCCTTCATGGAGGATCAAAACTGTAAGGGCATGTATCCAGTCCATCCTTAGCAGTGCGTCCCAGACCATCGACATTTGCCATTGCGTAGTGTACTAGTGATATGCTAAGCCCAACTATAAATATAAAAAAATAGCGACGTTAAAAACCACTTAACCAACCAACCAACCAACCAACCAGCTGAAACTTTCAGAGAGGTAACTATTAGACCATCGAGCAGATATACTAGTAGAGTACGGATTCTCTATACTCGCAGTGAAAAAAAATTCCCGGAACATCACTGCGGTTTTTGTGACTTTTCCTTGGAGATAATCGCTTTCTTGGCAACTGGTTCGTGGGATTTTGCATGTTTTAAATTGTTTGTTCCTCTTACTACCAAAACTCCAACGAAAAGTTAAACAGAACCGCTTTCAATCAGTAACAAGCATTAGATTACTTGCTTTCCGTTTCCGTTAGTGTAGGTTGCGGTTTATGTTTAACTTACACCCAATCGAAATATAAAACCACCATAACAAAGGTGGAGGGAATTTGCCTTGGTGGAGGTGGAATTTCGGTTTGGCGGTAGAAAAGTTGGTTTGGTGAATGAATTCGTTGAATGGTGGAGATTTGACGGCGGGAAGCAAAAATGTTACTAGTCCGGGGTCTACTCAGATATTTCGTCGATGTGTCAGACCCTCACAAATCGCCCTCTATGTAACGCATCGACAAGATATTAGAGTAGACACCAGACTAGTAACCTTTCTGTTCAAGAACATCCCATCGCCAACATTCCACCAATTCATCCGCAAAACCAATTTTTATACTGCCAAGCTGACATTCCACTTCCACCAAAGGAAGTTTCCTCTATCGCTGTTTTCTATTTCGGTTGGGTTTAAAATAAATAGAAATAGAAACCACAACCCACACTAGCTGAAATGAAAAGCAAGTAATCTAATTCTTGATATTGATTTAAAGCTCTTCTGTTTCGCTTTTATTTGGAGTTTTGGTGGTAAGAAGAGCAAATCATTTAAAACATGCAAAATCCCGAGAACCAGCTGCCAAGAAAGCAATTATTGTTAAAAGAAACTGCAATTATGTTCACGGAATTTTTTTCCATAGCCAGTATAGGGTTGGTTGGATAGGTTTTACGTCACATTAGTTCTGCGCAATGGACAATTGGCGACGGTCTGGTACTCACCCCTAGCGGTGGTCCGGAGACATGCCATCACAATTTTGATCCTCCACGGAAAGGATGGCTCTCTCGCTTTGGTGACACCCAGAGCCAGTACAGGAAATCCTTACTCTATTTATATCACTTCTGAATTATATACTTATAGTACGATGTCAAACCCACTTAAATAAAAGCAACTCAACGTCATAGGTATAACCTTAAGACAAGTGATTGGGCCGTGGTAGCCCAGTCGATAGAGCACCGGGCTCATAATTGGAAGATTGCAGGTTCGGTATTCGAGTCGGTCAAAGACCGTTGTGTACACTAATGGTGGCTGGTGCACGTAAAATCTATCGTGGCCGCAATGTCCTCCATGTTCCCATCAAAAATTATACCTCTGGGAGTCACCGAAGCGGGAGAGCCATCCCTTCCGTGGAGGATCATAATTGTGATGGCCTGTCTCTAGACCACTTCTAGTGCTGAGTTCTAGACCGTCGTCAATTGCCTATTGCGCAGCACTAGTGTGACGTAAAACACATCCATATATCCATCCGACACGTGACGGCATTATAATTAATTTTGTATACCTATATTTTTGCATTCTGCGTTGTCTTCTGCCGGTTAACCGAATAGTGACATTCAGATTCAGGTCAGTGGGTTTTATGTCTTACTAGTCCTGCACTATAGGCAATCGTCTGCATTTAGGTACTCATTGCTAATACTGATCCGGACACAATTCATTCCAATTTTGGTTTTTAACGGGTGAATGAGTGTTTTGTAGGGTACATCACTGTAGTACTGCGCAATGGGTAATCGGCGACGATCTGGGGCACATCCGTAAGGATGATCCAAAGAGTACATGGTGGCTTTACCGTCTCTCAACGTTGCTCTATCCTGTGCTAATCGCTAATTTTAAAGAAAAAAAATACGGAAAACTGTTTACACTACACTTAATTCACTGGTAAAAATGTTAGCTCCTGAATTGCAACAAAACAGCTGTAAAATTTGTTAAACTTTAACTTTTGAAGGCTAAATACGAAAAAATCATAGCCCAGTTACATTTTTTCTAAGTCCATTGATGCAAAGCATAGTTGATTGGGTTTCACGTTGCTCTGGTGATGCGCAATTGGAAACTGACAACGGTCTGGGACTCAGTTTTAGGTTGGTTGGTTGGCTGGTTGGAGTCTATGTCGCATTAATGCTGCGCAATGGGAAACTGGCGACGGTCTGTGACTCACCCCTAGAGGGGGTCCCTCATTTTTAGGGATGGTACGGATTGCACCTTTACAATGGACACTATCGGTGTTTTGGATTTGAGGCTAAATCATCTAATGTTTTCCACCTTAGCTGATATTTCATTCTGCGGTAAGTGTGCCTTTTTTTACATAGGAATTTTTGCTAGTGCTCGGATACTTTTACTGCCGACCCGTATTTGCAAAACAATTGCAGAATTTACGTCATCGAAATTGCAAGTGTTCCGTTTGTATGTAACCCTTCATAACAGTGTTCTTGCAATAATCGTTCTTAACCCACTAGTCCACTGCGGGTCCCAAAGAGAATGAACACGCCTATCTTGGATGAGGTTGAGTGGATTTAACGTCGCTCTACAGCTACGAAGTGAGCAATTGGCGTCAATCTGGGAATCATCCCTATTACTTTGTGAATTATACGGCGTTGAAGCATGCGCATTTGAAGGTGTCATTACTTTGGCTATCTACAACTAAAGTTAGGATAATCACTTGCCATTTCAACTATTGACGATTATTGATATTGGCTGCGTTATTAATATTGATTTTCAATTATTTATATATATTATATTTGTTGTTTATTTTCATTATTATCAAGATTTTTTCGCATTTATTTTGTTTTAATTTTTATTGAATTCTTCTTTCAATTTCACTTACGTAAGTAACTTAAAAAAATATATATATACATAATGTTTTATTTTTGATATTTTAAATTATGTGTCTTTGAAATTATTTTTATTTTCCTATGAATTCTTATGCTAAATTACGTTTTCTTTTGTCTGTAATATTTTCAGGTGTAATTATTATATTTTTGTTTCAAAATAGCGATCACGTATCATTGTCATTATATTGATCTTAATTACAATATAATCCAGGTGAACAGATACTAGACTAGATAAAGTTTTTATGAATTTAATTCTCATAATTTGCAATTTCAGGAAAAGTGGTATATATATATATGTCGGAGTACAAATCTTCAATTTCACAGAAGGTGTTTTTGTTTATTTTTTTGTATTTTGTTTCAATACTTTTTCCCCTGTAAGGCCATTCAATAAGTATAAATAATTGCACAATTTCAGCAACAAGTTAATTTTCAAAACTAATTAGAATATGCATTTAAACAAAATTTTTAAGTGATTATCAGTGGATTTGAATTTTTTTTTTTTTTTTTTTTTTTTTATCAAGTAAAATTGTTTCAGATTGATTGCAAATCTTTCAAGCGTTTTAATATTGTGAGAGAGAAAAAAAAAAGTGAAATATTGTTCGAACATCCATATTTAGACTACCATCTTTTACTTATTTATTTATTTATTTATTTTTTGTTAAGAAAAAGTCTTGTGTTCATTTGTATATTTTAAATGAGTTCTTTTTAGAATTTAGAGTATTTTCCTGAGGAATTTACATGTTTGGGGCTCTCATCATCAAATAAATTTGTAAAATAAACGTAAAATATATTTTAAGAGAAATACCGCTTAAAAAGTTCATAAATGTATACTCCCCCCCCCCTTCCAACAGTATGACAGAATTGCAAAATTCATAATATGAAATCGTACAATCCGACCCAAAAGAAAATGACAAGCAAATGCTGAGATATTTTTCTCTCCGCTATCCGAAGATTCATAGCAGATTCCATATTTTGAAATCTTTTAATCCGACACAAAAGAAAATGGCAGGAAAATTCAAAGAATTCCCCCCCCCTCTATTCTTTTACTTTCCGAACATGCATAAGTGAAGAAAATATTATAATCATATCAAAAATCATAGTTTGAGAATTTATTGTTTTTACATGTTTTGAGCCCTCCTGAATTCATATTTTCTATTTTTACAATGATGTATGTATGTGTGTGTGTGTATATGTGTATGTATGGGAGTAAGCACGACAACGTCTGAACGCTTTGTTCGAATAAGCTGAAAGTTGGTACGTATTTCATTGGTCACCATAGCTCGAATCCCATTGATTTTGGTGAATCTAGTACTTATAGTCCTTTCAAAGGGATACAAAGAAAAAGTTTATCATTATGCCCTATAAGCTCAAATTCTCTAAAGTGCAATAGTATCTAAACGACATATCAGAGTGAGCTGAAAATTCATGTACATATAATAAATCCCCGTCATTCTGACTATATGAATTTCGGACTATGTAGTACTTAAAGTACTTTTTAGTGAGACACAGAAGTTCGTTATCATTGTGGCTTATGGGCTCAAATTTTTAAAATGTGATAGTTTCGAAACGCCTTGTCCGTTCGAGCTGAAAATTAATGTACATCTTACAGGTCATCATCGCATGAACTGTATAGATTTTGGTCATTCTAGCACTTACAGAATATTATAGGTACAAGACGAAAAGTTCTTTATCATTATGATTTACGAGCTCAAATTATTTGAAAGGCAATATTGTTAGTTTAAACAACATACTATGTAGAGAAAAATAATCGAATACTCTACTATAATTTTCTCATTTGTTTATTTAACGACTTCTGTTATTTTAATTTATTTATACATCTCTTAATTTTTTAATGTTTGGAAAGTAAAATGGAATCACTCTTAAATTTTTTGAAAACACTCTTTTTTGCTCTTTTCTTCCTTTGGAAAGGGGGGGGGGGGGTTACCTTCATTTAAAAAGAAAAAAAAAAGTTAAGAATAAACTATCTTATTTTTCTAAAATACTTTTGTATTTTTAGAAAAAAAAAAAAGAAAGAAAGAAATTTAAATTTAGCGCAGAATAACCTTTTTGCTTTCTTAACAATAATTACTATATTTTTCCATTTTTAACAATATTTTATCTAAATTTATCTCAACATTATCAGTAATTTTAATAATATCAGTAAATATAAATACATATATGTATGTTTGTATGTATGTACTTTTTACTCTCCGAATACTATAGTGAGGAAAGTATTGCAATCATGTCAAAAATCCGAATTTCAGATTTTGGTGTTTCTACGGGTTTTGAGGTCCACTGAATTCATATTTTCTATTTTTACGAAGATGTGTGTGTGTATGTGATTAAACCCGACAGCTCGAAGGAGACACTTGCTCGAATAAGCTGAAAATTGGTACACATGTTATAGGTCGCCATAGCACGAACCTTACTGATTTTGGTGAGCCTAGAGCTTCTAAATTTTTATAGGGACACAAAGAAATTTTTTTTATCGTTATGGTCTACATGGGCCCAAATTCATTAAACTGCAATTTTTATGTAAAATGACCTCTTTAATCCGAATATGATTGCCCATTTGATATGATTGCCAGAAACATCCCCCTATTTTTATCCCTTTTCGTTGATTTTGTGGCTATAAAGTTGATTTTTGGGGGAGGGGGATTATTTTAACTGTTAAATATCTTCTGAAGGGGCTACAGAGTTGGACAATTCTGAAACATGAACATTTGCGACTAGAGGAAAATTTAGGGAAGGGGGGGGGGGATTTGCCCCTGAAATTATGTATTACATTTCTTATATTTTTTAATCTATTATTAATGTTATTAAATAAACATTATATATATTTTTGTTTTTAGGAGTTAAATTAATTCTTTTTCATTCTCAAAATCAAATTCAGGAGGTCAGCAAGAATGGTATCAGAGCTCGAAAAAAATTTTTTTTAAGCGCAGTGTAATATTTATATATTTATTGATTTACAAATTGGTTTATAAGCAATTGTCTCGTTTAAAAAAATTCTCTCGAATGAAGTTTCTGTTTAAGATATATATGTATAGTTTTGAAATTGTCTATTTCTGACCGTTTAAAAATGTCCATGCCATAGAAAAAACAACTGAAATTTATGAAGCATTATATTTCATAACTTTGTTTTTCAATGGGTTAAAAAAAAAAAAATTCTTATGAAAATTTGTAGAAAAGAAATTATAGATTTATTTTACTGCTATTTATATTTATCTTTGAAAAGTAATGTTAGTACAAACAAGTTAATCCTGTTTCAATGATCCATTTTTCAAGTTTTAAAATATTAATTAATAAAAGAAAATATATTTATTTTTGTGAAAAAGAAAATCATGTAAATCTGTAAATTCATCAGCCATTAAAAGTTATACTTCATTGTACTGAGGATATGCCGTCACTTGAAAAATGGCTTCTCGCATGCAAATATTTAACGAAGAGATCGTTTGTATTAAATAAAATTGTGTAAAGCAGCTTTTTTTTATGAATTTAAATTTTGAAACAAAAAATGCCCTTTTTAGGAATTTTTATATTCTTAAAGAACGCTTTTTATAAACTGGAATTTTTGGAAAGGGACGACGATATCCAAACAATTACAAATTTTTGCCTGTATGAACTTCCTGTATAATGTTTTTATAAGTTCTGGAAAATAAGACTATCTCTGATCTAAATAATTCAAAGCCTTCAAAACTTTAAACCGTCTGAGGTGTGTAATTTTTAAGAATGAAATAAAAAAATATTAACGGCGTACCCAACTCTGTATAGAAATAGCTGCATGATTTAAGTCTATATTGTTTATGAATAATGTACAGGGACACGTCAAAATTCTATTCGTTACGGCATATGGGGTGAATTTCGTTTAAACGCATTTTAACATCATTACTTTGCAATCAACAAAATGAAATTAGCACACATTATTGAGATGCCAAAACTGCTGTTTTTTGAAAAAAAAAAGTTCTCTTAGGCTTTCTAATTAATGTACTGTACCTTAAAAAAGTGTTCTGACAATGTCATGTAATCAACCAAATTATGTCAAATTTCAAACAATTATTCACGAAAAACGTAGAATAAGCCGAATAGTTTTTACTGGTGCATACAATGTTTATGGTTCGTTTTTATACTCTCAAAATAATTTCTTGACATTAAAGCCTATAGACAAAGTTTTATTTTAGCGCACTTTAATGCGTTTATGCTGCATTAAACATAATGGAATTAATATACATTATTTAAAGATGCTTAAAAGCATGTTTTTTCTAAGAAAGGTATGGACTAAATTTATTTACGGGACGACACAAAAGAATTCCGATGACGATTAGTTTGAAAAGTTAATAAGTTATAGTTAATTAGGTGTATTTTTATTATTGGCATGTATAATAACTGCAGTAACTTTTCCGGGATATATTAAAGATATAACAGCACTATTACAGTCTATAGTCTGTATTTCTTAAAAGTGTGTTTTAACATGGTTGCACCCCATTAAATAAAATATGTTATTAGAATTTTTAAAGCATGTTTTCCTGTTGCAATGTGACTTATAATTGGTAATTAGTTGGCAGGATTTCGCAAAATAATTATGCTATGCTATGTCAGTTTTTGTATGAAATTTAGTACAAATATTTATGAATTACAGGGTATTAATACAAGACTGTCAGTTATTAGGAATACATATGTATGTATGTATGTATATATATACAGATAGGTATAGAAAGAGAGATACAGCGAGAGGGGGCGGTTGAGGGTTGTGGCAGCCTTCTTCAGAAACGTATATGTTTATGTAGCAAGTCAATCGAATCACTATTGTATGTTATATAACAGGGAATAAATAAAAAGACCTGTTGAATAATGTATGATGCAAATAGGACGTGGAGGCCCCGATATGCAGATCCTCTAGTTTATTTGGTAGTTGGATAATTGCTAGTTCACAAATTTTAAAATATCTTTAAAAAGTGGCTTAAAAAATCATAATTAAATTAATTAAAAAAAAAAAAAATCTATCAAACAGATTTTCATGAGACACGGATTGGAAGTATTTCGATTAAGTTGTGTTATGATATTAATAATAATCGTATTGAAATCGCCTACTCGTCGAGAAATTGCAATACTACAGGCAGACAGACACATAGAAAAACCAAACTTCCCAAAGCTCTCCTTTTTAGTCGGGGGTTAAAATATTTTAAACTAACTTTTAAAATATAAACGCCTCCAACCACCTGTAATCTATCTTTGACATAAAATATTATTGCGATTTGTTTTAGAAAATTCATTTAAAATTTCCCTTTCTTCGGAAAAAAAAATATATATATATATATATTCTCAATGTCAGAAAAATATAAAATTCAAATAATCATTTTATTCACCTTACTTTTCCATAAATGACCGGACACTTTTGATTTCAGACGTTTTTTCAGATATCTTAAAAAGTATCAGTGACAAAAAATACAAAGGTTTTGGTCATTATATGTGAAATACTATCGTAGAGATTTTAACACAACCTAATGATAGAGCTTTAATGATATCGTTACGAAAGTAGTCGACATTTTTTTTGCGTGGAGTTAAGTTATTCTTGAAAATGTAATCAGGTTGTAGCCGACGAATGCATTTTATTTAGTGAATATTCAGCCCGTAGATAGAGCCTGTAATGATAATGTTATGAAAGCTGTCGACATTTTTGCGAGTAGAAAGTAATTTTTCACGACATAAGCAGGTTCTAGTCGACGAATGCACTTTATTTAATGAGTATGTACCCCGTAATGATATTATTATATTGATAATGTCGACATTTTTGCGTATAAAAAGTGCATAAGCAGGTTCTAGTCGTTGAATGATTTATATTTAATGACTTCAGTTCGTAGATAGAGCCCATAATGATATTATGAACGTTCTCGGCATTTTTGCATGTAAAAAGTAATTTTTAAAGACCTATGCAGGTTCTAGTTGACCAATGGAATTCTTTTAATGAATAATTAGCCCGTAGCAATTGACCATAATAAAATTGTCTTTTCAATATTTTTCCGCGTAGAAAATAATTCTTAAGGACATAAATAGGTTCTAGTCGACGAATGCACTTAATTTAATAAATATTTTGCACGTAGATAGAGCCCATAATGGTATTGTTATGAAAGTTGTTGATATTTTTGCGTGTGAAAAGTAATTCTTAGACATAAGTAGGTTCTAGTCGAAAAATGGATTTTACTTAATGAATATTGAGCCTGTAGGTAGAGACCGTAATGATATTTGTTCAAAAATTGTTGGCGTTTTTGAGTGTAAAAAATAATTCTTAAAGACATAAGCAAGTTAGTCAAATAAAGGACTTTATTTAATGAATATTCAGTCCGTAGATAGAGCCTGCAAGGATATTGTTATTAAAGTTATATATATATATATATATATATATATATATATTTAAGATAATTCTTAAAGTCATAAGCAGGTTCTAGTTTATGAATGAATGAATATTCAGGAAACAGTTGAATAAAGCACATTTTTGTGCTATTAAAATTAATAACTCTGTGCTGCATTAGAAAAAAAAAAAAAAAAAAAAAAGCTTTGATACCATTCTTGCTGATTCTTCTGTAAAATGACCTCCTGAGTCCGAATATGACTCCCATTTTGCCCATTCACCTACCGTTTTCTCGAGACATCACTGTCTCCCTCTATTTTTATCACTGTTCGGTAATTTTATGGCCATGAATTTGATTTGGAGAATGAAAACGAATTAACGCTTGAAAACAAAAAAAAATATATAACGTTTAATAAATAACAATAATAGATTTAAAAAATATAAGAAATGTAATACATAATTTCAGTGGCAAATCTCCTCCCCCCGCCCACAAAATTTTCAAAATGCCACAAATGTTCATGTTTTAGAATTTTCCAACAATCAGAAGATATTTCAGCCCCCTAGAAGATATTTAACAATTAAAATAATCCTTTTCCCCCATAAAAATAAAATTTAAAAAAATGTCTAAAAGTGATACAAACAGGGGCCGCACCTAAAGAAAAAAAAAAAAAAAAACAGTGAGTGATAGGGCAAAATGAGCGTCATATTCCTATTCAGGAGGTCATTTTACATAAGAATTTGCAAAAATGGTGTTGGGGGCAATTTTCATGCAGAGCAGTGTAATTTATGAATATTCACGAAAAAATACAATGAAACAGTGATTCTTCCTACGGAATAAAATAAACACTTTTAATTACACTACAGAGCAGATGTTTTGCTAATTTAGGAACAACCGATTGAATGAAATTTGAAATCATCGAGAATATTGTCAGAGTGGTTTATAGAGTTTTAGATGTAATGATTTATTAGTTTCTGAGCTAGAAACTAATGAATCATCACAAAACATTTCTAGAACTCGACTCCTATCGAAGTTAGTTTCCAAACTTTGGTTATCCTGGGATCAGGTCGATTTCCCGACACTCACTTTTCCGACAAGTGAGTTTCCCGACGCCACTTTCCCGACAGGTACGTTTTCCCGACAGCTCACTTTCCCGACAGGTACAGTTTCCCGACAGCTCACTTTCCCGACAGCTCACTTTCCCGACAGGCACGTTTTCCCGACAGGCACGTTTTCCCGACAGCTCACTTTCCCGACAGGCACGTTTTCCCGACAGCTCACTTTCCCGACAGGCACGTTTTCTCGACAACTGACTTTCCCGACAACTCACTTTCCCGACAGCTCACTTTCCCGACAAGTACGGTTTCCCGACAGCTCTCTTTCCCGACAACTCACTTTCCCGACAACTCACTTTCCCGACAGGTACGTTTTCCCGACAACTCTCTTTCCCGACAACTCACTTTCATGACAGTTCACTTTCCCTACAGGTACGTTTTCCCAACAACTCACTTTCTCTACAGGTGCGTTTTACACAGAGTTTTCTTTCCAGACTGCTCTCTTTCCTGACAGCTTACTTTCTTACCAACTCGTTTAATGGAAACTCAATTTTTCATTATTTTATTTGTTTTATTTCTTATTCTTTTTAACTATTAATTCTACTACAATGTAATATATATTAGTATCTTAAAAAAGTGTTCCACATAAATTTTGCTACAGTGTTATAAAATTTGAAGAAATATGTTTGCTATGATTTTAGTAACTTCGATTCTTGTTTGTTTGTGTGTCCAGTACAAATATTGCAATCGATTTTTAACTAACTTCCCGACAAGCCAGACATTTGAAACTTTCAGAATAGCTCAGAGCATGGTGACAATGCATTTTTTAATACTTTTAGCTATGTGTTTTAGGTTTCTGCTGCCTTCGGCACTGTTTATATGGTTTAACGGAATTTTTTTAAAACTAACTTGCCGACTACCAAGATAAATGAAACTTTTAGAATAGCTCAAAACAAGGTAACAATGCATTTTTAATACGTTTAGCCAACTATTTCGTGTACCTGCTGTCTTCGGTAGCGTTTATATGACTCAACACAAAATTTATTTAATTAACTTTCCGACTAGCTAGACATTTGAAACTTAGAAGCTAAAATAGCTCAAAATACGATAATAATCCATTTTTTAACACTTTCCGCCAATTGTTGCGGGTCCCTGTGTCCTTCGGTAACGTTTATATGATTCAAAAATCATATAACTTCCTCACTAGCTAGACATTTAAACATTTGGAACTTTCAGAATAGCCCAGAACACGGTGACATTGCATTTTTTAAATACTTTTACTCAATTGTTTCGGGTTCCCGCTGCCTTAGGTAGAGTTTATATGATTCAACAATCATATAACTTCCCGACTAGCTAGACACTTGAAACTTTCCGAATAGCTCAGAACACGGTGATAATGCATTTTTTAATACTTTTAGCCAAATGTTTTGGGTCCCTGCTGCATTCGGCAGCGTTTGTGTAATTCAAAAGAAAATTTATTTAGCTAACTTCTCGACTAGGTAGGCATTTGACACTTTTAGAATAGCTCAGAACACGATGACAATGCATTTTTTTAATACTTTTAGCTAATTATTTCTGCTCCCTGCAGACTACGAGAGCGTTTATATGATTCAACAGAACATTTTAAAAACATGGTATATAAAAAGTTATTTTTACTTTCTAATTATTTTAATTTCCCTTTTTCGTATTTTCATTTATACGACCTTTTACGACAGCCCCTTGAAAGACGTGTAAACGGTGCTTTAATTTCAAATGTATAAAATTTTTGCCGCCTCCTCATTCACCTCTGAAAAAATTACAGGATAGATGGGGAGGCGGCAATTTTTTTTTTTTGGAGTGTGACGAATCGATTGCGCATACTTACAAATGCGCAAAGTCACTGGCAAATCTGATAAGGACGCCGCAATCTCCAGCATGGACTTTCCAGTGGTCAAAATTTTCAAATGTTCTTTGTATTGTATGTGAACAGGTTGTTTCAGGTTATGAAACGGATGAAGGCTCGCAGTCACCTTCACACAAGGGATTGTTACGGTCCGATATTTGAAAGGTGTTTGTTCGGCGATCAAACAGTCTGTTGTAGGTTCTGAAACTGTTAAAGAGAGGGCGCCACCGAATGGGATTTTAATTTTGACAGTTTTTCAAGCATCGCGAACAGGCTAGTGCCCGAAAACAACTGCTTTTCAAATAAAAGTGTGTTTTTAAAGTTTTTAATTCTTATTTTACGACCGAATGAATCATAAATGCAATTTGTCAACCAAATCCTATTCGATATTATTCAATTCTAGGCATATTTCAAAATGAGTATATCTTACACTGATTTGTAAGTTAGGGCATCTTTCGGATTTTGATTTACGGAAATTTTTTGCAGAAACTGTTTAGTCAAATACTTATGTCTGCAGACAGTTTTCAATTTTACCTGGCTATATGAACAATGAAATGGTTTTTATATTTCAGTGATGAGCTGCAAAATTAGCGTGTAAATTGGTAAATAGCCTTTAAAGAAAACCAGAAAATTGAATTATTTTGTTTTGCGGAGAAATAATTTTGCATTATGGAAAATATTTTTTAAATATTTATAATTAGCAGTGAAATAATTTGATATATCAATATTAGGCCGCAAAATGACATATTTCAATGTAAATAACCTTGAATAAATGGTTGAGTTTCATGGATTTGCATCAAAATAAGAATATTTCTGAAATTTTGCTTCATCAAACATATGTTTGGACTGTTAGCGGCAAAATACTTGTACATTTCAGTAACAGGTTAGAAAATTATTGCATATTTTGGTAAACCTCTTTGAATAAAGCACATTTTTTTGATTGGCAAAGAAGTAATCATGAATTTTTACAATTATTATGTTATTAAGCATAAAAGTTGTCAGTTTGTGGAAAATGGATCTGCATTTCAATAATAAACCACAAAATTATCATGGATTTAAGAAATAGATTAGGGGGGGGGGGGAATATATATATATTGATTAGAGCGATAAAATAAACTCTTACTTCTGAAATTAATATTCATGAAACATAAAGTTTCTCAATAAGTGGCAATATGATGCCATGTTCAAAAAAGCTCAGAACACGGTGAAAATGCACTTTTTAAAATATTTACTTCCTTATACAAAGTATAAGGAAGTATAGTAATACCTTCTTTTAATGTTACAGGTTTAAATGCGTGTCAAAAAGAAACCATAATGTTAATTATCTTTACTGGATTTGTACAATATTATCCAGAATGCAGGACATAACAGGTCGCACAGCATACAATTCCCGGCAACTCAGTCTTTTTGGTACTCATCTAGTTTTGACACGCACTTCTATTCTCAATTGTGGGGGTAATACTTTACTTGTTAATCCTTGAACTATTTCCTGTCACTTTTCTTTTTGGTGCTCATCAAGTTTTGACCCGCACCAATTTTAATTTAGTTGCTTAATTCTAATTAATTAATTAATTGCTTACTTTCCTTTACTTAACAAATTTAGTTTAAAAACTTACCATAAAATTAAGTATCATTTATTGATCTAAAAAATTCAGTAAACAAAAAAACTGTACTCTCTTGTCATTGTGATAGCAACTCTGACAGTAAAACAAGAACCCACTGATTCAAAAAGCTACCATAAACTCAGCTTCCTCTTACTCAGACTACAATACTTAGTAAGCCTCAATTCTTATTCTCTAACAATAATCTACCAACAATCTTCAAAAATTAAATAACTAATTTATTTAACTAGTGGATCTGCAGATCAGATCAGGAGCCTCAACGTCCTATTTGCATCAGACATTCTTCAAAAGGTCATTTTTATTTATTCCTTATTATATAATAGTATATATTGATTCGATCTACTTGTTACCATAATCAGATACATTCCTGAACCCCCCGCTGTACCTCTTTTTGTATGCCTATTTGTATATCATATAAAGTGTTACGGAATTGTAAATAATTGCATATTCTTTTATACAAATTCTTTCAAAGAGGTTTAGTAAGTTGATGAAATGCTAATTTTGTGCATTTCTAGTCGTTTTAACGTTAAAATAGCCTAATTTCCCCTTAAAAACGCATTTAAAAGCTTCAATAAAGGAAGAAAAAGATTTGGCGCCAAATTTGGCGACTGTTTCCCCTCTTGGCGATTTTTTTGGGCGACCTTGGCGCTAAAATCCTTATTAGGGATATACCAAATATGGAAGCTCTAATCTCATTGGCTGGTGAGATAGGAGAATTTTCCAGAACAGTCTGTGTTCGATAGAAAAACATAAAAGGAGCATTTTTTTCGCTAAGGCGGTCTGTCTCAGATCTGTGTGTTTCGTGAAATGCTTGCTTTGCTTTGTGCCTCTTTGGATGAGACTTGCTTTAAGCGTTATTGCTAAACAGTTTGCAATGATGTTTTGCTGTTAACGGCTGTTGTTTAATCTGTGTTCACTGGTTAAATTGAAGCTGATACTTGGTTTATAGAGCTGTATTTTTCTGGAACTTTTTGTGAATAAATCACTGAATTTTTGCAGGTTTCACCTTTCATTCTCGGACAACTTACGAATCTCCAAGTACGCAACAATATGTATTCTTAATAAAGGACGATCATGTATTATTTCCCTGAAATTCATAAATACCAAATTTCATACAAAAAAAAAAAAATTACATAGCATATCGGAAACATTTTGCGCAATCTTTAAACTAATTTCCAATTCTATGCCCACAATTTTCAACAGGAAAATATGCTTTTAAAATTCTAATAAAATTTCACTAAATTTGATGGGGTGTAACCATGTTAAAATAAACTTTTAAGAAATACCGATTATAGACCGTAATAATACGAAATTCTTTTATGTATTCCGGAAAAGTAGCCACAGTCATTATAAACGCCAATAATAAGAATAAACCTAATTAATTATAACTCGTTAATTTTTCAACTAATTTGACATCATTTGGGTGATTACAATGCATACTCGGAATTATTTTGGGTGATCCCATAAATTATTTAGTCTATGCATAATGTTTTTTAAAAGTAAGCATGATTTTAAGCATCTTTATAATGTATGTTAATTTTATTAAGTTCAATTCAGCATAAACGCATTAAAGTGCGCGCTTAAATTAAAAATTTGTCCATAGGCTCTAATGTTACGAAATTCTTTCGTGTGTCTTTGTAAACGAACCATAAACATTGTATACACCAGTAAAAACTATTCAGCTTATTTTGCGTTTAAAATTAATAATTGTTCCAAATTTAACATCGTTTGGATGAGTACGTGACATTGTCAGAACACTTTTGTAAGATCCTGTACATTAATTAGAAAGCTTAAGAGCACATATTTTCTTCAAACAACATAAGTGTAAGCATCTTACTCACGTACGCTAGTTTCATTTTCTTCATTGCAAAGTAATTATATTAAAATGCGTTTAAACGAAATTCACCCCATACGACGTAATGTTAAGAATTTTGGCGTGTCCCTGTACACAGTTTATAAAAAATATAGCAATAAAAATTATACAGCTGCTTATATGCAAAGCTGGTACTTGAGCGCCAATTTGCAAGTCAATCGAAGGATTTTTGCGGCCGCTATTGCGGTACATAGAAATTCTTCCCATAGGCCGTAATGTTAAAAAACTTTGGCGTGTCCCTGTACACGAACTACAAGTGGAATGCACACCCAAAAGTATACAGCTAATTTCGTGGGGTTTATGAACATGTGTACCAAATTGCAAGCCAATAGCGTGATTTTTGCGGCCGCTATCGCACGACAGACAGACAGACGGAAACCAAAATCCTTTTGAGTCTCAACAGAGGACCTCCATTGACGTTTCGGCAAAGATTGGAAGTCAATAGCTTGATTTTTGCGGTGGCTATCGCGGTACATACAGATTAGTCCAATAGGCCGTAATGATAGAAAATCTTTGGCGTGTCCCTGTACACGAACTACAAATGGAATGCACACCTAAAACTATTCAGCTGATTCCGTTAGGCTCATGAATATGTGTACCAAATTGCAAGTCAATAGCGTGATTTTTGTGGCGGCTATCGCGGTACATACAAATTCCTCCCATAGGCCGTAATGATGAGAAAAACTTTGGCGTATCCCTGTTTACAAACTACAAATGGAATACATACCAAAAAATATACAGCTTATTTCGTGGGGCTCATGAACATGTGTACGAAATTTCAAGTCAATAGCGTTATTTCTGCGGCCGCTATCGCGCGAAAGACAGACACAGCCCAAAACCATTCTGAGTCTCAACAGAGGGCCTCCACTGACGTTTCGGCAATTACTTACTTTAATTTATTTAATTTATTTTAATTTATTTATTTTTAATTTTATTATTATTTAATTATTAATTTTAATTTAATTTTAATTTATTTATCTGATTTTTTTGTACTTGAATAAAAAATAAAGTATTATTTAAAATTCATTTTGAATAATAATGAAATAGAATTACGTATTCAGCATTTTTTTTTTATTATTTTTTAATCCATGCACTTTCTTATTAGGAAAAATCTGTAAACAAGCGGAATACCGAGAAATAAGTCATTGGAGAAAGTCTGCTGTTGGGAAACCGTACCCGTCGGGAAAGTGAGTTGTCGAAAAGTGAGTTGTCGGGAAAGTGAGCTGTCGGGAAAACGTGCCTGTCGGGAAAGTGAGCTGTCGGGAAAACGTGCCTGTCGGGAAAGTGAGCTGTCGGGAAAACGTACCTATCGGGAAAGTGAGTTGTCGGGAAAACGTACCTGTCGGGAAAGTGAGTTGTCGGGAATGTGAGCTGTCCGGAAAACGTACCTGTCGGGAAACTGAGTGTCGGGAAATCGTACCAGACCCGGTTATCCTTAACTGCCACTTTTCATCCCATTTGAAAGCTTAAGGTGCTTGCCTACCTTCGGAGGTGATTTTTTTTAATAATTGAAAAATTGCCTATTTATGTGCATTATATGATAGAATATAGTAAAAAACAGTCAATAACCTGAAAAAAATATGCAAATTTTGAAATATTTTGATATTTAATCTCAAAATATGCATAAAATTTGCAAAAAAAAAAAAAAGCCCTTTTACAAAATATAAGTCAAATTTAAATAAAGATATTTTTATTCTATAAATTTAATTTAGATTATTGAAAAGTCCTTAAGGGAGTGAACTACTTCCAAAACTATCACCATGTTATTTAATATTTTAGAGAAGATAACATTTTTACATAATGAAAATATCATGAATATACATGGCATAGTTAATAACTTCTGTCGACAAAAAAAAAAAAAAAAAAAAAAAGGCAAAAAATAATATAACTAGATTCATTGTCGTAATTCAGTCCCTAAAACAACAACTATAGAGTATTTTGTCAAAGTTTCATAACGTTTCAGTCATAACTTTTGGAGTTATGATGTTTTGGGATAAAGCAAAATGCTGAAAATCTCATTTTGAGAAAAAGCAGAAAACAAATTTAAAAACAAGATTTTACCTATTAAACAAAAAATAATCTTAATAAGTTCCTGATTTATTTCAAAGCTTTTTATTTTCTTTTTTAAATTCATTTTATATTCAGTAACAAATTTTGATGCTTATATTGAGTAAAACATTTACGGGTCATTTCCGGTTTCAAAAACTGGCGAGTGACTAATATTAAAATGCCTGTAACTCAAGTTCTAAGCAAGATAGAAACAAAATTCAAACTGATTTAGAAAGCTAAAATGTCAGTCTTTAATGCTAACCCAAAAATAGAAAATCGGAGTTTTGACCGAAAATTGCGTTTTACAGGCAGACACCTTAATTTGACGCTGAGTCAACGCCCAAACTCGTGGAAATAATAAAACTACCATCTGTTTCCCTTTTTACAGGAATGTCGCATAGAAAGTAGCACGTAAAGATATAGACATGATTTAATCTACAATCATCAATAATAAATCTTCCTTATATATATGTCTTGTTAGTCACATATGGAATTTTCAAAGAACTTGTTTCTGCGCTATAAATGAACGAAAGTTTCGGGAAAATTCTAGAACTCTGATTTTGTTGAAGTTAGAGCTTCCAAACTTAAGCAAACCTAACCTACAAACCAAGTTAGACAAAATCGATGTCAAGACCAAAATATGCTTTGGCTACAAACTTGGTGTTTTGATTAGTGATCAAATTTGGCGATAAATATTGTTTCAGGATAACCAGATTTAGTAAATCTTTTCTCAATTTTGAAAAAATTAAATTTTTTGGTAAAATATATTGTTTCTCGTCATTAATTCATTTTCAAAGAGAAAAAAAAAAAGTAGGCCATCTCTACTCGAATGATTTTTATTTAACTCAATCTGTTCATTTGGTAATGAGAGAATCTGTAATAAGCCGTGGAGCACTATTCCTAAAAAAAAAAGTATTTGTTTTCGCGGTGTGTATAAACCAATTATCGTGAGTTTTGTAGCTGGAGTAGAGATTTTCCCTTGTTTCTTTTTTTCCGGAATTTTCGTAGGCTGAAACTTTCTTGTTTATTTTCGAAGCAGCGACCTCCCAAAAATATGAATATTTTCATAGCAATATAATATATATGTATATATTCCAGTGGGCGTATAATGAAGTCATATGATGCTCATATCAGGTTTTCCTTATTTTTGAGAAGAACTGAAATACGGTTCATTCTAACGCGTATAACTTTTTGATTTTATTTGATATTTGTTTGGGATTTTCATGTAATTAGCCAAATATATTTTGCAAATGGAACTCCGAAAAATTATTTAATAAAAATGCTAATATTTCATTAGATATTGAATATTTTTGCATTCTGATTGCAGTGTGCTATGTCTAATGATATCTGTCAAGTTTCCCAAAAATGCTTTTGCACTCGATTTTTTACCTCGACACTTTACCTTGCGTGTTATAGGTAAGGTGTCAAATTTTTAAAAATTTTTTTAAAGAAACCGTTAGATTTCCAAGAATATATGTGTTAGCCTCATAAAAAATTTACACAAACAATAAAAAAAGGCATCATAATCACATAATACATCTAGATTACATTTCGAACATTACTTTTTACAGGGTAATCCCAAATATTTCCATACTTATTTTATTTTTACTCATCCCTTCTTATTTTCAAGGTAAAACTTACACTGAAGAATATGAGGTGTAACATGTTATTCCCACTCCTGAAGTTTCAAGATAATTCTTAAAGTCCTTTTTGAGACATTTGAAAAAACGTCTGAAATCGAAAGTGCCCGGTCTTCTAAGGAAAGGTAGTGTACTCGTAGTGTACACTACCTTTCCATACACTACCTTCCATAGTATACTTGTTGAGTAAACTATGGAAAGGTAGTTTATTCGTATGTAGATTGCATCGCACATAATATTTCATAAATTCATTTATTGAAATATGCTTGAAAAGTGTTATAGTTTAATTTTTGAATATTAGTGTATTTTTTCCCCTGATAAAGATAATCAGCCAAAAAACTGCAGGTATATTGATGTTATTTCAGACTTTTTATAAGCTTTTCAGGTATTTTAATGATATCCATAGGTATTTAGAAGGGAAATAAAACCAGTGGATTTCGAACTAAAAATATACAGTGTTTTTAAAAGTTTCGCATCTTATTACAACCCACCTCTATCTCCTAATTTAATAAGTAATTTAATGCTAGTTTTAGAAAATGTCACATCTACATTTATTTATTTTTAGATTATGTCATCGAGCTCATCTGTTGTTGATGATGTCTTTATACCTTTGGGTAAGTTATATTTTAATTAAGTTTACTATTATATTCATACAACTATTATTTTTTACAAGTTTCTACTCTTAAAAAAAAACTAATATCCGCTACTTAGGCTTCTTTCTTTTTGCTGTGGATTTAATTTCAGAATAAAGTAATGGTTAATGAATGAATTTATATAACAATAAAAATTTCAAAATTAATAATTTAATAATACTTCTTGAAGTTGTATATTGAATTATAACGTATAATTGTATGTTCATATATATGTATATATATAGGTATATTTCGTTGCCCATTGTTTATTTCAAACTTTAAAAACAAACAAGAATCATAAATAAGCGCAAAATAGAAATTTTAAGCGTCTTCTTAAACCTAGGATAAACTAAAAAAAAAAAAAAAAAAAAAAAAAGGGGAAAGAGGCCGTATATATAATGTATGTATACAGTATGCGTAACGTGTGGCGTACGGCTAATGCATGACACGTATGCCTAACGTAAAGTCGTATAAAACTTTAGCACCTTTCCCTCTTATAATGTATACATTTAAAAAAATTTTAATAACTTAAAAGTTATACGTAATGATTATTTAAACTTCTAACATCATCAGTCATTGCACAATTTTTTAAAAGAATGTTTTAAGAATTTTCAACTTATACTTTTTGTGTACAAACCAGAAGCATTTTATAGAAAGTTTTCTAAAAATGAGACTTATTAATTTTTCATATCCCTCCCCCCCCCCCCGTCTTCTTAAGACTGCAAAGTTATATATATTACTCATGAAACAGACCAAGTTTGTATTTAATTTTAACTTTATTTTTGTTTTACTCGTAGGGTGTGGCCACGATGCATCCGGGGAGAGGAAGTGCCTCATTTGGGGAGAAGGTTCTATTTATGGCAGGCTCGGTAAGTACTTTCACCATAAAATATGTTTTGAATTTTCCCCTACATCTGTCATTTCAACTAATATTGTGAATTACTGTTATATTTGCAGTTTTGCCAGATTTGGCGACTTTCCATTCAAAATCCACCGCTAAATTTTAATTATTATGCCTGCCTAATCACTTCGTATATTAATCGTCTATTATGTATATCAAATAGCTCTTCTGGAATATTCTTCGACCACAATTCATAAAACCATGGAAGCATCTGCGCAAGTGCTAGCTCAACGAGTCCAATACTAAAATAGGGGTGACAATCATCTAAATAGGAGAAAATGAGCAATAACAGAGCGCGAAATTACTGGATATTTTCCAAATTTCAAACTGTCGGTCAAGCTGGAATTCCTCCAACATTTTGGACGCGTCCTCACTGCTAGTTTTAGGATGTGTGACTGCACTGTACATTGTTAATTATTGAACAAACAGCTCTCAAGTCTGGTAACGATGTATATTTTCAGAAAAGAGTTTTATCTCGTACGATTTTATTTTTTATGGTTGAATATTTTAATAACCAATTTCAAAAAAGAAAAAAAAAAGAGGAGGAGGGGGGGGGGAGTTATCAATTTAAGCAGTATGTTGTTTTTTAATTTTGTCAGCTTGTAACTGTTTAACAAAAGCTTCGATGTCACAGATATTATTTTCCCTGAAATCTGTCCCTGATAAAATGGGACTCTGGAAATACTTCTGTGTTATATATTCGTCCATAGGATTTACGGACTAATTATTAAAATTTAAGAACACTTTGTTCAACAAAAGTGCATTAAAAATTAGTCAATGTCTGACACAGTCAGACATATTTTTGCATCTGAGACCTGTTCCTGGTAAAAAACGATAAATAAAAATACTTGTGAATATTGTTATCGACTCATGTCTAAAATGGGATTAAAATCAGTTTGTCAGAGGAGGCAGGGCTAAGTCCTTCTAAGTGCCATATACACGTTAAACCACAGAAAGAAAAACCGTTCTATTTTTGCTTCCCCACCCAACCCAATTCCCAGAAGATATTCTGTAAACATTTTTGGATTCTTTTGATATCTGAAACGTACCAATATCGTAAATAAATTTCGATTTGCAAGTTTTACTTTACAATATTATAATTTTTTATTGCATATTGGAAATTGTTTATTCATATTTCTAAATCAAATTTTAATTATTCATATATCTAAATATTTTTTAATTTCTATACATATTATTTCAAGTTAAACACAGGCCTTTAATATCTGTTCAGTGTCATTGAATTCCATTCAGCTGTTTACAAGTGATACCTTCACAAACTGGTATGTTGTGGCCACCACAAGACGTTTTTCGATATTTTCCTAATCAAATTCACTAAGGGCAAATAATTTATTGAAACAATTATTTATTAAAAATATCTAACATGATGAATGCAAATATTTTCATCTTAGAGAAAACTGACACTAAATATCCAAAGAAAGACAGTTTCATTGTCTATAAATAACATCTTAAAAAAATGGTTATCTCACATATCAAGTTTCGTACAGTTATATGCCATAGAAGTTGAGTTATAGCCTTCCCATTATTGAGGAAATTTCCAGTTTAGCAGCGCCATCTATTGAACTATAAAAATTCAACTTGACTGAGCATGTCTCATAATGGCCTTATCACATAGTATAAAGTTTTATTTGATTATACACAATAGAATCTTAGATATAGAGCTAACAACGCTCTTAAATTACAGAAATCGCTATGTATCAGCACCACCTGTTGAACAGTTGACACAAAAAATTTACGGTTTCTAATTAATGTCAAGGTACATCTACACTTAAATTTATATGCAATTCTGTGCAATAGTTTCTGGGATATAGCCTTCCCTTAAATTGCAGAAATCACTGTATAGCAGCACAACCTGTTGGTCAACAAGCATCCAAATTGAATCAAAATAATGTTTCATAATGAGTTTTTTGCACATCAAGTTTTGTTTGATTATATGCAATAGAACCTGTGATATACCCTCCCCTTAAATTGCGGAGAACTTTATATAGCAGCACCACCTGTTGAGCGGTCAACACCAAACGTTGACAGGCACTAACACAGGTCAGGGTGCATCTACATATAAATTTGTATACAATTCTGAGCAGTGGTTCCGGAAATACAGTTGCCACAAATTTTGTACCTCACACACACATAGACATTTTCTAAAAATGGTGAAATTATGTTCTAGAGCTCTCAAAACGTGTAAATCCGTGAAAAAGCTGAAGTCTAAAATTTTTACGAATCCAATAATTTCTATTGAATATAGAGGAAAATAAAAATGTGTGGATCATTGTGTCTGTATACCTGTAAAGGTATTTTTTTCCTGGAATCCCATGTGATTGGTTGGGCAGAGTTTAACGATACTTGACAGGGACTTAGACCTGTGCCCAACTTAAAATTATGTCTATGAAACATTTCAAAATTTTGATTAAATTTAGGAAGAAAAGAAAAAAAAAAAACGAAAAAAACTTGCGAGTACGCAATAATACTTTTGTGAGTAAAGCACCTTGAATGAGCAAAACAAAACGAAAATTGCGTAAGACATTTAGGAAGCTAAAAATGACTTCAGAGTACTTTCTATACATTTGAGGAAATAAGGCATGGTTTCTAGCATATCTGTTTTGTCTGGATATCACGTGAAAACGGTTTGCTAAAATTGAATGACATTTGGCAAGCTGTCTGCACCAAACTCAAACTTACGTGTAATGGAGCATTTCGGAATTTTAATTATATTTAATTTTATATGTAAAAAAAGTTTGCGCATGGGCAGTAAGATTTTTTGAGTAAAACGTATCGAATAAAAATAATTATGCTATTTATTTCTTTTCAGACATAAAGGAAGGTAAAAATACTTTGGAATATATTATGTGCGTATGTGTAGATAAAGAGAGTTTGCCAGGAACTTTTAGTACAGCAGGATTATTGCTTTTAGTTGAATATTGAGCATTTTCATCATTTGCTTTGATTTTCCTCGAATATGGCAGAATAATTTTGCCTTTTGAAACAAATTAAAAAAATATATATATTAAACTGAGATAAATACAGCAAAAATAATTTAAGAAAAAGTACAGTAACCTTTACTAAAGTATGAAACTTTATATTTTAATTAAAAAATCATCTATTTTGCTTATGTATTTACTGTCAGTCTAAAGCGAACTAGAATATTTACTGTCAGTCATTCAAAAAAAAAAAAAAAAAAAAAAAAAAAAAAAAAAAATCATGATATTGTTAAGATATAGAGAATTGTTATTTAAGCTTTATCTTTAGAATTCCTGATGCCCAACGGCCGTCATATTGAACATTTATAGTCCTTGTTGCGTAGTTAAATTTACTATGCGAATTAAAAAAAAAAAAAAAAAGCAAAACCTGGTGGAGGAATTATAAACTGATTTATGAATAAATCTTATTTTGCTTAAAAACATCCTATGTCTTTCTGCGCATTTAAGTAATAATCGTCGTATAGTGCAACAGTTAATAGTTTTTGAATAATATATATATATATATTCTTGACTTTTGAATCAACCAATTTATTGTTTTGTAAATAAATGTTCTATTAAATAATTTTCTTTTGTTTTTCTTTATACTTTATAGGGATGGAGGAATTTTTCTATGTTCGCTTCATTAATCCCCCCGAGCCCCTGGACGAAGTCTCTTTCGTCATGGAGGAATTGAGCACAGGTAACTACTTCGATCTGAATTACCAGGTGACTGCCGAAGAGTTTACTGTATTTTATACAGGGAATACCACCGGCAGACACCTGATAGATTTCAGGTTGAATGGTTATACTGTGCACACCATGTGTGTAATCCTCTATGGTATGACATAAAGTTTTTCGTAATATTTCTTGTGTGTATCTTTATAGTGTGTTCATTACATTATTTAAACATATGTTTTGCATCCTAAATGTATATTTATGAATCATTAAAATGTACATTAAACGATCAAATTATTATTATTATTATTTTTAAGTATTATTTTTAAAAATAGAGGATTATTCAGAAAGATGTAACCGATTCGTTTACTTTGCTCCTCATGAAGCATAAATTGGATATGAACAGATCTACCTTTCGAAGGAAAGAGGAATGTTCAAAACTTTCTCTTTCCTTCAGTACCACAGTTGGCGTGGTAATAAATGCTAAAATGTCTGATAGGTTAATCGCGCCAATAGGCAGGCATTTCATTTTACTGTCAATTGAGATTAAGATGCAGTATATGGTAGTATCTTTCTCTAGTCTCCAAGAACTGAATCATCTGTTACAGTGAAGTGTTCATTTTGTATCCGAAAACGAATTAGCCAAGGCCCACCAGCGGCCGAGTCGTTCTGTGCTTAAAGCTGGTAGACGTTAGATGCCAGGTTAGTATCCCAGGACGCATTCGGATTTTTCCGTGGTTTTCTCGAAATTTGCGTAAATACAGGCTAGGAACCTTTAGAAAGACATGGTACTTCTCCTCAGGCCTAAGATGATAGAGAAGCCAGCCAACCAACAGGCCTTACTCCCAAATCCAATTCAATCCACGTTAATCCACGAATTTGGTAAAGTATCAAACGTTGGTTCACCCTACTTCATGAAACTGGATGTTTTTGCTAACCTCTGCTAGCATATAATTTCATTTAATGTTTGCAAAATTTTCATGCTTTTTTGAGAGAATTGAAAGATTATTTAGACATATATATATATTTCTAAAATTGTAAATATATTTACTGTTATGTTTCCGGTGCAGTTAAGGGTAGGCACGTTGAAAATTTATAACCTGTATATATAAACTTCATCTTTCCATTGCTATGGGAAATCCAATTTATACTTTATGAACTACAAAGTATTTAATTTGGGTCCATCTTTTTGAATAATCCAGTATACTGAATGAAACAGCCTTGAAATTCAGACATTCAAAAACATTCATAATCTCGCACTTTCCAGTATCAATTTACTCATGAGCACAGTGGGGGAAAAAAAAACACGTATTGAAGAAAAGTACAAATACAGTGGATTAAACTGTATTATAAAAAGCTACAAATGACTTATAACTTTAGCAAGTAGTTTCACTTACTTTGTACAACATTTGTAATGTTTTTTTGTGGAAATCTTACAATAATACAGACACACACATATATATATATATATAATTATTAGTTTTTTGTAAAGTTGTTTGCTTACTTACATTTGCATTTTAGTGTACAGAATAATAAATTGTATCCTCTCAATTTCTGCGATTTTGTTTTAGGAAATTTTAGTTAAATTTTAGGTTATATATTCGAAAGTAAAGTCTGTTTGTTATACAAACTGGTTCTGAATTGTTGAAATGCTTTATGGCTTTATTACATGATTCATTAAATCATACATAGAGGTGCAATTTCTTCGAAAGATATCAAATAATTTTCTTCAATTTGTGGTCGATTTATCCCTACATTTTAATGATATTTTGTGTGTTTAATTTCCATTTAAATGCGAACGTAGATACAAAGGCAAGCAAAAAACATATATTAATTTATCCATAGTAGATTTTCTAATTTTATAAA